>JAQLOM010000010.1:7269764-7280636 GCA_030068315.1 Chrysichthys thysi | reverse complement strand
TAAATATACTTTTTGTGACATTTTTGTTTGGTGCTGTGCCGTGTGACTTTTTGAATGTGAAAGATGTGCCGTGGCTCGAAAAGGTCAGGAAACACTGTACTATAGTATGTACTAATACTTGGATCTCTAAAGGATCAACATGCTTGGATTCTTATGCACATATGCAAATTCTTCAATACCTGTAGAGCCAGCAACTGACTGGATCCCTTTAGGATTTATACATCAGGCTGTTTAGATATATTGCTTGTGATAACATATTGGACTAAGTCATATATAAAATTCTGATCAAGTTAAATTGTTTGTCGAATGTTATCTTGGAGGTAGTGGCATGTTAAACAGCACTGAGGATTATACATAGAAATATTTAAATTCAAGACCCAGTCTCGTCTTGAGGAGGACAAATATTAGTTTTTTAGGAATGTCACTCATGCATTTGTTAGAACTATGCTCATCCATTTGGAGAACTCAGCTGTTATCACTCTATGACAACAGAGGCCGTTCTGTCAATGTTTGTACTGGTTGAAGTGGCACGACAGCTAAGGATACTGAGATAGTCCTCTGCATAGTGATTTTCTTTCAGTGACTCGAGTGAATACTTCTAGGTAATATTAATGAGTTAGTCAGGGGGCTTATAGTGAAGCGTTTCTCTTTTCTTTTCTTTTCTTTCCTTTCCTTTTTTAAATATAGCCTATCAAAGTAGCCTTAAGAAGGCCACATTTTGTGTAGGGTCTCCATCTTTATGAATTGCAATGAAGTAACATAAGCTTCTTATACCGTGTTCTTTGTCAAGAGATCAAGCTGATTTTTCCTTCCTTTACAGACATCAATAGTAGTAGTGCAAAGCTTGACTGACAGTTTATGTTCCTGTGGACTCAGATATTGGTTGTTCCCATTTCCACAAAGCATTCACCGACATGGATGGCTTCTACATTTGTGTATCATCACCTTGGTGTTGACCCGACACTCATCTATCTTGTCGCTTTTCGCAAGTCCAAATTCAGGTAATTTTATTCTGGTGCTCATGACACTTGATCCTCTCATTATATATCTGTCTGTTCAGACAAAAAAAAAGACCTCCTAGCTCCAAATCCTCTGGATTACATTTTATCATCTCATTACGGGGAAACTGATGCAAGGTTGAGACCCTTGCTGATTACAATTCATATATACATGTGTCTGTTATCTTTATCTGTCTCCATTTCTGGCTGATATCCCCACTAGCCTGATTACACCATTATGCATTATATATTATGCACCTGCCTCAGTTTCCGACAACACCTGTTTTGTAAAATCAGAAAAGTAAAATTCAAGCAGAAACCTGGCGTTGTGTGTGTGTGTTTATTTATTTATTCATTCATTCATTTATTTTTAGGTATTTTTACCATTGTTTTGGTAATGCTGAGGCATGAGGAGGACAGGGTGTTGAAGGTGAGGGTGGAATGAGGGTCAAGAGCCCTCCCACATTCTCATGAAGGGCTTTGCGAATGCACATGGCTGGGCAAGCGGACTGAATCAGCTAAGCCAATCCGGACCAACTGAGACTATCCTTTGATTAGGGTAATAAGCCGACTGAATCTCAATATGAATGTAGATGATTTTAGATTAGCATCTGCTAGGAAGGAAGTCTGAGAAGCTTGTTCAGACACTGAACAAATCAAGGAGCTGCCGTTTCTTTAAGCACGACATATACATGGACAGATAATTTTTCAGGACAGGACTTGTGTAGTGTTATTTCATGTAAGTAATTTCCTCTATCAGAAAACCGAAAGCTACAGTTTAACTTCTCACCTGTTGCAAAGCACCGGCATTGGAGATGCCTTTCAAAAATGCTAAAGAAATATCTCCTCATGGAAAACTACACCACTGGGATGTTTAAATGTTTAAGTGAAGCATTCACCATATGAATCCCTGTGACGGTAAAGTTGTTACTATAGTCCGACCATTGAGCATTCAATAGTGCTCTGAGGTCAGGCTTTTGAAAATCATATTTTGAAAAGAAAGTTTCAAAGTTTGGAAAGAAGTTTGAACATCGCTAAGCTGGAGAGATTTCAGAGTCAGGGGGCCACTCTAAACATGAACTGCCATCAAAGCTCAGCAGTTTTAGCTGGATGGATATTGAGCTCGCCAGATCTGAAGATGTAGCTAGGTGAGGAAGCAATAGGAAAATCAAAGAGGTAAGAAGGAGGAAGGTTTTTAAGGGTTTTGTAAGTGAAGAATAGAATTTTAAGTGTTAGTTTGTGGGAAACTTGAAGACACTGTCAAGTTCAGAAGTGATTTGGTGCTAAGAGCATTGGCATAAAACCCATATACACCTTCAAAATTTGAACAAAGAAAGACTCGTGGTAATTCAATGTGTTAGATAGAATTAGCATCAAACACTTTGCCAGGTCCTTTTCCAAGCTTCAAATGCCCAGTTTCGGTGATCCTGTGCCCAGTGTAGTTTCATATTCATGCTCATGGCTGACAAGAATGGAACCCATTGTGGTCTTCTGCTGTTGTAGCTGATCAGCACCAAGGTTTACCATGTTGTGCATACGGAGCTGCTTTTCTGCTTACCATGATTGTAAAGAGTGGCTATTTAAGTTACTGCAGTTTTTCTGTCAGGTCATAGCAGTCTGGCCATTCACCGTGACCTCTTTCTCATAAACACACACACACACAGACACACACTTTTTTTTTTCAATTAAGCAGGTCAATAGAGAGTGACCATTCTTCCTATTTTAAGAATTGTGTCAAGTTTTATCTCTGCCATAAGGCTATGAGCTAAACGAGGATTTATTACTCGAGTAAATGCTGGTTTCAGAGACATCATTCATTTGGAATGCTGGTTGCCAAACAAACAGAGAGCGAGAGGTGTGTGTCTACACACACACACACACACACACACACACACACACACACACACACACACACACACACACACATTCTAAGTATCATTTGCACTCATTTCCTTTCTCTCTTCTCACAGACAAACTTATTTGGTCTGAAATATGCAAACACATTTCTATGTGCATTATTCAGAATGTGCCACTCTATCACTGTCTTTGTGTGAGGCAGCAGTGTGCAGCTGCATTAAAGTTGAAAGACTGTGTACTGTGCAGATACTCTGACAAGGAGTTGCTTTAAAACAGTAGGGGGTTGCTTATAAGCAAAGATTTGAAATGATAAAATCGCAACTAAATATATTCCTCACTCATTACAGCCAAATGAGAAATTAGAATGCTTTTTATATGGATATGAAAGCATGTTAAGGGAGTTTATATACATCTGCTTATATATGGGAAGCAAATTTAGGATAGCATTACTGGCGAGTGCAGTTGGAACATAATGCATAGTAGGGCTGCTCGATAATGGGAAAAAAATCATTATCACGATTATTTTGGTCAATATTGATATCACGATTATTCAAACGATTATTTTGGAGTCACACGATGGATTTCTTCTCTCTCTCAAAAACACTTTATTGATCATTTACGCAAAATGTTCAAATTGAAAATAAATATAGGCCACATATGTGTAACTTACAGCTGTTTTGCAATGTATTAAACATTAAATGAATAAAGTAAATATACTTTGAACACTAAATAAGGCATAGAAAAACAAATGTATCCAAAATAAACTATGGATCCAGCTGTTCTGCAATTTCTACATATTTAATGAATAAAATAAATATACTTATTTCTATAAAAGAAATCCCAAAATAAATTTTGTTAAGCTTTAGTGCAATGCTCCAACATTCCAACACTCCCCCGCTCTCTTCCATCACAACATTCCCCGCGGTCCGTGGAAATCTTGCCCTACATGAAACTGGTCCCGGGTACAAAAAATGTTGGGACACCTGTGAGGTACAGTGCCCAGGGGCACCACATTGTCTTAATACGGGCCTGGTTGTGGCATTGGCTTTGCCTTTTTGTTTCTTCATTAATTCATCACGAGTGACTTTGTGCTTTTGTCTGAGATGGCTGGATAGGTTTGTTGTGTTGCCAAGAGGCACAGATATTACCTTGTAGCAAATCTTGCACATTATGTGCTGCTGCTCCTCGTCGGATTCTTCGAACCCGAAGTGTTGCCATACAACAGAACTTTTTCTACCCTTTTTGTCAACTAAACCACCCTGCCCTCCCTCTGCCATTACCCAATCTCTCTCGCGCTGTATTTTGAATAGCCTACCAAACACACCTTCTTCCCTCTTCAGCTGCGTAGTCAGTAGGGCCACGTGGAAGGGAATATATTGTGCATGCGCGACTCTTTCAGAAACAGTGTAAAGAAAAATGGCAAATAAATCATTTCAACTCGATAATATGAGTTTAGAAATCGTTTGACACGAAAATGGAAATCGCGATCAAAATTCGATTTATTGGACAGCCCTAATGCATAGAGATATTATCCAATATTAAAAGAAATCTTCCCTGATACACACATTTTCAAAAAGGTACCATCCACTAAAGACAGGCATGTATGAAACTACCTACCAGGCTGCAAACCAAGGACATGGCTGAACAAAGAGCTGTTCGGACTTTTAAGTGTGGTACATGCAAAGATAGTGAGCGTACCATTCGGAGCAAGACACTTCGTGACCTAAAAACATAGAGAGAATGCAAAACCAATGGCTTTGTAAATTGTGAGTTCGTTGTGTACCGCCTAGTGTGTCTTTGTGGGAGCTTCTATGTAGATATGGCCAAGTTGATAGAGCATTTTCTGAACACAAATATGCAATCTGTGTCACAGAGGGCACTGAAATTTTATATATATATATAAAATTGCCTGACTCATGTGTAGTGAAGATGTGTACCTACCTTTCTCAGTGAGCTGCCTTTTTCTTTGTCATCTTTTTTCCTTGACACCAAAGACCTCCTGATACAAGCAACATTCGGAATAAAGATTTTTTTTAATATACCGTATGCTTCCTGATATTTTTTTTTACAGCGGGACACTTGCTATATTTATTTATTTATTTATTTTTGTGTTTGAGTCTAGATAGATGTTTGCCATCTGCTAAGATAAGGCCCTGGTCCACCATCTTCAAAACCTACCACACCCTTAATTTTTTTCTGTTTAATTTATTTTCCACAGTTTGACCAGTGAAAAATAGGTAATGCTTTATTTGTTCAAAGCTTATTTTATTAGCAGTGGCGTCATATAATTAGCATTAGTCTGTCCCTCTACGTTAGCATTGTCCACATTACCTGAGGTAAAAGTCACTCGAGGCATGAACCTCAAAAACCTTTGGTTCACTTCCTTTTTCCCATAAAAAATCTTAGCTTTTCATTAGGCCATTTAAACATTTTAAAAGTTTTGTTTGCATTCATTTATAGAGAGCGTGTTAGCACTCTTGTCTGTCCATTGTGGACATTTTAACAGCTGGTATCTGATGACAAACAGATTTTAATTAGACTTATGTCCATTTTGCTCTGGCATCTTTCAGCAGACCATTGTGCTAGTCAAACTGGCTCTAAATAAAACCACTTACACATTGTTTTGTTAAAATATATTCATACTTTTATGTTCCAGACAGTTTAAAGTATATTTCCCCACAGCAGTGTTTCCCTTGGCTCAATTTTAACTTTATGCGTTTTATGATACGCTGGTTCTGTATGCATGTTTTATGTAACTACCCAAAGACACGAGTCACAATGTATACTCGATTCACAGGATGTTATATAACTTTATAGTGGGAATTTTTATGAAACATTTACACATTGTTTTGGTAACATATATCTATGCATCTTAAAGCAGAACTGTGGTTATTGTTTATTTTGTATCACATAATTTTTACCCGACCACCACATGTGGTCATAAATGAATTTTATATATATATATATATATATATATATATATATATATATATATATATTTATATTTCCAGTATTTTTGCACCACTTTGTTTACTTGTTTCCCTGGATAAGTAAGGAACACAACTTGTCATACCTTGTCAACCACAGCACATAGTCACATTGGGATTGTGCGTGGCGCCAAGGCGCTGATGTGTTTTCAAATATGTTCCAATGCAGATCAAGCCTGAAATCTGGGTATCCGACAGTCTGACATGCTGGTCCCCATCAAGCCAAGTCTGGAAGAAAATCACTTTAACTTATGCTCATTTGTTAATATTCAAGCCCAGGAACGTGATGCCAGCTAATCTGAGAAGATTATTGAAATGAAATAATCAGAATTGATCTCTAAAACAATCTTGTATGTCAAGTTCTCAATCTTTGTGTTTGCCAATCAAAACAAAATATAGATAAGGCATGTCTCCATACTCTGCCTCTAATCCAGTCCTTAAGGCAGTGTATGATGTCGTATAGAGGTGAGATAATGTTATACTTTAAGCATTATTTAAACAGGGAGAGATTAAAGATATGAGAATTTCAGGGTGAGAATTTCAGGTTTACCTGCACCACTCAACTGTAATATCCCAGGTCAAACTTGGAATCAATAAATTATTAGAGCTAAAAACGAATAAGCAAGGCAATGTAACCTTTTTCAGCTGAAGGATAAGGACTTGATGCCAATTTCAGACACTCGTTTGTCAAAAGGTATAATTCTGTGAGTGCTAAACATATTTATGGTGTTCAGAGTTCAGAATGTTTCCTATTTCAAGGAAATATTTTGTCTTTTTTGTGCATACATGTTTGTGGATCTTTAACACTTTTCCTTTTAGAATCCAAGGACAAACAGGCTCCGAGAGCCAGGAGTGGAATCTGGCAACAGATACTATCAGCACAAGCAATACTCATGAGAAACCAAAAACTGCAACGTTCTACATTTGGCTGTATCACTGGGAGCAATTTGGGCTTTTTCACATTGAAATTTCCAGTGTGATAATACTTTCAATCTGTACTGATTTGCATAACTTGAGTTGTATAAAACTATACAAGTTATAAGGTGATGAACAAAATATCATTCAAATCGGGAGATTTTTACTGTTTGGAACGGTATGACTTTTAATTAAGCGTGTGAATATAAACAAACAAAAATATTTGTTATTCTGATCAGCAGGCACATTTATTCAAAGCAACTAACAAGTAAGACATTTAAAGTATATAACGAAGGATTAAGGTTCAAGAGAATTGCAGGGCTTTCTAAGAGTCATGAATGCTTAGCTTTTAGAGCTAAGGCTCCTGTAGATCCTGTTACTGTTAGCTCCTGTTACAGAAGAAACTCCAAAATTTACAAAACCTTGTGAGACTATTGTAAGCATCTGAAGAACACTATCTTGGGTTGTCAGTGTTCCAGTACCGTAATTTCCGGACTATAAGCCGCTACTTTTTTCCCACGCTTTGAACCCTACGGTTTATACACCAATGCGGCTTATCTATAGACTTTTCTTCGCTAACTGCCATCAGGGGGCGCTAAAACGTGACAGGCGCAAGAGGTCAACGCACAGAAGAAGACATTACCTGTAGTTTTTGGCACTGACACGCACATTAAGGTATGTAAATAAACATTTATAAAAACTTTCTTGTGTAAATATCTCATTTCACAATGTATATATCTGCGGCTTATAGTCTGGTGCGGCTAATATATGTAAAAAAATTTCCTTTTAAAATTTAGTGGGTGCGGCGTATATTCCGATGCGCTCTGTAGTCCGGAAATTACAGTAAGTGTTTTTACAAATGAGTAGTTCGATTAAAAACATGTAAACCATGATTATCCCAATTGCGCTTCATCCCTCATTCATATAAAATATAAAATGCAGTTTTGATTTCAAACACAAAAACGTCTGAGCAGGAAAAATATCACTTCGGTTGCTGTGCTTGGAGTAAAATGAATTGACATGAATAGATGGATAATACTCATTGGAACTTCTATGACAGTTGTATCAAATATATTCCTGTCCACTCAACTTGGCCAAGAGACAATGACATTATTATTATTATTATTATTATTATTATTATTATTCATCCTAAATTGCTAGAGTACCTATGAACAAATACATAGGTAACCCCCTGCCCCCAGGTCCCTGAGGTCTGAGGCAGGCATTATCTGCAGAAGGGGAGCAGAAAGGAGGCAGAATTGCAGGAACACGGGGGTAAGGGGAATGTCCTCAAATAAGCAAGCAGGCCAGTTGGCATCCTCAGTGAAGCTGACACGACGGATGATGTTCACAGCAGTCGTGACAGGCAGGATGGCGTCTTCAACGAAACAAGTGGGATGATACTGATCTCTGTAGAGCTGGCAGGCAAAGTGATGCCATCAGCAGAGCACACCTGCAGCATGTCATTCTCAGCAGAGCTAAGAGGCGGCGTGAAGATATCCTTGCTGGAGTTTGGTGGCAGAGTGATGACGTCCTCACTGGAGTCTGGTGGCAGGGCTGAACCCTGAATTTGCTTTGGAGTTGGTGGCTGCCTCGTCGGCCTCTGGCATGAGCTTTATTTTGAAGGTTGCCCCGTCAGCCTTTTGCAGTAACTTGGCACTGGAACCTGCCCCATTGGCTTCTGATATAGGCTTGGAAGTAGGCATGAACATGGGCCTGGACATAAGCATTCGCAAGTGCAGGACATTCAAGATCACCTTATCTCTGGCATGGCCATAGAAATGGGGAAAATGGCTGGGGAAAATACATAGCACAAGCAAATGATGAAAACGAGGTTAAAATCGTATTTAGATGTCAGTTACATAGTTTGAGAACTCAAATGCCATGTGATATTAGTGAGCCTATAATTTTATCCTGCTATAGACATAAGGACTATTAAAAGTAGAGTTAATACTATAATTTTACCGTAAACATTTACGTTCCAGGCGTTTTAAAGTGTATTTCCCCACAGCAAGGTTTTCCTTGGCTCAAATTGAACTTGATTCCTTTTTATGGTATGCTAGTTCTCTATGCATATGTTTATGTAAAATACCTAGAAGACACCCTAAAATCTTTGACATTCGTTATATATGGCAGTGGTGGCTCAGTTATTAAAGGCTCCAGGTTCCTGCTTGGAAGGTCAAAGGTTCTATGCCACAGCACCACCAAGCTGCTACAGATAGGCCCATGAGCAAGGCCCGTATCCTTCTTTGTGCTTGGTGCTGTGTCATAGCTGACCCTATGCTCTGACCCCTATTTCCTAAGAAGTTGGGATATGCGAAGAAAACAATTTCACTGGACTGTATGTGACAGATAAAGGCTTCTTCAGTTTGAGATCCTGCAAAAAAATTATTTTAAGTAGTATCACTTTTAGGACAAATTCTTCTATATTCCATTAGAAAATACAGTACATCTAACACATAGGTAACACAGATGAAAACGAAGCATGGAATTAGTAGCATGAAGCTATGAAGCTAAAGCTATTTAATATGCTGTACTTTGTCGTATGCACTTACTAGCATGGGTCCATCTGAGGTTGAAATGATATCCACCCTAAAGATTTGTATTTCCGTCGCTTTAAAAATGAAGTAACGGACTGGTGCGTGCACATACAGTACAATGAGGGTTACAGATACGTGCATGAGCAAGGGGCCTAATAAATAATGCACGCACACGCCGTTGCAGACATGCACCAGCACTCGCAGTCACACATAAGCAGTCATTCACTGTCTCACACACAGGCTTAAGTACACTAAGAGGCTTAAAGAAGCCCTCCATGCTCCCTCACTCCTCATCCTTCTCTTTTTCTCTCTTTTTTTAAATGCTCACTCACTCACCCACACACACAATACACACCCACACACACATACTTCAAGTCTCACTGACAGTCCTAGTTAGCAAGAGCGCTGAAGCCAGTGCGCGATGCCTAAAGCAGTATCAGCACGCCCTGCTGCATCGTCATTAGCATGCACGACTCTCTTTTGGACATTTAAGGTTAGCAGCTCCCTAGACTCGTTCCCCTTTGCTGCAGTTTAGCTTACGGCATGAATGCAGACACACACACATTCTCTGACTAACACGCACATACACACACGTACAGAGAAAGAGAGAGGGAGAGAATGAGCAAAATATTTCTTAATAAACAGCAGCCCATTTCTACTGATCAAAACTAAACCTTTTCTTTATCCTGATCTTTTTTTTTTTACTGCTGTACACTTCACAAAGCACTGGAGCCAGAGTTAAATCCCAAAAATTTCATTTAATAAAAAATGAGATAACGTTAAAGGAAATTCCTGGAATGTTTCTATTAAAATGTAGCTGAACTCGTGCAGCATCGTTACATGTATGCCCTATTGCACCTATTGCAGAAAATATTTGTTACTGGCCAGTTGTTTTGTTTTAATTTAGATGCCAATGATTTAATTTTAGAGGATTTTTATTTAATATTAATATTTTGGTTTAATTCACATTTCTTTTGAATTCGAATCAACTGTGGGATGTTAGTGATCGCAGCATCTGGCTTGAAGATGTAGTGATGATGGATATCAGTCGATCATGTTAATCAACCTTTTGTGCTGAAGTAATATAACAGCACTGTGTCAGTTTGTCAGAAAATACCCTGATCTGAAGTTAGAGTGATGGAGAAACTTCTCACATCCAGGTTAACGGAAACTTGGTTGTAAAATGAATTACTTTTATAAGTCATGTCATGAGAATTCCCCATTGCAAATTTATTCAAATGTGCACAAGCCCCCTCATGTGAAATGTCTGAAACAGAATGGAACGAAAAGCTAATTTTATAAGACACCAGCTGCAAAGATTTTACAACCAGTCACTAAACATGACAGTTTTATTTAACAAAAAAAAAATCAAAAAGTTTTCAATTTGTATGATTGTAAGATTTCCTTTCATTTGAACATGCGGAAGACTTTCTCATGGTGGGGAAAAGCACCGTGACTGCTACAAAGTACATGAATCCTTCTGTAATTTAAAATACATAAATGTCACCTTCCAGAAAAATTTGAACTGTCACTACACAAAAGACAACACATTAAGTCAAGTGCATTTTATATATA
>JAQLOM010000010.1:7141737-7152045 GCA_030068315.1 Chrysichthys thysi | reverse complement strand
TGTGCCCCAGCTCTAGTCCCGTATTCTAGTCACAGCCTTACCGGACAATAATAGATTACTGTCAGCATGGCTAGTGCATGTGTGTTTTCATGTCTGCACTGGCCACTAGTGGTGAGTGGGGACAAAATTTCAGATTGAGTGGTCAAAATGAGTGGTGAACCAAAGAAAAAACGCCCAGCACCCCCCACCATATCTGCTTGAAAACTGATTGGTTTTCACATTTCGCCACAGTGGGGAAAATGTGAGAACCATTTAAGGTACTGTATCCTGTCTTTTTTTTACTATTTTTCTTTCTTTCTTTCTTTCTTTCTTTTTCTTTCTTTTTTTAATCTCGTGTGTACCAGTTTGGAATCACAGCTCTCAGCTTCTAACCATTTTAGATTTAACTTGCTATTATCCATTTACCCAGCATGCCCCATTGGATAAATTCTGATTTTTCTTCCCTCTAGCTCTCAGAGTTGGTTTTGAATGCACTGAACCAGAACCAGGTTCAGTTCACATTAAGGCCAGGAGTTCAGATCACAGTCTACGCTGCACATTTATCTGCAGGTCAGTAATTGACTTTCAGTGGGAAAAAAAGTCCAAACTAATGTGCTAATTATTGTTTATTGGACTGTATAAGATATTAGAGTTATTTTTTTCCCTCTCTGAATTAACCAGTGAGCCACTGATGCTCAGAGATTTTAGTGGAATGTTGAGTATGCAGTACATATAAAAAAAAAAAGTATTAGCATATAATCTGATATTAATCTAGTAATATATTGTAGCAGCAGAGGAATCCATAAAACCATGCAGATACAGGCCAACAGCTACAGATAATGTTCACATTAAATACCAGAATGGCGAAAAAGTGTGATCTCGAGGGTTTTGACTTGTCGTTGGTCAGATGACCTGGTTTAAGTATTTTCCAAATGGTTGATCTACTTGAATTTTGTGTGGAAAACAACAACAACAAAAAAAAAAAAACAGAGTGAGTGACAGTGCCTTGATGATAAGAGAGGTCAAGGGAGAATGGTGATATCGTTTGAAGCTGAAAGGAAGTCTACTGTAACTCAAGTAACCACTCTTTGTAAGAGCAGCACTCCCAACATGGTGATCCTTCTCAACCGAGAGCAGAAGTCTGAGGCGAAATTGGGCACAGCCTCAACAGATCTGTAGAGTTGAACGTCATGAACATTCTTGGAATTTTTTTCAATCTGCAACTGCCTAGTTTCAGTGAATTCTTACTCACTGCAACCTAAGATTCCTGTTCTTGGCTGACAGGAGAGGAAGCTCATGTGGAACATGTTTCGAAGTAATGCGGGTTCTGAGGTGCTTTTCTGATCACCACGGTTGTAAAGAGTGGATACATGTGTTACTTTAGCAAAGTGGCGGACCGTGCATTTCACACCTAGGCCTTCAGTAGTGCTCCGTCTGAATCAACCCGCCCCTCAAAAACTAATTTATGATTATAAAAACCATATTAATATGCATAAATACAGTATAAAGAGCCGTTGCATCGCAGATAGATAACTCCTGTATCCACAATAAATGCCTTTATTGAATAGACAAACCAGGGGTGAACAAGTTCCTTTCTACTGCAGATACAGCCACGACACACATAAAAAACATCAATAATAACCTCATAATTTTGCAATATTATTTAGGAAAATCGCAACATTTTACTCACCAAAAATTAGGATTATCTGTAAACAAAATCCATCCTTCTCTCTTACATCAAAATCACTATTACACCATCCTATCCAATCAACGGGTCTGAATACAGTGACGTTGCCGTACGCCTGCTAGAACGCCCTAGTGACACCAACACAAAATCTGATTGGTTGAAGCAACAGTTTAATCGACATTTATTTTGTGTTAGAGGGCCTGCAGAACGGATTGTGAAGGCCTCCGGGCAGACTTCTTTGACTAGGACCCTGCCTGGCAACAAATGATGGCTGAAATGTGATTGGTTAAATGCTTTAAATAAAAAAAAAAACATGTCTGGAAGCAGCACAGCTATCGGAAAATCTATGAAAGGAAGCCTGAACAGACTATTTGGAATTATTTAATAAGTATTCATGGGCAAAATATAGTCAGCATCAGTTTGTGATTCAGATATTTTTTTAGGCCAGCAGAGAAGGCCTTGCGGGCCCTGACGGTCCGCCACTGCTTTAGCCGTTTGTGTGAGTGCAGCCATTCTCCTCTATATTACCATGTGCATATAGAGGTACTCCAGGAGTAATGCATAACAAGCAGTAACAAACACATTCACTTCACATATTCATAGGAACTAACAACTGCCCTGGGTATTTCTCATAAGTATAAAATGTTATAAAGGATTAAGGGTAGGGCGAGTGGTGTACTTAACCTTCATAGATTTTCTGATGACTTCATGTTGATATGAAATCAGCCTTTGGCCATTGCTGTTGATATGTTGCGATATCTTCTCCCACAGCACCCCTAGTGGACACCAGTGAGAATCACAGCGGCTCAGCCATGCTTATGCTTCTCTCGGTGGTGGTAGTGGGTTTAGCAGTGTTCCTCATCTATAAATTCAAAAGGTAATGTGCATGCACACATCTGATCCTGCTTAATTAAGAAATGGTGGAAATGTTATGCTTTTGTACCTTTGCAAAGATTAGCAATGTCATCATTTATATAGGTACAACCGTTATCTGTTCTAGTTGGGTAATTATGTGAAAGGTGACTAAGCTGCTCTGTGATAACAGGAGTCCGTTATCTTTTTTTTTTTTCTTTTCTTTTTTTTTTTGGTAAGGTCAAATATATTCCCCCAGACAGGTTGACCCTCTGTCGGTTCAGTATGATAGCCAGAGACATTCTGTCAAGTGCTGAGTGATATTTCTCAGCCGTGTTCCCTGGAAGGCATCCAGAAGATTCATTTCTCAGTGCTCGCCGCCAATCAGAAATGTCAGTCAGTGCTATAGACATTATCAATATTTAGGCCTTCGGGCCCTGGGAGCTGACCTTTATAAAATGTTAAATGATTGCGCCTCTTGGACAGGGGAGAAAAGAGCAACAGGGGTCAATAAGACAAGATCTAGCATGGGGAAAGTGCAGAGAAAGACAAAAAAAAAGTACCGACAGCATGGATTAAATGCAAAACAAACAGGTTTTTTTTCTTTAAGAGCGTGTTAGTATAAAATTGAACTCCAATAGCTCAGTCAGTTCCTGAGTACTTGATGGCCTCTGTGTATTTTTTTACAAAGACATAAAGTATCGTAGAGGTATGGAAATTAATAACACTTATAGGAATTGTTTTTTTTTTTTTTTTTTAATAATGATTAGATCATATTCCTAAAGATGATGCATATAAAACGGCTTACCTGAGACCATTGAGTCTCCAGTCATGCCTGGCTAACTCCCCCTCCACTATTTTGTCACTTTTGCAATGATTTGCCTTCACCTTGCATCTCATTGTAACTCTTTCCTCAAGGAAGATCCCAGGCCTCCACCTCTATGCAGCGATGCAGAACGAAAAAGAGCAAGAAATGATCCGGAGCCCAGCGAGCCCACTGGAGAGCGAGCTGAGCAGCAGCTCTCAGAGAGAGCCTCCCACCTCGCCAGAGTCTCTGGACACGGAGCTCAACGTCAACACCATTGGTGCGTACAGGCTCACGTTTCAAACGTAAGCCACTGTAAATAATTTTGTTGTTGCTTTTATTGTAAACACAGTGTTACACAATTGGAATTATTGCAGTTGACATTTGGTATAGATTCAGTTCAATTTATATAAGGCTTCTAACGATGGACATTGGCAATTGGGTAGCCAGGTGTAATTCATTAGCAATTCTTAGCAAATGAAGCCCTCAAGTTATCAAGGTAGTTGTAGACCTAAGCTATCATAGCAAAGCTGTTTGGATCACCTGCAGTCCAAAGCCACAGATTTTAAGTGCATCTTTAGGCGGTCTGTATAGGACCATCCTCAGCAGAAGCGAATAACTGCATGATTGAGCCTGGATTTATCTACAGGTTCATTTGACCTAAGAAGGAGATACGCTTCACAGTCAGAGGCAAGATAAATTTTTGACTAATAACACTTTTTTTTTTTCTTCAAATGCGTGGGCATATTGGAAAGCCAAGGCAAGTTTATCTGATATCATCTCACTGAGGTAACAATTGGGAAAGATGACCAAGTTAATCTGATCTTGCTGAGCCTCACCAGCAAACTTTGTGATCCTACCAGTAAAAAAAGAGCACGCCAAAGTGACAGTGGAAGGAATCAGTGAAAAAGAGGGATGTAAGGGACTCTAGCATAAAGGCCGAAAGAATTTATATATTAAATTGCTAACGTTATAACCTGTGGAAGGGGAATTTTTTTTTTCTATGAATGTCTTCTTACCAGTAACAAACATTTTGAATTAGGATTATGTCTTTCACGGTTTCCCTTAATTAATTTGCAGTTTCTACCTAAAGGTGCAAAATCCAGATTAGCATCCTTGGCGATAGAGAAAATTAGCACCTGTAGTCTGAAAGACACTTTGGGCTAACAGTGAACGTGTACGCAAATTAAGACAACCCAAAGGTAGGCATTAAATTTGCAGAAGCCAATTTGCAGTTTCCATTGATTGAGAACCAAATTATACCATTTCCTAATCCTTAATAAGGAGACTTAGTGTCTCACAACAAACAAAATGTTTCTCAATTTGATGACTCATTGCTGCGGCTGTGTTGGTTTCACATTGGATATTTACCACACGTTTGTACTTCTGATGCCAGCTGCATTTAAACAGTGCCTTTGAAAAGGTTTTCATTTATGTTTACCTGCTTACTCATGTTTCTGTGCTTTTGTTTTGCCTCCTCCATTTGCACTTTCAAATCAGTTTCAGGGTCTCTCGCTGCGATCTGAACTGGCTGTGCCTATTGAGAACAATTAACACAAACAAACCTCATTTACATGTTGTTTTCTATCCCTACACTGCACATGACTTGAATCACACAATTATTCTTTGTAAATGTCCACTAATTGTGTGTTTTGATTTATCCAAATAGCAAATTACAAATTAATATTCAGTCAAGGCTGGCTTCTTCATTATGTCTGAAGAGTGCACAAATATTTGTACTCAACCGTGTCAGGATTAGGAGCCACAACCCTATGGGAATCATCACGATCTCTAAGGAATGGTTTAATCTGTATGAGATTTTCCCACCCATGTTCATGAAGCCTGAATCCCACCCATGATTTACACTGGCCCACAGAGTGTCTATAAAATGACTGAGAGGAGGCCTATGCAAACACAAGCAAGGTTGCTGGATCAGGAGTCAGTTTTCCAAACGGCTTTTCTCAAGCACTTTAACGCAACCAAACTTTTGCTAATACTGTGGATCAAGCCATTATTTTTTTTTTTAGCATGTTTTGCATATCTTCCAGAATATTTGTACAATTGAGGATTAAAAACAACCAACTATTGCACCTTTTAGCTTATAAATGTTTGCTCGACTTTGGTACAATGCACATTTGAATCTCGACAATGGCATAGCCATTCATCGCCAAGAAAGAAAGATTGGTGGGATGACATACTTTCTCTCCCATGTCAATCACAGCTAAACTAACCAATCACAGGTGTCTGTGAATACATGTATGTGGAAGAGGGTAGATGGCACTTTTCCCTGAAACTGTCACGGAGACATGTGACATGGCATAAGGATGAAGTAGATTCGCTTCACATGTCTTGAGGGAAGCACATCTTAGCTTTCACTCTTCCCAGTTGATAGCTGTAGAAATAGTAAATGGGGGGAATTATTGTCAGGTGGCCAAACTGGGCAAAAAATAGGAGGAAAATTAAAAAAAAAAAAGCAGCATGTTAATTATATTGCTTTAGTAAATCTAAAGATCTAATCAGTTTGACAGAGTGATGCTGGAGCAAATAAGTTGATTAAGTTTAATTTAAATTGAGTCAACTGATCTCACTATGCCCTAAATTGTGAATTTCAATCTAGTCTCTTAAACCACTGACAGCTTTTTTTGCTCCTCTTATTTTTTTTCTGTCCTCTTTGAAAGCAGAATGCATTAAACCTCATCCACGTGTCAGAATCTCAACAGAACCTCCCGTCTACATCGACGTCTGACTTTTCCAGACTCCGTCACTGCAAAGGGACATTGACCATCCAATCACAAAAAGGTTTTAAGCTTTATACAGTACCTGTGCATGTTGGACATTGACACTTTACTGTGCTTTGTGAATACCAGACGAAAACTGTGTACAGGTTTTTGGTTTTTTTTTTTTTTATACGTATGTCTATCAGATAAGAACATTTTTAATGATGTTTATTTATAAGAAATGATCCGTACATACACAATCATACAGAGGCCAGCATGTATTATAATAAAAAAAAAATGGGTAAAAAAAAAAGAAAAAAGGGAACATAATACTTTTACATACATTTACTTTAGTGTATTACTTTACAGTGAAGTGGTACAATATGTATCTGTCGGTATATTTAATTCAAATGCGAGAGATTTAACTCATGAGTTTGAGTAAAATTGTAATTTAAAGTACATTCTGCAGTGAAACCTAAATTTTGTACAGAACGTTATCCAACGCAAACTTTTCATCACCATTATTTTTATTATTACTGTTACTTTCACCCTCTCTGTCTATATTTAGGTTCACAGTTTTGGTCAAATTGGAATAAACCCAAGTCATAGAGTCATAAAGCCTTTTTTTTCCCTAACTAAACACTGTATATAGGTCTATGCTGTTCCTAAGGGAGTGTGAGATAATATTATGCACAAGATATTTACCTTTCAAAAAAAACAGAAAATTCATTCAATGTCATTACTGACCCCCCCTCCCTTCATTATTTTATTCTAATTTCTTTTAGATCCTCAGTAAAATCATGAAATGCTGATGGCTTTTATCACAGACTCATTCCAGAGAATAATATGCATCATGCACTTTTTTCATTATTGCTTTCAAGTCACACCAAAAGGGAAATTTACATTATATTTGAGTATATAGTGAGTATATGTATATTAATATTTAATATGAGGACACATTCCTACATGCCTCCTGCTTATAAGCAGTATATTAATATACTGCTTATTATTATTATTATTATTATTATCATTATTATTTGTAGTAGTAGTAGTAGTAATATTCCCCACTTTAGTTAAGACTTTAAGTATGTATTGTGAAAGCAGAAAGCAATTTTATATCAATAAATCCAAGTAAGTTGCTGATATTGTTGAACTTTTTCACCTCAGTGTAAATCTCTGATTTTGTCTTGTTTCAGCAATGTACTGTTATACAAACTGTGTTAGAAATAACAGTGTAATATCTTAGCACCATAAATTATCTTACTATAAGTCTATACCAGTTTTAAGTGTACATTAACAGTAGAATAATAAAAAAAAAAGATTTCTTGTTTTTTCTCTCTTGGAGTGTTTTAAAACCACTCAGAAATCCATTACCACTTCTTTCTCTAATTCTTTAATCTGATGAATGTAAGTGGGTGACATCTTTCTTACTGAACTGAGTAACATCATGCTGCATGTTTATAAATGAATTTCTGTTCTTAAACACACAACTTTCCTTTATTTTTGTTCATGTCATTACATCCTGTATCCTGGAGATCTCTGTATAGTATATAACGTCGTCATTTATGAAAGCCGTGTGATCGATCTGAGATGCAGGATGATGACACTCGTAATAAGCTTGTTAGATAATTAACATGGATATTGATGAAATGCCCGGAAGGGAAAGGCCATGCAAGAAACACCAGCAAACAGATACTAACCTGAGCCCCACACACATCACAGACAACAGCATATGTTTAAATCTAATACTGTATGTTCGATGTATTGCTTTGCCTTCATATGAAAAAAAATACTTAAAGACCTTGTTTGACCCATATTTTTTAGGTCCTTAATTACAACATCACAAAAGCTAGGATTCTGTTTTACCTGGGGGGAAAAATGCTAAAACTAGCGTAATATAATGGCTCATGATTTGCAAATTTGGAGGAAAAGAAAAAAAAACCCAACTAAAATCTCATACAAAACATTTTTAGAGGTCTAATGAATGAGAGATATTTGTTACTTTTCGTGAATGAAGCAGGAAAAGCTATGACGGCTAATCAAATGCAAACAGGAACTGTTCAAAAGGGTTTTAAGGGTTTATTTATTTCCCTACTTTTTTTTTCAGGCCACATTAAATTAGGCTTATTCGTTTTCGTTTACTGATATCAGAAGTTATCTAAACATCTCGAAAGTATATAAGTGCAAATGAGAGTCAAGCTCACTAAATAGGCACAATTTATTTCTTTATTCATTTTTTATTAGTGATAGATAGATAGATAGATAGATAGATAGATACCCAGTCATTCAACATACCTAAATCTTCATAAAGTCTTTGTTTACAGCACCATACATTTCTGTTTCCACTGCAATACCCTTATGACTGTCCAACAATTTAAAACAATGTTGCCATTACACAGATATAAGGTGATTCCCTCTCTTTTCTAGATCCAATCACAGGACAGCACACTCACTGCCCCTCGTAACTGTATAAGGTTGTTATTATTACACCTATTTGTCAAAATTGGAACTGCAACAAGCGCTAATAGAGGCCCGTTGGGGCAGGAACCATGCTGCCAGATGCTCGCTCGCTAAACATTTTCACTGGCAGAGGAGCAGCAGACAGGACTGTTAATGATAGGGTTGCCAGGGTCACAGTTTTTACACCAAATTCAGTTTAGCATAAACTTTGTGGCTGCCAAGATCTTATTTAATAGCAAGTAATCAGAATTAAATCTAATAGACTTGCACAAAACAAAGGCAAAGACAACGTGTAGACGATGTGTCTATTATGTACAGAAGCATTTATATTGTAAGGATATATTTCAAAAAGGGAAAGAGGTATTCTGAAGTGGATAATGTTTATATATCAGAAATGCATGTGCATCATGGTGATGCAATTCGAAAACTGATTGGGGTAGTTTCAGGGCTTTTGTGAGGTTTTTGAGACTGAAACCTGGCAACCCTGGTTAATAATATTAGCTCTACTGTGATCGGCTCACACACTGTGACGGTAGCGACAGGAAACACACTCGCCGTGTTGAACACACTTGTAATAGGTGTGTATAAAACTACTCTAAACAAGCTCCTAAACTGTATGCTGAATAACTGTATGTTTTCGACTCTTCATGACAGGTTTACTCGAACTAACCACTGGATAGCAGCCTATATATATAGCATAAGTCAACTGTGATGGCGTCTCGACTTTGCTTGAGGCTATGTCGTGGAATTAGTGGTCGTGACTTTTCTTATGCTTTCGATCACGTGAAATCAAACAAATTTCTCTCACTCATTTCAATTGCGACATTTTTTTAAAAACCGAGACGACATTGTGTATCCACAGGTATACAATTCTCGAATAGAGTTCATTTATTTCCAACAGAAAAAAAAAACAAGGTGTAACCTATCGACTCCAAAGAATGTCATAGGATCACACAAATTGGCGCTACATTTGTGATCTGTTTGCCAACAGGAGCAGCAAACGAGTACCCAGAAACCACTTCCCTCTCAAGAGGTAGCAAGATTATTTTTGTAGAAAACGAGAGATTTATTACTGTAAAGTTTTTATATCAAATAAGCAAATTTAGTGTCTAATGGTGTCTTTTCTTCATTTCTTCAATCACGGCTCTGTGTCATGTGATTTAATTTTTAGTTTGATGCATTTACAATCATATTTATTATTCAGTGGAGTATATGTTTGTGTGTTTTGGTTTTCTTATAATATTTGTAAAAAGGAAAAATGCACAAAAAACAAACAATACACTATGTAATTTGCTGACGTATTCTACAACCTATAGATAAAAAAAAAATCAAGTGTCATTATTGTGTGGACATTTTATTTCTTTTGCATATTCATGCTCGTTTGAGATTTTACATAATTTCATTACAGAAATGAATTCCACTTTTAATAAACTCAGTTAATTGGATTGTTGTTATTGCTAACAATAAAATCAGTTGCAGTCTCACACCCAGGACATTATTTACAAAGTGCTTTTGTGGCTCGAGAGTGTATTGTATTTACAAATGAAACATCAGTGTGTCCAAAGGGTTTAAAATATCTTTATTATATTATAAATACTATCATTGCACAAATATACTGTATCATTACAATTGCTAGCTGATACTAACAGCCAGTAATTGAAAAAATGTGAATTATATGTTCACTATCTGTACACTTTGTAGAGTATGGGATAAGTTTATTGTATTTCCTATGGCAGGGGTATTCAATTAGATTTTTCATTGGGCCAAATTGTCATACAGCTTTTGCCAGTGGGCCGCACATTTCCCTG
>JAQLOM010000010.1:7108310-7119841 GCA_030068315.1 Chrysichthys thysi | reverse complement strand
CGCTGCAACCCAGCAGAGGAAACCCACTTTTACAGTGCTACGGCTCCAACTGCTTCACCTCATGCAACGAAAGCAACGCACCAGCCACACCAGCAAGCGACCCAAACTACACAACATGGCCCGGGAAGTTTACCAATACAACACAGAAAACCCCCTCACTAAACATACCCGCCACTACAAGAAAGAGTCAAATTACTTACTGGTAACACAGGAAACACATTCACAACGGACCAGTCAACCTGTACTCCATACCACCAACTCAACCATCGACAGGGAAGGGCAATCAACACAGGTGCACACCCCAGCCTAAATATAGCATAAGAGTCCGCCCCGTAATTAACCAACCAACCATTCCACCAATCAGAGCAACCGAGGAATTTAGAGCACAAGACAGCTCCACATGCTACACCTGGATGACATAATCATCTATAGCAATGACTGGCTGCGGCACCTCAAACACCTGAGGGTGGTCCTTGAGTCGCTGGGATGCGCGAGGCTCACGGCAAACCCACGGAAGTTTGCAATTGGGCAGGTGGAAGATGGTATCTGGGCTTCCACTTGGGTCACAGGCAGGTGCGTCCCCAAATTGATAAGACTGCAGTGATTGCAGCCTACCCAAGACCAAAAAGGGGGTGTGGAAGTTCCTGGGGCTGGCTGGCTACTACCATAGGTTTGTGCCTAAATATTTGGACATCACCAGCTTGCTGACTGACCTCACTAAAAAGGGGGCACCAGATCCAGCCAGTGGACGAAGTAGTGTCAAAAGGCTTTCACCCAGGTAAAGGCTGCACTGTGCAGCGGGCCTCTTTAACACTCCCCTGACTTGTCTCTCCCTTTTGTGTTGCAGACGGACACGTTGGACTGGGGGCTGGGGGCCATTTAGTCTCAGGTGGTGGAGGGGGAGGAACGACCGGTGCTGTACATCAGCTGCAAGCTCTCAGTGCGGGAGAGCAATTACAGCGCCATAGAGAAGGAATGTCTCACCATCAAGTGGAAAGTCTTCACTCTCCGCTACTACCTGCTGGGACATTCTTTCACCCTTTGTTCAGACCACGCACCGCTCCAGTGGCTCCACTGCATGAAGGATTCCAATGTGTGGATCACCCGTTGGTATCTGGCTCTCCAGCCCTTTAAGTTGGTGGTGATCCACAGGCCGGGGGCACAAATGGTTGTGGCTGACTTTCTCTCCTGGCAGGGGGGGAGTTGGCTGCGGACCAGATGGCTCCCCAGCCTGAGTTGGGCGGTGGGGGTATGTGGCAGCGGGAGCATGGTTGAGCACCGCCTGCTGGCAGGGGAGTGGAACTGGGGGAGGGGAGTGGCAAGTGAGCACACCTGGGGCTAATTAATGTTGTCTCTTTTTATTCCCAGCAGGGAGCAGTGCTGGGGGGAGAGGGCACTCACCTGAAACGCTGTGTGTGTATATGTTTCCCTTAAGGCTGAAAAGCAATAAAGTCAGTATTTGTCCCCAAGTCTGCCTGTCCGACTCTTCAGTCCCCTTCTCCCATACCAGGAACTGTTACAACATATTTTAGTACCTTTTTAAGCATACACTCTCACTCTCAATTATGCATGCATAATTACACTATCACATCCAAAACCAGCATAATGGTTTTAATTTAATTCTGAAGAACATTTTTAGAATAACTGTTTAAAAAAAGTGCTGAATTTTATTGTGGCCATTTGAGATTTATATTCTTTAAGTGTCATATATGTCTCAGAGATTGTTATATAATATTACTTTCTCTAATCTTTAGGCCATACTAATCTATACTTGTTCATGAAGTATACTCTACTGGCCATATATCTCTATTACTTGTGAATTGAGTAACTATAGGGCTTTAAATACCTATTTCCTTTATGGCATTCTCAGCCCCCTGAGGTTCATGTTCCCCAACAAACTTTAATACAATGTGCCAGACATAGCTGCTACGCCTAAATCATATCTCTCTTTGCAACTGAAAAAAGGCAACAAAAAAACAACCCACAAATGTTCCATCACGTTGCAGGCAAACACCAACACACATGTGTTTTCCAGACAGGACAGCCCACAGAGACTGCTACCTCTGCATATTAATTCCACTTAGGACTCCTTTAGGTTGGCAGGAAAAGGGCTTTGCAAACATCAGGGTGATGCATTACATCTCCGGTCCCTGAGGCAAGAAGGATCTATACGGAGCTGCCAATGCTAACTGCTCATCATTGGCAGACTTGTCTCGAGCTTTTAATTAAAACAGTCTGACTTCATTTTCTCCCAAGGTCAGAGGTGATGTTGTGGACCATATGGACTAATAAATCATTCAAACAAGAGAAGATTGACAAGTAGGTTCAAGTTTGACTCGAGCTCTGAAAGGGAAACTGTTCACAGGGGTTGAAGAGAAGGAGACAAGAAGGAAGAGCTCTTCTGCTATTGTTTGTTATGGATAATTTTCAGTTATAGAGCAGTTAGTTAGGATCCACTTTTGATTGGTCGAGCAGCATTCCAAGAGTGCTGGTATTTCATGATAACCTCATTGGGATGTTTCACTGAGGGTAGCATTTTGCTTCTCTTAGAAACAGTACCTATAGTAGTGTGAGCATTATCATCAGCAGATCTGGCAAATGTTACTTTTCAGGAATATAACTTTTGGCTTAAAATGTTAAGTCTCATCAGATGAAGATGAAAAGGAAGAAAGGGTGCAAATTTTACTGGAAGAACCTTGAGTCTTTTATCTCTAGCACCACCACACTGAGCACTAGGGGCCCCCAGGGCTGTTCCCTCTGCTGACTTATGACTGTGCAACCATGCACAGCTTGAATCACATCATCAAGCTTACCGATGACATGACTGTGGTGGGTCTCATCAGCAAGAACGATGAGTCAGCATTCAAAGAGCCAGACCAGCAGCTAACAAACTGGTGCAAAATCAACAACCTGTTTTTGTGGACAAAACAAAGGAGATGGTCACTGACTATAGGAAACCATGGAGCAACAATGCTTGGTGTTCACCTGGTAGAGAACCTCTCCTGGTCCCTCAACACTAGTTCCATATCCAAAAAGGCCAGAAGTGTCTCTACTTTTTACAATGTCTGAGAAGAGCCTATATCCCACCACCCATTCTCATAACCTTCTACAGAGGGACTATCGTGAGCATCCTGAACAGCTGCATCACTATCTGGTATGGATATCACATCAGGTTGGATTGCAAGACCCTAAAACTGAGAGTGAGCAAAGCTTAGAAGATCATCAGAGCCTCTCTTCCCTCCATCATAGACATTTACCACATACTGTGCATTTGCAAAGCCACCAGCATTGTGGAGGACCCCACGCACCCCTCACACAAAATCTTCACCCTCCTACCATCTGACAAGAGGTACTGAAGCATTTGGGCCCTCACTGCCAGACTGTGCAGCAATTTCTTCCCATAAGTCATCAGATATTGCAATACTCAGTGGCTGGACTAACACCGCTACTAACAAACAAACACACACACACACACACACACACACGAATACATTCCACTACCTCTGCAACCTTTCCATAAGTATGTCACTGTTTACATTTAAATGATTATCCCTTAAGCACAACTCACTACATAACTGTACCTTACTCTCATCAGAACTATGTACTGGTTAGAGCTGCACCATCTTTGTCACACTGTTTAATGTCTTTTATAGCACTGTCTTAAAATGCTTGCTCACATGCACTTTTTGTAATTCTGTGCTGTCTTCTATGTAGCACCATGGTCTTAAGGAAACATTGTCTCATTTCACTATGTACTTTATCACCTGTATATAGGTCAAATGACAATAAAAGCCACTTCACATCAACAGGAATGTACAAATTAATGTGAGCTAGCTAGCCAACAAGTTGATGTGGTATAAAGTGAGTGTAGTGACTTATGGATTTATTGCCACCCATGGAGCAAAAATAACCAGAAGATTTGATAATATTGTATCTGAAATGTCACTTAGTAGGTACTAGCAGTAAAGTACTGTTATATAAAAGTAATATCATACTTAAGGACAGAAATGATCCTTTTAGCTGATTTTTTTTATACAAGGTAGCTCATGCTAATTAACAATTATGCAATATCATACAAGACTGAATATTCAGCACAGTAGCACAACAGCATGACCTCCAGTGTGATATTGCCTAATTGTCAATTAGTACAAGCTAGCTTGTATTAAAAAAAAAACTGAGTTGAAATTATCGTTTCTGGCCTATATTCATACCTCAGAATTAATCAGGCTATTTTTTTCCATTGATCCCTGTTTTTAGTGGTAGATTTTAACCACTACTGTTTTTTTTTTTTTTTTTTACAGATCAAGTGATTCTATGCTTGCAGTATCATTTTTGCCCTTAAACTTTCATTTTAAAGCCACTGAATGAAACAAAACATGTATTTATCCATTCAAAGAAATGTGTAATATCAACAATGGCAATTTTTTTCATATCATTTTTTAAAACCTTTCATGTACTTTCAAACATGACCGCGTCAGCCCAAAGTTCACAATATCGCTGAAAATAAAGCATGAGAGAACTTTATTTACTTTTGCTCATAATCTTCAGGAAATTAGAATGATGCAACCTCCTGCAGAACATGTAATTTTATAGGGGGGAATGATGTCAAGTAAAAGATTGGGTGAATTAGTAAATATTATGTTCATGGACAGATTCATTATTCATTCAAAAAGCACATGGACTGTGTAGGGGGCGAGAATGTGTCAGTTTTCATTTTGTATAAAAACAAGCACAGAAAAATTGTTTTAATTATGTAGGAATGTTGATTTGAAGATTTAAGCTTTAAGGAGGCTTAGCCTTTTCATAACTTCTGAAGAATGTAATAGTAAATAAAATAATTATCCAGAAAGAAATAATAAAAATGGATGAAAGTTTTTCGGCGTGGTCTGTTTTGAAATTATCATAGCTGTACGCTGGAAAAAAAAAAAGAAAAAAAAAAAGGCCAAAGCATCTGCAATGAAAACCTTGAGCAATTGCCTTTAAAAAGTAATTGGCAATTGTAATGCACTTTAACATTTCAGAGAAATATTATGTCAAAAGACGTAGCACAACTGTGGGATCTGAGTCCCCCGCCACTTTCTTCCACAACTTAATTCATATGAACTTTGGTCTAGTCATAACTACATATTGTGTGAGATTCGATTGGTATAACAGCATCAGCTCTCCTAAGCAGCTGTAGATTGCAACAATAAAATCTCTATTTCCTTTGCTGCCTGAATTCAATTTCTGCCTGTTATGAAAGGATGCCAATGGCAAGGCCTCAAACTGTGCGATCATATCCTTCGCAAACATGGTACGGTTTTTTTGTGAGATTCTGACACTGAGCAACAGGAACCCCTAACTCTGATATATAGCATCACACAGGAGCACAACATTTTGACAGGCCATGACAAATGGTCTCTATTGTTCAAGATTAATCTGTATTAGTATAATGAGTGTGTTTAGCTTGGGGAATATAAGATCAGCATTGTGATGTTTACAGCAATGCTGTATTCAGGAAAAAAAAAAAAAAAAAAAAAAAAAATATATATATATATATATATATATATATAAAAAAAAAAACCAGTAGCTGTGTCTGTCAGATGGGGGTGAGAGAGCTGGCCAGAGCTGCTTTTCAGTTGCAGGTTAGTCCAGGAAGTGATGAATGAGGTAAAGCAGGGACGATCCATCATGAGGAGGAGTATTAATTAATGTTGTAGGAGTGGTGCCAGCAAGGCCTGTTCCACATCAGCAGAAATGAGGCTTCTGAGTTTTTCCAATAGTATCACAAATTCACCTTTTCATCCATGACTGCAGCCAGTCAAGCAGACAGTAGATGGCAAAAGTAAAAAAAAAAAAGTGTTGTGGGAAGGAATTATAATAGCTGCTTGCTCAAATTTCTCAGTTTGAGCATTTGTTATTTTATCTATGTTCTGTTGTAAATAAAATATTGGCTTTTCTGGAATTCAGCTTGTGCAACATCTGCTTGATATGATAACAGTGAAAATTGCAAAAGGGTTCA
This sequence comes from Chrysichthys thysi, assembly GCA_030068315.1. Classification (NCBI taxonomy): domain Eukaryota; kingdom Metazoa; phylum Chordata; class Actinopteri; order Siluriformes; family Claroteidae; genus Chrysichthys; species Chrysichthys thysi. Next base: position 7,113,840 of record JAQLOM010000010.1, on the reverse strand, counting down.
GAGGAATGAATAGCTACTATGTAAAGAAATTAGATAATACAGTTGATCCTCTCATCTACGGACACCGCATTAACGGATTTTGGATGCAACGGACAAAATCCGCTGGTCTGAATACATAATCCATTAGCTAGAATGTCCGGTACGAAAGTTTAAAAATCCTGGGTGTTGCGAATTGAGTCCAGTAGTTCAGCAATTGTCCGCTAGGTGGCGCTAGTGTGCTACTAGTTGCTTACAAGCGTCTGTTGAGCTGTGGTCGTTGTGAAGCTGTACTGTTTTTTTCGGCAATTATTTGGTGTTTTTCACTGTTTTTCTGTGCAGGCCCATCACTATGCCACCCAAAGGTAAGTCTAGTGGGAAAGGAAAACGTGTCAATCTTAGTATTGGCCAGAAATTAGAGCTCATTAAGAAGTCAACATGATGGCAACATAATGAATACAATATAACTCTATTTAATTATGCTAATTAATAACTAAATGGTGGTTTTTTTGTTTGTTTTGTCTTTGAAGGAGAAAAATCTAGCAACCTTGAAGGTGCAAACTTCACATACAGGTCATTTTTGTCATGTCCAGTTTCAGCAACACTGAAAAGACATTTGAATGCATACATATCACTATCCCAGTAGTTTCCAAACCATTATTTTGTTAAGTTTTATTTATGATTTTCACTCAGCTCAGTCAGGGGTGGCATGGTGGCTATGTGGTTAGCACTGTCGCCTCACAGCAAGAAATCCTGGATTCGATCCCTGGTGTCAACCTGGGTGCTTTTCTGTGTGGAGTTTGCATTTTCTCCCCATGTCCGTGTGGGTTTCCTCCAGGTACTCTGGTTTCCTCCCACAGTCTAAAGACATGGATGGAGAGGATTAGGCTAATTGACTACTCTAAATTGCCCGTAGGAGTGAATGTGAGTATGAATGGTTGTCTGTCTCTGTGTGTTGGCCCTGCAGAGGATTGGCGACCTGCCCAGGTGTACCCCGCCTCTCGGCCCAAGTCAGCACCAGCACCAGCTTCCCCCCGCAACTCTGAACAGGATTAAGCAGCAGAAGACGAAGACTCTGTTCAGTTGTTACCTTGGATTTGCCTAGTTTAGCCCATTTATCAATCGCCTGAATTCTTGGGCTGTTTGCAGGATTGCTGTAAATAATCATCTGGGTCCTTCATCCATCTTTACTGCTTACCTGACAATTTAAAATATCAGAAAGGGTTAATAGCCTCATGTAGAATACTAGGAGTGTTCCCTCCATTTTACCCCTAGGGGTTACCCTAGCCCTAACCCTAACCCTAATTTTGAATATGGACCAGTATATTTTAAAATGAGGTAAAATCATTTTTACACATCGATCTTCCTCAAAGAGCAGAGGTGTTTAAAATCTTAAATTACATTGGTGCACCACGTGACCTACAAAGCACTCTATGAAAAGTTTGAAATGTTTTGTATCCTTTCCCTTTGTTCCTTCTCTTACCCAAGGCTATTTTTTATCCCTTGCTTTTTCCCAGACCGCAAATAAAAGCCCTTCATTTGTTAACTATGTAATTAGCTGCAAAATTAAGCAATCAGCAACAAAGCCCCATGAACAGCTGAACAAAACCCTGTCGTCTGCTTTAACTGCCATTTAGTGCATAATTGCAGAAGATCCACAGTATATGACTAAGTGTATTGTTGGGCTGTGCCTTGAGTTTTGTAAAGTCACTAAGATTTTTGTTTACTCAGGAGTGTGGTCCAATCTCATAAATCCTGATGTCTCTGTAGTATTTCACACGCGCCTCATTACGATCGGCCATATCTTACATGATGGATTTGGAAAGCATCAGTCATTCTGCCCCAGAAAGACCACAGTGGGTCAAATATCATGGAAGCAAGTTATTAGTAGCCATCATTGCTCGTAGGGTATTTTTAAAATGACATTTATCATAAAGCTTCATTTCTGACTCGCCACTAATATATTCCTCATTCAACAGCAGGGGAAGAGAATATTTATGGCACATGATTATGAATCTAAGGTTTTAAAATGAAAACTTGATAATATAATAAAGTCAGTGGCTGGGTAAGGAGGATGTTTGTCAAGGATACTTTTATATATCATGTTTATATAAATATTTCTGGGTTGGGGAATGAATTATCTCAGTTTCCATTATTTCTTTTGGGGAAACCTGCTTTGATATACGAGTGATTTGGATTGCAAGCACGTCTCTGGAACGGGTTATGCTCACAATCCAAGGTTCCACTGTATATTTGTCCCTTTCCTTTTCTGGAGCTTAGTTGTGTTTTTATGTCCTAGATTATGATTTTACAACTGTGGTAGGATAGGGTGTGTTTTGACTTGCACCAAAATTCAGGTTATATCACTTTTGCAGGAACAGAACTGTGCCATAACCTGAAGACCCCTTGAGTGTGTGTGTGTGTGTGTGTGTGTGTGTGTGTGTGTGTGTGTGTGTGTTTGTGTGTGTGTGTGTGTGTGTATCAAGGTCACTACATAGTCCTATGTGGAAATGATCCAAACAGGAGTAAAAAAGCAGTATTTTAACCATATGTTACGAGTTACATACATTCAGAAGCACAGGATAAGAAACTTAATGAGAGATTTGAAATAGGACACTGATCGAATTTAGAGAACAGCAATGACTGGAGCATGAAGAAAGATCACAACTACATTTTCTGAAGGTTGCAACAGTCAAAAATTAATAGGAAGTGTACAGGCCGGTGCTTTGAATGACTTCAGCGCATCTGCAGCCACAGGACATCACTAGTCTCTCACAGCTCTGGTGTGATGTTGGTCCACTCTTCTTGCAGTCTCCTCCACAGTTCANNNTATCTATCTATCTATCTATCTATCTATCTATCTATCTGTCTGTCTGTCTGTCTGTCTGTCTGTCTGTCTGTCTGTCACTGACTGGCTTTTTTGTCTCTTCATCATAAAATTTTTTCAACCCTTCACGTTTCATGATTCTGTTGTACCTTCTGCCTTTCGGCTCAGTGTTTTATACCTTGTTTTGAAATTCAGATGACAAATACTGGCCATCCTGAAGATACTCTGAAATATGCCCTGGATCACTCATGTATCTTCTTAGCAGCCCAGACTGCATGTGTTAGAATTTATGTAAGGCCATAAAAGTGCTATTGATTTCCGGCTGTGCAGAAGGAGCTAGGAGAATCACTGCCAGTCCCATTAGCTTCGCTTCAAGAGCCATACCTGCAGATTCAAGGAACTACATATCACCAAAGCGAGCCATCACCCAGGTACGGTGTCTCAAAGACAAAATGGAATATCAAAAAAGGGGAGAAAAATAGAAACACTAATCCCCTGTGCACATTCATTCTCCCATATGCTCTTATTTGAGAAAGGACAAAGAAAGAAAGGAGAAAATGTGAAGGAAATTCATTAAAAGCTGATGAGGACAGGATATACTTTAGAATATTGAAGATTGCACCAGAGTGCTGGTAAGTTTTCTAACCCGGTCAGAAAGTTTTGATACACAGGGAACTGAATGGCAGATGCTTCACAGATGTGTTGAACATATAATTACTGCAGCTTTCTGTAACCAGTTGTTTAGTTCATTTTTATGGAAGGAGACTCCAGTGTTAGCATTTTATCAGGTAGGTTTTCCACCATAAAGTGTTTTAACAAAGGACCATTCCTTGGTAAACTTGACACGTTGTGCATATTTTTGTCTTATTCATTTCAAAAGAGGGAAAACTAGAAAAGAAAATTGACGTGCTATTATTAAAAAAATTATCATTGGCAAACTGTTGTAGTATAAGGATAATAAACGTCTGAGTGTGTTGTTATAGGACAACAGAGATGAAGTTCTCTCATGAAGGTTCCACAATATAATCCACTTTGGGATGGTAATGCCATCATCTATTTTTCTATAATGGCATTGTATTTAAAAAAAAAAAACAACAACAATAAAACCCCCATATTGTACTTACATGTACTGAAAATTTTATTAAGAATTTTTTAACTACTACAATATTTTTTTGGGTTGTTTTTTTTTTGCCCCTAAAAATAGCAATATTCGTAGCACGCATCTGAATCTCCGGTGATCCTGACATTTCAAGGATTTATAGTCTCAATTTTACATTTTCTAACTGACAGTGTGCAAACAGATTGTTTCTGGAGTGGCCATAAGGGGGTTCCAAGGAGCATTTGTAACACATGCTGTAATTTATCTTTCTCTCTCAAGTCTAAAAAAACATTACTTTTGCCACCACCTGCCTTCTCACTGATCAATCAATAACTAAATAACTAAATGAATGAAGAAATAAGCCTCATTTTATGGCCAATATACACCCTACTAACATTCATGTATTGTAGATTTTTATTTAAAAAAAAATAAAAGGAAGAGTAATAAATAATAATTAATTTCTATAGCTTGGCCAGTTTAATAGGAACACCTGTACACCTGCTCATTCATTCAACTATCCAATCAGCCATGTGGCTGTAGCCAGATCATGTGACCAATTATGCAGATATCGTTCAAGAGCTTCTCTTAATGTTTACATCAACATTTGGATGAGGAAACAAAAAGATCTCAGTGACTCTGACTGCATTGTTGGTGCCAGCTGGGCTTGTTTGAGTAAATCTATAAAGTATTTTAGAAATGATGAGAGAGGTTAGATGAGATTGACCAGAGTTGTTTGAACTAACAGAAAGGATAACTCAGATAACCACTTATTACAATCATGCTGAGCAGAAATGCATCCCGGAATGCACAATACCTTAACGTGCATCAGTTTTAATTAATATATGTGTCATAGTAAAATTGAACTGTAAAAACTTTTACCTGGTAAAGAATGCTGCATAGGGCAATGTTGCACGGTGGCTAACTGGTAAGCATTGTCACTTCACAGCAAGAAGGTCCTCGATTTGGGCCCTGGGGTCGACACAGGTGCCTTTCTGTGTGGACTTTGCCTGTTCTCCGTGTCTGCGTGGGTTTCCTCCGAGTATTCTGGTTTCCTCCCACAGTCCAAAGACATGCACAGAGGGGATTACGCTAATTGACAACTCTAAATTGCCCGTAGGTGTGAATGGTTGTCTGTCTCTGTGTGTTGGCCCTGCAGAGGATTGGCGACCTGCCCAGGGTGTACCCTGCCTCTGGCGCTAAGTCAGCTGGGATAGGCACCAGCTTCCCCCCGCGACCCTGAACAGGATTAAGCGGCAGAAGACGAATAAAGAATTTGTCTTTATTCTTTATTAGAATAGTCTAATAGAATAAAGAATTTAAAACAATAGAATAAAACAATCTTTAAAAAACAAGAATTTGGTGCAAATGTTTTAATTAATTAATTATTTCAAAAAAAAAAATAAAAATACACATATCTGATTCCTTTGTTCTTTAGCAAGATTCAACTTGACCAGATGCCAGCTTCTAGCAGAATTTTGATTGGATATTTGACCACTCTTCTTAGCAAAATTGGTCACCTTTAATGAACGTTTTTCTTGGCAAGGAAATGACTTAGGGGCGGCACGGTGGCTGAGTGGTTAGCACTGTCGCTTCACAGCGAGAAGGTCCTGGGTTCGAGCCCCGGGTTC
>JAQLOM010000010.1:7048563-7061439 GCA_030068315.1 Chrysichthys thysi | reverse complement strand
TTGCCTGTTTGTATGCATGTATCCTATGGTGTTTGCATTTTTTTTTCTTTTTTTCTTACATTGTCTGTGGTACAACTGTGGGACATGTGTTCAAATGTAGGCTAAACTGTGCAAATAAAATGGTAAGAAAACCCAATAAAATCCATATTCAGTTCCAGATTGTAACACGCCAAAATATGGAAAAGTACAAGGGGATAAATAACCCACCTTTTTACCAATTTCTCCAAGGCATTTCTACCGCAATGCATAACAATAGTACACGCCATCTTAAGGGGAAATCTTGAACCCTAGAAGTTCTGGAGGAAGTCTTAAATGTCCTGGATAAATTCCTACAACAGAGGGTTTCCTTTCCAAAAAGGCTCCATGTCATACCCATTTAGGATGTGATCCTTTTATTCACTCTAGAAGTTTTAGGGTACCATTCCCCCGCAAGCCTGAAGGACTGCATACACTTATTATTTGTATAGACTTTTACTTGAACTCACTGCACTATTAATCAGATCTACACAATTATGAGATTGTAATTTGTATTTTAATCATGTTTCCATTTAATTGCGTCATCACTATTCCCCCGTACTTATTGCTCATTAGAGGCGATTAAAACCAAATTTGCAGTCATTAAACAATTACATGATAACAGAAATGGAGCCACATTGGAAATTAGTTCACCAGGGCCTACTGAGTTCACCCTAAGCATCATCCTAAGCTTCAGATGTTCCTCTTAATTACTTGTAATAGATGATCTTTTAATCTTGGAGCCTTTTCTATGTTTAAAATTGTCAGCTAAGATGATTTTCCATTTCCATCTAATCCCATTAGAAATGTTCCCACAGTTTAAGGTTCGTTAATGGTAAAGAATTCAGATGTATGAAAACGATTCACTCACGTTTAACACGGACTTCCAAGTCTTTCTCCATAAGCTCTTTGGGACTGGAGAACTCACTGAGCTTAATTTTGGGTGTTGTATCGTTCTGACCCACTGTGCCGATCATCTCCTGCTCTTTCTCTTGGTTCACCTCAGCGTATATATTAATCCAGGGAATTTTTCTAAAAAAAAAAAAAATAGAAAAGGTATAAATGTCACATGCCAACAACATTTTAGACCAAATTATTATTGTTAGTTATATAAAAAAAAAAAAGGTGTGTGTGTGTGTGTGTGGGGGGGGGGGTGTTAGGGTTAGCCCTATCCCCAACCCTAGGGTTTTTTAATTCTGAAAAATAAAATAAAAGTCAGATCATCTGGTGTTTGATCCCTGAAAGATGAAATCCAGTGTTATCTGAGTGACACAATATGCAAATTAATGTGTATTCATTTATCTGCTGCTTTATTTGTTATAAAGAAAAAACAGTCATAAAAAAAGAATTACAGTACAAAAATTCAGTGCATACTTTTCATTTGTTACAGTCTGATATTATTAGGTGAAACCTATGCATATTAGCATGGCATGCCTCTTCTAAGTAATAAGCACTATATCATTTCCACATTTTCTAAAGCTTTACTGTTAACAACAGAGGCAATATGCATGTAAAATTTAAATAAATACCATCCATGCAATACCTAATACTGAATTACTTTGAATTAAATAATTAAGTGTTACTTTGAAAATATGCTGCTGCATATTAAAGAAAAGTAGCGAATAATTTGATTTAGTTGCTTTTGCGACATGAATATTAATCACCTCCATCCTACGCTGATCATTTCTCTTATATTACTTTGGGTTTGAGTAAAGAACACAGATACTTCTGACTCTTATCCTCATTTATTACTTTGATTTCTCCTCCTAGCATTCATCTTCAAGCACTAACTAATGAGTAGAAAGGAAAACAGTCTTGTGTCCAAATGCTTTGCCCATGTAATATATCAAATAGTACATCAAAAAAATCCTAACATTTTAAAGTCCTAAGAAAGCTTGATAGATGTGCTGTATGTTTTAAACTTTGCTGTAGATTTTGTTTTAATTGACTGTTTTTGTTGTCTTCAAATATTACCATGCACTGTATTTATGCTTTAGAACTGATGTAAATCTTTGTCATTTTAATGTAAATGTGTGTAATTTTTAACTAATGTCAATTTATAGATATTTCAAACTCTGGCAACAAGGCACCTAACTAAATCTAGATTACAGATTCATTTTAGCAATTCAAATATGTGAAAGCTTTTCGAAGAATAAAAGCCGCATTCAGGCATGGTTTACGTGTGTGTTGTCGTACCTCTTGAATTTGTAAATGAGGAAGACGGCTAAACCCAAGAACACCACAGACAGGAGCATGAGCATGGCCGAACTGCTGTGTCTAGGGATTGAGTCCACCAGCGGAGCTGAGAGAAAGAAAAAGGGAACAGAGAACATGTTAGTTACGATCAAACGTTTGCTTTGTTATTCATATTTTTGAACGTGAACATCAACTCTTAATAGCTCTCCGGCAGTAACGTGGCATAAAACACCGCTAAGTTGCTGAACCCTGTCTGTAAAAGTTAGAACATAACATAACATCACTATTATGCGAAATAACCATAAAACCAACTCAACCCCCGAGACCCAAGAGCTGCCACTGAAAATAGATGTATCTCGCTCGCCTCTACTTCACAAAATCCCAGCGGAAATGTTTCTGCATTGAGACACTCCATGAATCTCTGCCATTAAGACTCTGCTATTTTTTCTTCAGCTGGATGGATTTTTGACAGACAGCCCAGCGATGCCACTGACCTTTTCCTGAGCAGCTTGAAGGCTTTTTAGACCTTTCAAGGCTGAAAAATTAAGGGGAAATCCAGCGGTTCTGGCCACTCAAATAGGCAGTGTGTCATGGTAAATGCACAAAGCCATATGTCCTACAGTGTTAAGGTCAGTGATCCTGTGGTCACTGCAAGGCACTGTGCATTTTAACCGCAGGCCATTTTTATAGGTGCTGCCAAATGTGCAGCGAGCACCGTACGCTCAATTTGTGTACCCGATCGACGGGTTAAATAACATTTTCAAACCAACTCCCATTTAGAGACTCTTTTGCTTCTGGGGGAAAATTGAATGTCTTTCGAGTTGAATTTCAGATGGGTAATTATATAATTACGTTATAAAATCACATCTGAAATCAATGGTTGTGGTTTTTCAGTGCTGACAAGCCTCTCTGGTTTCAAGGACCAAATCAACATAATTACACCCGATTGAAACTGCATTCAGAACAAGTAAAAGATATCTAACAGATGGTGAACAGGAAGTGTATGGCTTTTATAATACTAGCCAATACCAGGAAATAATATCATGACGGTATCACAGGAGATTTTAGAATGGTAGTTATGGTAAACATTATGTACTTTTTATTTAATTTATCCTAAGTTGGTGTCATTTAGGAAGTACTAAAGGAAAAATGTCTGTATTAAACAAGAAAAGAGTACAGAACAGTAGGACTGGAGGAACCGACATTTTGGATTTGTTAGAATTTATACTTGGACATGTCTTGATCTTGAGCATTGGTTTCACCAAATATGGTCTTGAATAAGAGTTTCTTTTCAAATGCACAAAGTTTCACGAAGTAACTACTTATTCTAGAAATCTGCAGCAACTGGTGAAAGCTTGGACTTGAAAGGATTTGAGGGTTTTCATGGTCTTGTTCAGGAATTTGTGGCGGGAAAAACTTACAAATATCGCAACAGTTTTGTGTTTGCACGAAGTGGTTTTTTAGATGGCTCAATATCTCAAGAAGAAGAAACCCGACTTTAATCAGCATAACATCTCTCAAAGGAAAAAGACCATTTGCAATTGTGTTTTGTCCAATTTTTTTTTTTAATCGCTTCTATTTCATGCAAAACTACAGTGGAAACCTACCTTCTGTCTTGCTTGTATTTGGGCTTAATCTTGAGTTGGGCTTAACCCCTGACTCAGGCTTGACTCATTCTCAGCTATTCCTAGGACTTGATGATGCCAGTCTTCACTATAGCCCTACAATACTTTAACCTTACTCTCACTCTCTATGTTGATCTTTTTTTTGGCAGTTAGAGCCTCCTCTCAGTATTCCTAAACTTTTTGTTACTTAGAACTGATTAATGCAGAATTGTTTCATTTATACACACAATTATTCGTGACTACGTTGGCTTAATGATGCAGAAAATAATGGTGAAACTATTATATCAGTATTACCGGTATGTAACTTTTTGCTCAATATGTATTTCATATTCCCTAGTGCCTACTCTAATGGGTAACAAAATATGAGGGGGTTTCATAAAGTAACAGCAAATTGACAGTATTTCATGACATGAACACCCCCGGCATTTCATACTCATGCTCAGGGAAGATCTTAGAGAAGGCGCTGGCATTGCCCAATGTGTGGTGTGAGTAATCGGATGTGCGCCATATACGAGGTGGCTGTGCTCTTAGCTAGGGGAAGAGTGAGCATTCATCAGATTTTGTGATCAAAAGGTGTGAAATTTGGATTTGGCCAGGATATGAGGAGATGTTCTTCTCCTTCATGATAACGCATGCCCTCATCCAACCACAGCGACTCTTGACAACGTTCAGAGATTGAGATTTCAGATTTTACAGCATCCTCCATACAGCCCTGATCATGATTATCCCTCTGATGTGTATTTGGACACTTTTTAGAGGATGAAGATTTTGGTGTGAGGTCAAAGAGGCAGTGCATTGTGGCACAACAAAAACTTCTTTTTTCCTGATGGGATAAAAAAGTTGGTGCAATGGTGTGAGAAGTATATTAGAAAGGGGGTTGATTATGTAGGAAAATGACATCAATTGTATCTCTAATTATAATATCTCAAAGTATTCGATTTGCTGTTCCTTTTTCAACTCCCCTCATATGTATTAAGCAGAAGACGTTTTAAAACACTGGGATGCCATGGTACGTACAGACGTTTGCTGAAATATGGGAGGTTAACGGCTAAAAATAATGCGATTATTTGAAATCAGCCCTACCTAATGTTAGCTGTGTGATGTAAACTATAACTCCGGATCCAGGCTTCAACTCAAACTCTACCAGGTTCTGGTTCAATGCATTGGCGAGGATTTCGGAGATCTGTGAAACAGACATGACGTTAATAAAAAAAATAAATACAAATTTCAAACACAGACACAGCCATCTAAACTATACCCTGACACCTGACTTATCACACCCATGTGTGTTTGTTGAACACCCCATTCCAGCTTTAGCTCCCCTTTGCTGCCTTAACCTCCATTCTTCTAATAAGGCTTTCCACTAGATTTTGGAGTGTGCCTGTTAGGATTTGTGCTCAATCAGCCATGACCATTAGTGAGGATGGGTAAGGAGGTCTGGGTGCAATCGGTGTTCCAGTTCAACCCAAAGGTGTTCATTAGGGTTAAGGTGCAGTCCACTCAAGCTCTTCCACTCCTCCAAACTTTGCTCAGAATAGACCTTCATTATGACACTGTGTGGTAAAATAATTGCAAATCAAGCAAATATGCAGCAATAATTGGTTTTGGATAAAAGCTGCATATTTATATTAATCCAGGCTTTCAGTAATTAAGCCTCTACTGCACACTGTTTCTATATAGTAACGGGTATGTGATCAGACTTTTGAGCATTTGAAGAAAACGATATGTGAATTGGCTTTTTAATTGTATAAATTATGTAATTGTGGATGAAGACATGGCTTATATCTCCTTCCTCTTTTCGGTCATACAGGACATCATTTTGAGCCACCTTAAAAAGATCTCTACAATTTTTTTTTATTCATTTATAGTCTATAGCAGTGGTCCCCAACCTTTTTTTTTTTTTAAAGCACTACATTCTCTGAGTCATGTGCAGTTGTGCGACGAGAGTGGAATTTATCAAAATAAGTTACCCAGGAAACGAATGAAAATAAAATAACTAAAAAATTCAGGAAGGTTATTTTTTTTTCCCGGCCTGGTACCAAAAGACCCATGGACCGGTTCCGGTCCATGGCCCGGTGGTTGGGGACGCCTGGTCTATATAGTTCTGCGGCACACAAAAATACATACAAAATCTGACGCAGAAAATTTGGCTTAAATATTGTTTTTATAAAAATTATTGTATTTTTGTTTGCATAAAATGGTTTTTAATACAACTGTATTTTACAGTAATGGCTATCTCAGAACATGGGCATGGAAATGATGAAAAAGAAGATGGCAAAGAAGATATTCCTATAGATGATCAGGATGAGTTTGATCATATGATCTACAGGTGCCGGAGAATAAACATTTTAGAAATGTATCTTTTTTCACTCGTTCATTTCTCTCACCAGTAGATGCTTAAGGATCATAACTTAAGTTACCAATATAAATAATCATATCTACAAAAGTATTTTGGATGACTACTTCCAAAATACAATATATATATATATACACATATATAATGCATTTGACCTGCTCCAGATCCTCTTCACTCCCTTTCCTGCTGTCTGATTGGTTCTTACTGGGAAGCAGAAAAAGCTCAGCAGCTGTTGGAAGTCCAGGGAAAACGGCCACCAATAGCTGCTCAGCAGGAATATCAGCTATCTATAAGGAGAAAAGAATCACTGTCACTAATGTATTCTTTTTTTTTTTTTTTTTTTCACAAGGTAATTCATAACAAAGAAATTTTACACATGTGCAAGCACTTCTTTTTATACCTCTGGGAAACAGCACATGGTCAAGTTTCCTGGGAAATGAGGGCAAATGCTCTCGTGCTGAATTTTTGACACATTAAGAATGGCAATATGTTTACAATTATTCATTTAGACATAAATGTTGTTAATTTTTACAGCGAAAAAGCCATTACTATAGTTTATTTTGGTTATAATAATATTTTAGTTAGAGTGGAAATATTTAATATTAATTTACAATGTATGTTCCATACAACAAATTTTGCCATTTGTAATAAAGGGTGTAAATAAATATTGTTTGGGGCTGGGGGAGCTAGGTCCTCTTCTTGAAGTACATTTACTCACCATTTCAACAGGAAATGGTATGTGTATTTCTCAACATGAGGTGGAATATGCTGCTTTGGCACAAGGTAATTGTTACATGTGGTGACAAGTGAAGACCGGTCCCTGAGGCCATGAAAGGACATAATCACCTCCATAACACACAGAGTTCTCCCATTAGCAAGGAGAGAGAATGAAAGCCAATACTGCAAATGATCTGAATTTAGCCTGCTGGTAAAGGCCATCAGTCTGGGTGCTGGCTGATTCATCTATCTCTCACAGAGCAGAGGCTACTCTACAGTCAGCTCTTGATTTATCAAATCCTTCTAAAAGCTGATCTGAACACTGATCTAAGTTCAGAAATTTAGCCCTCAGGCACCAGGCCATAAATTCTCCTTCTGAGCCACAGTTCAATGGTGTGAAGTATGGGTTCGCTTGCTATCATTATCATTGCTGATATGATGTTTAAAGGACCCTATTGTCTTATAAAGCATTTTGATCCTTGAGGCATACTCGGAGACACAGAGAATGTATTAAGTGAGGACATTCGTACTACAAGCCAGTAGAGGACATGTCTGGGACACTTCCTGCTTTGAGACTTTGAGCAGCTGACTTATGGCGAAGTCCTGCCACACCCAGGTTTCAGCCTTACCATGGTCTAGACCCTTACTTAAGTTGTTGATTACTTCTTCAGAATATCCCTTGGGCTTGGTTATATGGCTGACGATTTCTGACAATTACGTGCTTATCAACCAAGATTGTGTATTTTGTCTCTACTCTCCTTGCCGAGATCCGTATTAAAAACCTCCTCTCCACATGCCTACAACACACATGAAATCGCAAAAGTATTTACCTTGAGAAAATAACCCGTAAGTTATTAAGACTTAAGAATGTAGAAAAATAAAGCCTTAAGAACCAAAAGTGTAGCCTGTCATAGAGGGTCAAGTGGATGGTTTACATGTCTGAAATTAAGTGTGTATTCTCTTGGGTTGTAAAGTGTACCTTCATATTTTCAACTGTGCACGTTTTTTAAAAGTGAATCGCTATAATGAGAGAATTCATACAAGGTTGTAGAGAACTGCCTGACTCAAGTTGAAAAAAAAAGGCATAAAGGTTAAGGTTACGATTACAACAGCAAGAAACAATCGTCACAGCTCTCCTTTTTTTCGCTCTTGAAGCTAATAAGATAAAAAAAAAAAAAAAAAGAAACAAAATTGTGCAAAGTCCTCTTCCTTGAAGACTCGGTAAATTTTACTAAAAAAAAAAAACAAACAAACATGTTCACTGTTAAAGCTGGCTTAAAAATATGAGTACACAAGATGGCTGCCCCACATTTTCTGCAGTTGCCTGTTGTGCATGTCCTCAGAAATGAACAATGAGTATCTGCTGGTGCATAATAATAACATAATGGGGGCAGTATAGTAGCACTACTGATTTAACAACCTAGCATTGTGTATTAAATTACAAAACTGCATATAATACTAGACCATTATTCAGTACTATTTAAAATGTAGCCTTCAAAATGACTGAAAAGTCATTTTTGTGTACAAGTCCTCTAGATTAGTAAAGCACAATGCAAGGTGAGAGTTTCTGAATTGTGACGTAGCTTATGCAAAGCAAAGCAGCTCTGTGCATGAAATTGTTAAACACTTTGCTGATGTTTATGATGTTGTGTTACCGTTTGTCCTCTTTCAAGCACATTTTTACCATGATGATTATATGAACACATTTTTTCTTAAAAAAAGGAGGGGGGGTCTATAATTAGCTTAGATTATGTGGAATTGTTACTATAGGAAAACACAAGTGCATAAATATAAACCTGTGATTTGATTTACATCCAGCACTGTCAGAGCTACTGTTAAAGAAAATTAATCAACACCTTTTAACCAATTAGATTTGAGAATTCAAAAGCACTGTGGCATAAAAAGACCTAGTTCAGAGACATCAGAAATACAAACCCACTGGGAGCATCACTTACACACTTCCTGACTCATACCCTGACTTAATCTAACACCCTTCAAACTGTTATATCCACTTCCTGCAATTCCGATTTCACATCTTTTGAGATTTGCAGGCTGCGCATGTATCAGCATGTTTGCACAGGCTGAGATACAAAGAAACCCAGAAACCGTGAGCACTATAGTGTGTTCAATACTGGGTTGATTGTACATAATTCCATTACCATCTCTCGTCCAGCTCCTTTTCCTCTCCCGCTTTCCAGCTCATTATCTTTAAGCACAAGGATTTCGGTTCTTCATACAGCAAAGGAAATCAAGCCCGAGCATGATCGGAGTGCGGCAACTGACATTAGCATTAACTATGGATGCTGCTCAAGATTTACTCTGTGCGAGGGCTCTTTTCATCCTCGTGAAAAGATGCATTTGTAATCATCTGCCTGTCTCTGGAGTGAGGCACTCCTCTGCCAACCTGTGGTGATAAACTAGGACATGCTCAATAGGGAGAGAGAAAAGCTTTTTCAGCTGTTTTTGAGGAAGTGCAAGACTGTGAATGCTGGAGAAAGCAGGAATAAAAGGACAATTTCCAGAAACGGAGAATGACCAAGTGAACAACGGAGCAGAGTGTAACGGATTCACACTTACTTGGAGCACAGCCTTTTTAATTATCCTGCCTACATCGTGCCTCCACTCTGGAATGTCAGGGTTGGCCTCATCCAGATTTGGAGAAAAAGATAAAAGCAGGGATTTAAAGAATTCTGTCACGGAGAGAAAATGTGTGAGAGAGAGAGAGAAAAGATTAACTTTGCACTCCCATATCCTGGCTCATATTTTTTACATCTGAATTGCTCCACCTAATTAAAGATCTCATTACTGAACAACACTGAAAGATTAACCTTTATCATAGATATTGTATGATAGGATTCTTAGAAATTTTAGAAACTTAAAGGGTTCTTGGGATGGTTTGGAGGAATCCATATAAGCTCTATGTGGAATTCTACTACAGTCGATTTCCATCCATCTAAAAATGTTCTAATGAATGAAGTTCAGCCGTCTGAAAATATGTTCTCTACAACACTGAATTCAGCAGTAGAACATTCTTTGGAGAAAATACATCAAGCGTTCTTGGAGACGTCATGATTGGATTTTCATGATTTTTTTTTTTTTTTTAAGACTTTCCAATTGAAATATTTCGGACTGTTCACCATCATCCCCAGAGAACCAAACCAGAATCATTTAGAGTTCAAAATTTAACCTTCTTTAACCTTTATTTACCAGAATAGAAATCAGTCACCTTGCACAACAATTTGTTTGGTGTCTTGAAGAATGGAGCTGGATGATGAGACCTGCACTGTTACTGTGTACGTGGCCTCCACTGGAAACACGTAGGATATACTGCCCTCTAGAGTGATCATTGGCTGGCAAGAAAAATAATTCACTCAAGTAAACAAAGAATAATATTTGGATAGCTAGTTTGAATCAGATATTTAAAAAAAATAAATAAATCCTGGCTAGAACAAGTGAACGTTTGCTAAAATAAAAAAGGAGTAAGTGAAAATATAAAAGGGATCAAATTCTTGCAATGGTTCTGGTTTTGAAAAAACATTTTCCGAGAAGTTGCTTCAGGTTTCACTTAATTTCAAACAAGACTTTAAACAAATATAAAAAATAAATAAAGGCCAATACATCCTGAATCCTGTTTTCGTTATACAGCTTAAGAATATAAATTGTTATGAACTTGACATTCAAGTGTATTGAGAACATTTTGGTCAATCAGATCATTTGTGATCTGATTTAGGTTCATTAACCACAACAATAAAGTACTTACTGTTTTATATTTTTTTAAAAATCCCACCAAGAGCTGCTGCATTTCAGTGCTTTTTCTATATGTAATCCTTGTTAATTTGTCCTATCTGGCCTGCTAGGAAATTAGAAGAATGACCAATCTGCATGCTATTACATTTGAAAATTATAAAGGTAGGTAATTAGCACACTATCTAGCGGGAGTGCAAATAGTACAAAATAATTAAAAGCCCTTGCTTGTTTGGAATAAATTGGAATATGAATATTATCAAATACAATTAAGTCAAGTACAATAAATGATGCTTAGATACCACTACTCAATAATTACTGCCTCTCCCACTAGTATGCTTCTGTAAACAGCACTTTTTAAAATATTTTTAACATATTCAAGGTTAAAAGGTTCAGTGGTTCAGCTGCAATCCTGCTGCTGACATGGTCAAGGCCGTTTTTGTTCAAAAAGTCTTCTGCCCATTATAATTCTTCCTGCCCTTCTTTTGTACCACATGTAGCTATTACATATGGTGTAAGACTTGTACAGAATTAGGAAACATATTCTGTATGGCTCACTTAATGACGAATCTAATTTGGAAAGCAGCGTGCTGTCTCTGAGGATTTCAAGTTCATCAAAATAAGGCAGAAGATGTGTAATTAGGAGGGTGCTGATTGTACCTCTGTGTTATTTCCCAGCCACCAGAAGTAGGTGAGAGTTCGCGAATGGGAGGGCCAGACCACTGCAGTCAAGTTCACTTCCTTGTTTTTAATGACCACAAATGGAGCCAGCAACTGGACATGCTCAATAGGACCTGAAACACAAACATGCACAAATTTTAATAGGTGTGCCTTCAAGATGAATAGGCAAGGTTGCCCGTTCCAATTGATAGCAATCTATGAGGTTTTGGATATTTTTCTTTACTGTATTTACTCCCAACAAATAGTCCCTCCAATAGGCATTCCAATAACCCTTTATATACCTTTGGTATAAATACTACAGTACTATGACTTTGAAGTGCCACCATAGTCCCACAGAAAAAGGCATCATGCAATGCCATTATCTAAATCTTTATCTGTTTAGTGCTCCAAATGTTTCTCTATCTTTATGAACATAAACCTGAAATGGACATGGGGCTAATCAGAAGCTTGCTTTTATTCTTGAAATCCCCCTTGCACAATTATGATTCTTTTTGTTTCAATGATCCTACAAAATTTTTCTTACAAATTTAGTTCTATTTCCCCAAACAGACTAGTAGCTAAATTTAAACCAACAAGACCCTGACCAATCAGTTACTAAAGAATGAATGAATAAATTAATTAATAAATTAACGGACACTATAAATAATAGGCAATGGCTCAAGACAAAAGCTTAAATTCTTATGCAAATAAAAACCTCCCCCTTGCATGAATTCTCTTGTGATCCACCTCTAGTTTCAGTCAGATGCTCTGTGAAAATTACAGGGGGAAAAAAGTAATATGCTTCCTATTCATATGAGTATTTCTGATTGAATAACCAGAAAAGTAGAATTAAACTAGCTATAAATACTGCTTGCATTTGATTTATCCACATACCAAAATATGATCCAGATGAATACAAGTTTAAAAATTATTCCCTTAATTGCCTTTCAAGACCATTTTAAAGAAAAGATGTTATTTGGCATGTCAGTATGCCATATGTGGTAGTTATCTTTGACATAACTTGTAGAATGACACAATGGAAAGTTAGTTAGATGGAGTGGAGGAAGTTGGATGGACATCACAAGTCTGTAGATTCATAAAGTGAACATCTTTAAATTTTTTTTGGTTTGTTTGTTTTTTGCAGTTCACATTATACTAGACCAAATCTCTACATAGTTATGTTAAGCTTGTCATGTGTTTGAGTCAAAGTCGGTTAGTGGCACTTCATAGCCCTGTTTATTCATTGGAATCTTTCTTGGCCCAGTGAGTTAGCTTAAGGACATAACTACTCCTCTCAAGTAGTGTGTAACGTGAATACATAAGAGGCCAATGCTCAGCACCCCAAGCCAAAAAGCAAGTATTGTACCGTATTTTCCGGACTATAAGCCGCTACTTTTTTCCCACGCTTTGAACCCTGTGGCTTGTACACCAATGCAACTTATCTATAGATTTTTCTTCGCTAACTGCCATCAGGGGGCGCTAAAATGTGACAGACGCAAGAGATCAATGCAAAGAAGAAGACACTACCGGTAGTTTTTGGCACTTGACGCAAGCAGCACGACA
>JAQLOM010000010.1:6926310-6939012 GCA_030068315.1 Chrysichthys thysi | reverse complement strand
TCTAACAATCTCTGAACAAGGTTAAAACACAATAAAAACACATAACTTTAACACTATGCAAATTATGCATGATGGGAAACCCCGCCCACACCCAGAAGCGCCGCTACAATACCTTAATGTGCGTGTCGTGCTGCTTGCGTCAAGTGCCAAAAACTACCGGTCTTCTTCTTTGCATTGATCTCTTGCGGCTGTCACGTTTTAGCGCCCCCTAATGGCAGTTAGTGAAGAAAAATCTATAGATAAGCCGCATTGTTGTACAAGCCACAGGGTTCAAAGCATGGGAAAAAAGTAGCGGCTTATAGTCCGGAAAATACGGTAAATGTATTCTGCTAATGGTAATACACAGTCACTATATATTTGATAACCCTGAAATATAACAACTGTGTCAAGTTTGGACACCCTTTAAATTGTAAAGTCTCAGAACTTAATTAATCCTTTTAGCCCGAAATTGACTCATTAGGAAACATCAGGCAGGTCAAGAATTATTAGTAGGAATAACAATTCCACTCTTGTGCTGCTTCTCAATAATCCTAGGCTCCTCTACAAAGCTTACTGAAAATCTGAAAATCAACCTAATTAATGTCTACATGGAAAGCTATAGAAATATATCAAAGCACTTCCAGTTGTCACAGTTTGAAGCGTCATTAAGAAGTAGATGTTAAGCAGTGGAAGTCAAGGTGAGATCTGGAAGACCAAGGAAACTTCCAGATAGAATTGTCCAGATTCAGGGCAGAAAGGCAAATCAACACTAAAGACCTGCATGAAGATATAGCTGACACAGGATTGGTGCTGCACTGTTCTACATTACATTACATTACATTACCATTATTTGGTAGACGCCCTTATCCAGAGCGACTTAGATTTTTATCTCATTTATACAACTGAGAATTTTGAGGATAAGGGCCTTGCTCAAGAGCCCAACAGAGGCAGCTTGGCAGTGCTTGGATTTGAACTCCCGACCTTCTGATCAGAATGTCTTAATCCCCTGAGCTACCCCATGCCCATAGCTCTACTATGCACTGTTGCTTGCAAAGTCATGATCTGCATAGAAGAGTCATCAGAAGGAATCATCAGCAGCAACCTTACAGCAAATGTGAACATGTGATGTATACAAAACAACATTTAGAAACGCCAGAGGCATTTGGGAAACAACTGTTGTGGACTGATGGAGTAAAAATGGAACCTTTAAGCTCTAATCTGGTATGCTTGGCGAAAAACAGCAGTTTTCAGCATTGGATGAAAAGAACGTTTTTCAACAGACCTCTTAAGCATGGGATGACAAGAGCAGAAAGACTTTACTAAAGAGATATTACCCAAACGATCTCATCTAATATCATTCGAATATCCAAATGAAATATTAACATTTCCAAATCCCCCTCAAAACCAGTGCATTATCTTTCTCTCTTCCTCAGGTATCTGTGCTAAGATAACAGACACAAGGCTGAAAGTTTCATGAGGACTATAAAAATCTTTCCTTAGGTGAAGCGACTAAAGCATCTGGAGGTGAAGGAGATGAGAAGTACAGATAGTGAGAGAGGATGAGGGAAAAGATGCAACTCTGACCATGATGTCCAAAGGAAAGGCAGGCAACTGTAACTTTTAATAACTACCTCTAGCATAGCTTATCTCCGCAAGGACAGAAACATTGTACATGCTGTCAGTTGTTATCGCGACTGACTCCAGGCTTGGCAGCTACACCGAACGCTTTTCAGTTTATGCACGCTGTAAGGCAGTGATGTAACTTCACACTCATACACACTAAAAAAATCAAAGGTAAACACAAATACATCACATACACATGCTCACACAGGAAACACCTAATGCGGGGTGTAAAGAAAATACAACGGACATATGAACTGGAGTATAAGTGTCTGAAAGGGTTAGCGGTATATTCTGCATGTCAGCTGTAGAGCTAGAAGCTTACCGATTAGATAAACCATCATTATATCACACAGACAATAAAACTGGATAACGTACTGTGTTCTGTTACGTCCTTATACGTTCTAACCTGAAAAGCAATGTCAAAGATACAACATACACACATATACCCACACATAACAAAGCCCAAGGCACACACTCATGAGCAGTATCATCTCTAATAACTGAGCTCAATGAAGCATAGTTGAAAATGACTTTGGAGAATTGAGACATTAAGAATAGTAGGTGGGATGGCGCAGGTGTCGGGAGGAGGAGAAGGCTCGGTTGTGTTTGAGCGAGAGACAATACCAGAGAGAGAAAGGAACACAGACAGACACCAATTCTCACACATTTACACAATGCTCCATATATGCCGCGTTTTTCCCCTTCACCCTTGAGCTGACTGAGTGAAATGAGAAACAGGTGCTGAGAGAGAAAATATGAAACACTCATTTCGAGAAGGAAACAACTGAAAGCAGGTTGTGTGTGGTGCATGAGTTATATCTAGGGTACATGTCAGAGTAAGGAGATGTTCAGGCTGACTGCACTTTCAGGACAAATACAGTGAGCAGGTCAGTGCACTGCAAACACTGAACATAGAAACAGTAACAGAAAAGGGGGGGGAACGCAGCCCAGTGTGGAAAAATGATTTCGTATTACTATATGTAGTGATACATGTTCAAGTAACATGGCGTCTATTTAAAATACAGGAAGTCCCCTAGTTATGACGGAGATCCGTTCCAAAGGCCGGGTGTAAGTCGGATTTCGTTGTAAGTCGGATCTTAACATTACACTATAATGTACAGATGAAATAATAAAGGTACATAATACGTAATAATAATAATAATAATAATAACAATATTACTGCAATAATAATTTCAGTATTATGAAAGCATTTATAAAATAAAACAAGTGAAGAATTAATTACTGGACCTTTAATCCTGTGGTTGGCTTGCACATTGGAAGGGACACATCCTTTATAATGGTAGCGACGGTCGACCGGCTAAGGCCAATCGAGCGACCGATGTTTGTTGGCGTTTCTCCATTTTGTGACCGCTTCACTATGTCTAATTTCACTTCCATTGTGAGGGCTTTCCTTTTCTTCGATTCACTGCCATCAGAAGAATCAACTTTAAGCTTGGGAGCCATAATAAAGGGCAAAAAGATAAGCTAAAGCAAGAACAGTGTATCACAGCGGCGGTCTACAGCACATGTTGCACGCTTGCACTGTATTCCTACGCCGCACCGAACAATAACAAAAAAAGTACCTGCTCGCGTCATGCACCAACGCCGTATTCGTCGTAACAGAGGGTCAGTGGTTGCATGTCCGAATTAGGGTCATTATTGTAAGCGGTCTTAAAATCGGATTTGGTGTACGTTGTGTCCGTCGAAACTTTGAGACTTCCTGTAAAGCAAATTTTAGCTTCTCTGAACAGTGACAAATGGTTAAGTTTAGCACATAGGTATGCATACATATTGTGCATTTGTTTGTTTGTTCAAGATTTCTGCCTTCCATCCAATGAAGTATTGACAGAAAAAAAACCAAGCCAAAAAAAACAAAAACGAAAAAAACAACACTTTACTCCGGCTGAATTCTGGAAAAAAGCCTAAAATATCAGAAAAAAAACATGTTTGGGTTAAGTGTTTTTCTGCCAACACTATAATTTCTTCTTTCAGAAAACATACAAACAAGTTTGCAAATATACTGTTCAAGACACATCTGCCGACAGATGTTTAAACTCTTGTTGGCTACATGTTGTCTTCTCACAATTTCTCACAAAAAAGTTATAAAATAGTTACTTGCTGTAGACTAACAGTTCAGAATTCATGACTGTAAGCTGAGCTTAATTCAGTGTGTTGACTACAATTTTATTCAAACTTGCAACCCTACTGTACAGCATTCGAAAGTCAGAGTCAATTCAAACCAAAACAACAAGGAAAAGTTGTTAGCTGGGGCTGCTGTTTAGCAGTTTTAATAAATAGCTCATAATTTGGTCAGATTTACCACCAAAAATGTGTTACTTGAAGTTACTGTTCATATCAGTTCATGTGGACTTATTGAACTGTTAAGTAAAACTATAGAAATGTTTTCATAATGTTTGGAAAGATCCCTGCGGAAAAAACCCCATAATAGACCGGCATAGCTGATTTCCAGCATGACTAATATAATGCATGCTAGTCATGCACGCAATACCAGCACGTGTGGTGTTTTGATGCTGGTATGCTGGACATTTTTTCAGCAGGGATCCCCAAACATATTTTTTCATAGCAGGAATTACCACCAAAACAAAATTATAAATTGATGTGGTACTGTAACATGACAATAAGCTAACGTCAGGCAGACAGACATAGCTTCAAGCTAACTGCAGCTATTCTAAGTTACAAAATCTCAGTTTGATTAAAAAAAAAAAGTCTTTTTATGCAAACCCAAAAATGAATCTTAACCTAACTTAGCATGTGCATCGAAATATTAAACACACTACCTATGAATTTAGCTCAAGTTAAAGATGCAGTAAATGGTGCTAACAGCTAGTAGCCTAAGCTATAAATGTACCTAGCAAGTAGCATAGCCAATCCTTGCCTTACACCATTCCTTGGCACATAATTCATAATTTTTAGCAGAATACTCATGATGTGATTAATGATTATGGTCCTAATTTCTTGTTTGGTGCTGTATTCATATTAAGACAGGACCCGTCTCAATCGCCTTTCTACTGAACAAGCAGCCTCCTCTCACACCCTAGTTAGTGCGCATGAAGGGAGTACGGAGCGATTTGAGACGCAGCAGTTTTTGAAGAATGGCGTAAACAACAACACAGAGCGCATTTCGGCTCTGCTCCTTAATGTAACAACACAAATCTCGACAGCTGTGTGGCTAAACCGTGCCTACACGAATGTAAACTACAGAAAGACAGCCGGTTAACTCTACTAAATGTCTCTTAAAAACATACAAACAGTGGCGCCTACGAGCCTAGTGTGTGTGTGTATAAATGCGCACATTCTCTCTCCCCCACTTACCTGGTTCATATCAATTAACCCAGTACACAATACCACAACAGTAATGTAAAAACACACACTCAACACCACAGTTGTATAAAAATAGTTTCAAAGTTTATATTTGTTCAACCATACAGCGCAAACTCTGAAATACAGCCGGACGAGCCGCCATCTTGTGAGCGCCTAGAGAAACCGTAAGCACCGCCCCAGTCCGACAGCTGATAGGCTGGAGAGGCTGCTAGGAATCATTCTCCGGCGAATCAGGACTCTTCAAGACTCTTCGCCGAGACAGGGAAAAAGGCTCCTCAAGGTCATAGAACCGTTCGGATTTTTCCTGGAATTTCGTGGAAAACCAGGAATATCGGACGAACGACAAGGAATTTCGAAACCATTTGAACAAGCCATCATCAGCGGATCGGCACGGACATATCCGAGATGGAACGGTGTCTCTAGCTCAAAAGCCCTAGGAGGAGTAGGGGGCCGAAAAAACGGGTGAAAAGATTAAAAATAGAAGAACAATAGTGTGCCTGCATAGCAAGGACACTAATAAAGAAAGAAATAATCGCAAAACATGAGAACAGCCACCATATCCCTCCGCTACCGTCCATCTACCCTAGCAACTACATATCCACGGCAAAGGTAACGTGCATTAAAATCATCTGGTTATGTCATTTCAGTTTATTAAACACACTGGAACAGTCAAACCTAATGGACATAATGAATTTTAACAAAATGGACTATCCCTTTTAACAATAGGTACACGGTCCATCTTTTGACACTGCACCCTGTTGAGCTCTCCTTAGCATTCTTTTCTTAACCTTTTTTGCACATAGTCATGGTGGTTATGAAAATTATTTCACCAAGAAATGAATATTTAACCAAAAATAAAAGTATAAAACTTTAAGGCCCCTTCAAGGCTCTATTACTCTTGCATGAGGGCAGGGAGCTTTTTAGGTCACTCTCTAGACAGACAATGGCAATACCCACACTAGCAAACCAGCTGACCAGGGTTGACTGTGGCCTGAAATCATGACTCACACTGCGTTCACCTCGGGACCTTTTGCTGTCTCCTTCAGCATGACAAATTCATGCAGCTGATGACGGGATAGAGGGATGGAAGGATGAGCTGTCGTCTCGACCGTGATGGAAAGCTGCATGCTTTGGGACAGGTTAGGCGCCTTTCGGGCTGCCGATGGTTTGGGTTAAGTGTCTTCTGCTCTGATGCAGGATGGTTGCGTGTGAATTATTGAAAGCTCAGGGATGTGGAGAGAGGCAAATAGATGGGGAGAGGGAAGGAGGGAGGAGGATACGGACAGTTGTCCCAGCATGTTGCAGACATACTTCCGGGCCATCTGTGCGGGAGCTGTTCCCTCAGGAGAGAAGCATCAGATACAAGGTGACATCTGAGGGATATACAAGATGAAGGATTCGTTTTTTGTCCCAAAGCCACTTGATTGATGAAAAGTATGTCCTATCCTGTCTTGTTAATCCAATCCTCTCTTCTACCATCTGTATAGTTTTCCAACTAATCTATATATCTATCACATCCTTACGACTATTATACCTAAATGATTCACACAAAAAGTGCAAACGTGTAGGTATTATTGATCCAGAAATATGGGGGGGGTTGTTCACAATTTTTTGTCACATTCACACCCACAAGCTGGCTCATAGAACCGGTACCAACCAGGAAGGTGAATTTACCATTAACACTCCTGACACTGGCCAAATGTGTCTTTTTGAACTGATGTCCATGCTGCATCACAAGGTAATGTAACACACTCAGAGGAAAGTTGAAATCTGCCCTCTTCAAAATACATAAGATCACGACTGGCTAGTTTCATTGTGATTGAAAGGGGAAAGACAGTATGCCATCACTTTGACCTAGAGAGCCCCCAATTTTGCTACCTTGGCTCCCAAGTATGTATTGCTATGGTATTATAAAGATTCAAACTCGAATTTCCCTGAACTGAAAGTGCATAGCCTTATATGTCACACTGCTTCAACGTGAAAAGGACATCCCAGCCACTGCCCAGGCTTCTCTGGCTGACTGTCTCATGGTACGGCTGGTAAGGGAAGAAAGCTCACTGTCTCTTATCAGCGGAAAACAGACTTTGACTATGAACTTCCCACCAAAAAATATGGCTGCTTACATAAGCTAGCTGTCATATCGGGATCCATTGCTAAACTTGGAGTTCCTGCTTCTCAACCCGATCCGAATCCATCCCAGCCTTTACAACACTCACACTCGCCTGAACACCAACACACCTGTTTCCTGTTTATCTTTAATCGGCTTGTGTATTTAAATGAGCCGTTAGCTGATTGCTTGGCTTTTGTATATTTTTGACCGTGATTTTGCTCACCAGCTTAGATTTTTAATAATATTAAGCTCATGCTTCTATCCATGTGACTCAGATTTCTGACACTAGCACTTGCTGGCATTACATCTGTGTAGATATAAAATACACTGAACTTTTTTAATCTTCCCTCATAAATGGTAATTGGTGGGAAAAGTGCCTTCAAATGAATTACCTTTCAATAATCTGTCTGTCCTACTACATTTAGTGATCTTAAATATCATGCACAAATAGAAACTGGAACTAGGGGTGGTCATTCAAATGGATTTTTCATGCTTAAAGGTAAAAATTTTGACAGCCCCATCACCCCAGATGGCTTACAGGCAAAATAAAACGAACTAATAACCTTAGCCACAAATAATGCAACTTGATAAGCTTGAAACAATAAAAGAAATTTTGCAACAAAGTTAAAAGACTGATGGTGCCATCTTCCAGTTGGTTGCTTCCACACTACTGTACTACAATTATAAGCACGGAGGTAGCTGTGGTAGAGGTTAAGATGGACTACTGATCGGAAAGTTGAGCTCAAATTCTAGCACCACCAAGCTGCCACTGTTGTGCCCTTGCTCAAGGCCGTTAACCCTCAATTGCTCAGTTGTGTAAATGAGTTAAATGTAAGTTCCTTTGGGTAAAGGTATCTGTCAAATGATGCTAATGTAGTGAAATGGACTCCAAAGTACTGCTGGATATGTTGAACAGTTGATGAACATGTACGCTGTAACATGCATTTTCCCATAAAAATGGATTATACGCCATTAGACCACTAGACTTATCGCACACAAGTTAAACCCAACCCCTGTTTATCCCACTAGCTGTTTTGTCGAGTATAAAAATTTGGAATATGAAACAGGACTCAACAAATTTTAGTTTTTTTCTTGTTTGTTTTTTAAATAAATTGCAATTAGAACAATTATCTAGAAACTTCACAACATTGAAGAATGCTTAAGCTCGGTCCACTTGGCATAATTGTCGTATCAAGTATACCTGATATACCTGTCAGTGTTTGTGTCATTAGGATATACAAGTCATGTTTGCTTAAAAAATGAAACCATGTGGTCCTATTGTGTGTTTTCTTTTTACAACAGTTTTTCTCAAAATAAATTTATTTCTATGCAGATTTTTAGATGATGTGACGTGACAAATTTTACACATTTGTTCCTGTTCCTATTTAAGAAGAATTTGCTGTTCATAATAGTTAACAGTGATGATAAATAATAGTGTTGACAATGGTTGAATTGTTAGATTTAATACTGAAAATGACCCCCCCAAAAATGACATCAGCACATGGGGTTTCTGTTGAACAATACATAAATGACATTCCAGTGAATTCTTTATCCGTACATCTTCCAAACACCATCTGCAAAATTATGCATATTTAATCACATTGAGTCTTATTTGTTCCAATACAAACGAGTACTGGAACAAAATATCAGCAAAAGGAACTTCTAGCAAGCACTGCCTGATATACGTATATTGGTGTGAATTTTTTAAACAAAAATCCTCTGTTCACCTGTAGTGTCTGTAGTGGGTTTGAATTCTTCTGTGTCCCATTACAAATTACCTGCAGATACACTTCCATATCAGAAGGAAAGACGACTTTAAGGGCCAGCCTCACATCGTGATTGACGCCGAAATTTAAGTTGAATTGAACATATTGTTGACGCTCTGCTTCCACACAGTGACAGCGGAACAGTGACAAAGGAGATTTCTCAGAAAGAACCTGACTTCCATCTTTTCTTTTTCTCTTTTTCCCTTCCAGTTATCTGTTGCTTTCTCCCTTAACAGTTGGCTGCCAGAACCATTTCACTAAACTTTTAACTTGAGTGGCTTCCTCACTGAGGGGGAAACATTCTGACAAGGATTTGAGAAGTTTTCTTTTCTCTGCTGTGGCGGTCCTTTTTTAAGAAAGAGAGAGAGAGAGAGAGAGAGAGAGAGAGAGAGAGAGAGAGAGCACAACCAAAAAAAAAAACTTTCCTAATCTCTTCATTGAAATGTAGAGAGGGACTTTCTTCAAGACACATACTGCAATTTGATATGTCATCTGGGGTGAAGTGACCAGCAACCTCATGCAAGAAACTGGTATACCAACATTCTGAGCTTTCACTGGCCCTTAATAGGCACCCTTTGGAACACCCTCCTACACACCCGTTTTCAGATAATCACTATTCAATTACCAAGAAATTATTACCTACTTTTACTCAAACCATCTGCATAAAGTACATGCTTCAGTCCTTTTACATGCACTCATAACTTAATTCTTGGAATAATTTTTGGAAGCGACTTTCCTTCCATTTTACTTTACGGAACTTAATCGTTTCCACTGTGACCAACCCAAGTGTGTCTTCTTTGACTTATTTGCAATTTTATGTCTTAACAGTTCTAGCTACACAATCAGGATGGATCTCTTGGGTTATAGGATGAATATGTATCGGTGTGACCTGCTACGGGTGTCTGGGAAAGTTCAAAATCACAAATTCTCTCCATGGTAAGAACCATGTAAATGTTTCCAGTTGATATTTTAATAGCTGAATAAATTGTCCATAGACAGAAAGGTGCTTCTGAATTCACCTGTGAGACTAAACCATATGAAATTTCGTAGCACTGTAATGATAAAATTACTTAAAGCATTACTAGAGGCTCCAGGAGAAATGCGTGTATCCAGGTGAATAGGTTTTTGGACACCACTTACAATTTCCCGTGAAAATAATGCAAGTCTAGAGCTAAGAAGTTAAGACTCAAGACTCGCTCTTCAGAGACAAAATCCAAACAGTGGTCAAAAACACAAGCTGACATAGTCGGTATGGGCAAATACATGATCAAAATCCAGAGACACAGGCAAGAGTCAAAACTGGGGAGCTAATAACAAATTAGAAAACTATTCCCCATAACTCTTTTTTACATTTCCAAGGAGAAACAAATAAGAAATATATTAGCTAGGCTCCAGTGGACTTACCCAATTATGTATAATGGCTAAAATGAGGTAACTAGCTAGATAAATGCATTAATACAGACCAAGGGAAACAAATGAGGGTATGGATGTGCATCAAATTTGTTTGTGCCCTCAACAAGAAGTTAGACGTTTCATGTTCATGTTTGTGGTGTTCTTGATACCTTGAAATTTAGTCTATTTTTCTTGCCCAGTATTGATGTATTTAAAGCATGACATATTGTAATGTAATATATATACATTACATTGAGCTGTAAATGCATTTAGAAATTCATGGGATGCCTTCTGAGGTAATATTAAACACATAAATATGACAATATTCATGAATTAAGAGTATATTTCTTTTATATTCAACAAAAAAGATGATGGAGCAATAAAAGACATTGTTTATCACAAGGGCCAAATATGATATGAGTACATTTATTAACAGTACTTACTTACAGTGAGACTCAAGTAGAGCAGAGCATTAAATACAAACAAAATATCTGCATTATTTAAATAATGCAACAATTCTTGTGTTCTTTGAGTTGGGTATACCAATTAAGTCACCACATAAAGAAATAAAAAAAAAAATGATGTGCTGGATCAAGTGCTATTTTATGAGATTTGGGATTTACATGGAAATCATATTGTAGAATGAAACCAAATTTTCTGTGATTATGCAATAGATACAGATTTCTATTCATAACTAATGATGTAACTTTAGAGCTTATCTAAGTCAGCAACTTTGAAAATAACCAAAAGCAAAATGATTGTTTCACCCTTTATAGAGCACTAATTGAAATTCAAAATGTTAACCCTAGGGTTTTATTGGAGGATATTACAAGACTTTATATTACAAGAATTATTTTATTGTTATGTTGAAAATCAAGGTCAATAGAGTTACCAACCTTAGATTGCGAGTAATTTGGTCTGTGAGTGTTTCACAAGACGAGCAGGTTTTGCAATGCGAGTAGTATTCGTCTGCCGAGCCTCACATGATCACGACTTCTCTCTCTCAACCACTGCAGGATTGTGGCTTCCGCACTAGTATATACTGTTAGTGTGTGTGCTCAGTCATCTGTTTTAATGACGATGCAATGTCGCATTTCTGCGAAATCTTCAAAAGGAGGCAAAAGCAGCGATCATTGGATAGTTTCCTTGTTAAAGTCACACAGAAAGAAAAAGATCCCAGTGAGCTGACAGACTGCAGTGATTCCGTGACTTGTACTTAAAGTAACACACAATAATCCTCCTCCTCTCTCCTGCTCTCTGTCATGGATCATACCCGTTTTGGGCACTCCCAATAGCGATGCATGCTGGAGGACTCACGCCATGCTCACGTGTCACGTGGGTTACTACAGGTGTTCTGTATTAGGACTAATTATATAGACTATAAATAGACTGAGTCATGTATGCTAAGCTTGTGAAGCATTAGTTTGCATTTCCCCGCGCTATTACCAAGCCATGTTCTAGTGTTTACCTTGCTCATGTTTTGACTCTTTGTACTCTAGTTTCCTTGTTTTTGTTGGAGACTTTGATATTCCTGTTTCTGACACTTTCTCGTCTCCCTCACACCAGCCCCGATTCTTTTCAAAACTAAAGTGCAGGTTATTTTGTTTTATGTATTTTTACTTTATATTTTGTATTAATAATTTTTATATAAATATTTCTGGGTTGTGGAACAAATTATGAGTTTCCATTATTTGTTATGGGGAAGCCCACTTTGATATACGAGTGATGTGGATTACAAGCACGTCACTGGAATAAATTATGTTCGGAAACCAAGGTTCCACTTTAAATAAATAAACAAACAAACAAAGAAACAAACAGATGAATAAATATAGATAAAAGAAAAACGCATATAAACTTAAAGGAACATTTATTTAGGATGGGCGAAATCCATGTGGTTCTACAACCTCAAGCATGGGGGGGGGCGTTTGCCCATAAAGGATTAAAAATAAAGTACCCAGAATTTTGAAATGATTATTGCGATGACTTCCCTCTCACAAACCCAATAGAATTAATTATTAACCAAAGCACAAGCACACTCTTGTCCCAGCAACAGAAAACCCTCCCTTCATCACCTTCCCATCCGACAGGTTGATGACGTTATCATGACTGCAGCTAAAAAACAAAAACAAGTACCTCTTGACAGTCTTTAGATTGAAAATGTCTTGCAATTTCCATACTGTCTTCTTCATAGAGCATCTGATGAAGTTCACCATTTACTGTTGTGACAGGAGCTAAATTAGAGGGCTCCATCACACAATGGGAAGTGACACACAACTTTAATTAAAAAGGTACTAATTTGAGAAGTGTTAAATGGAGCCTGGCTAAATAACAAAATGGGTGAAGTGCAAAATGTGGCACAGAGGTATTAAAGGACCCTCACAAACTGAGAATTCTCCAGAGAGAGAGCGATCTATGAGAATACCCATGGATGGCAAACCCAAGTTGATAACTACAGTGCATTCAGAAAGTATTCACACACCTTTCAATTTT
>JAQLOM010000010.1:6838455-6848815 GCA_030068315.1 Chrysichthys thysi | reverse complement strand
CAGTTAGCGAAGAAAAATCTATAGATAAGCCGCATTGGTGTATAAACCGCAGGGTTCAAAGCGTGGGAAAAAAGTAGAGGCTTATAGTCCGGAAATTACGGTAATCATAAAACGACAAGGCATGTTTTTTTTTATCCATTTTTAGTTACTGTCATTATTACTGCACATTAACATCTACTGTCAGATCTGCTGCTGTTATAGAAAATTAAACACCTTTTTATCAATCAGACTTGAGAATTTTACAGTAATTAAATTGTAGTATAACTTATTCAATTCTATCATAACACCATGTGATAACCTAATATATATATAAAAGGTTGTTGGTCCATACTGTTATAGTGCTTGTTTTAAATAAATATCTGTACAAAGGCAAGACAGCACAGTCATATTTAATATTACAGCTCTCATGCTAGACATGTCTACAACAAGAATGTAAATATCTCCATGTGGAATTAGGAATGTAGTGTAATTTGTCAGACGGAAAACTGAATTAGGAAAAGAAAGTCCTCATGGGTGCGTTATAAGCGTGCGTGCGCACACACACGTGCGTGCACACACTTACTTTCCCTTGGTAATGCTGTACCCGCTAACAAGTTGAAACCTCTCAACGATAACCAATCACTCTCTGAAAATATGTGTGCCTTCTGTCCTAATTTTTCCCCCTTCCAATAATGGACTGAAAAGGGACAGCATATTCCCCATGTAAGTGGAAAATGAATAATGTTCAACAGATGAACAAAGGATTATTTTTACTTTTCATGCCCCTCCCTTTCTGCCATACTGAGAATCTTCTCATAAGTTTCTTTTTGTTTGTTTGTTTTTTACTTTGGTTAGCAAACTGGTTTTACGCAACCCCTCACTAGACTTAAAGGGGTCATTGCACTGTTTTTTTTTTCATAAATTTTGCAGTGGTGTCTTGTATGAATGAATGCCCTGTGAGTCAGTTTTGGTGAAAAAAAAAATGCTCTGGTGCTCCTGTTTCAGGCTGTTTTAGTTTGGTGGAGGAGTGGGTAGAGGGAGAATGACAGGATTTCGCCTCTTACTCATGAATATTTATGGAATGTAAACGTATGGCCTCTGATTGGCTAACAGCACTGTGACGCTCCCTCCAGTGAGGGAAACCTTGGGTGGAAAAGTTTATTTTTTACTTACAGCCTGTGTGCTGGTGGTCGATTGTCGTGACGGTACAGATCCAGGTTTTAAGAACAACCTCAATGCAAAAGCACTACTGTAGGCACTGAAGTTGTAAAAGTCACTGTGCTCAAAATGATTAGAACACAGAACTAATGTAGCCTTATACTTCGCTGGTGGTGTTCCAAAGACAAACTCCAACCATTTCTTCTTCAGTTCTTCTTCCTTGGGCAAGACATGCAATGTTGATGTGACACGAACATGTTCCGCCATGTTTTCAGCTTGCTGTTAGCTCCTCTACTTCTACCTGCCGAGACAGGCTCTGCTCTCTCCTGGCCGCAAAATCAAAACTGTCTTCCTGTGGGCGGTCGCAAGCCAAGGTGGGTGAGGCCATGAATACTAATTTTCAAAGTGACATAAGTTTGATGGGCTTTTTCTGATTCGCTCGTTTTTCCGTCTAAATTCTTTCTATGGCAAATGCAGACAATATGGGGGTAGAAGAACATTTTCACGTGCAGCATGCTTCTGCAACTCGGAGTGACCTATGGTATTTCAAAAAAAGCTAGTATTAAACGGTTTCTTGTGGAATGACCCCAAAGGATGCCTGTATATGAGCTGGATGCAGGTAAATTGAAAAGGCATTTAGATGAAGTGGGTCAAGGCATGATGAGCTTCACTTTTTGGACTCGTTTTTGGGATTTTTTTTCTCAGGCCAAACTGAACAAAAACATACTGCCAGATCTACAAGCATTTCACATGTGATTTCCTTCATAATCGTGCATACTCTGTCGATGAAAGCCAACCTCCTGTAAAGTGTAGAGCTAATGCATGCCACAACTTGTTTTCATTTAGTGACGCCCATAAACCTCCATAAAAGGCAAACCTCAGGGAGCTGAAGGCATGAAATGAGGACAAAAACGGTAAAAGAAAAAGAATTGCTCAGAGGCAAAATGCATATTATTTTGACTTGAGACTCACGTCTACACCAGTTGAACATATTTTGCAGTATATGCACATAGGAACAATTTACAAATAAACTCATTCTTATAAAACTTGAACACAATATGTAAATAGGGTTAAAACAATCTATTTGTGTGAGGGGAATAGATTGAAAATGTATTATTATTATTATTATTATTGTGTACCCTGTACATAATAATACTGATCCATTTATTATATTACGTACCCTCTTTGGGGTTTAATTTTATTGGTTATTTAATGTTATTGGCCCCTGTCATACAGAATTAATGTGCTGGCAAATGTTTATAAATTCATTTATAAATAATAACGTTTATGCAACAATTTACAAATACAGCTGAAGTATAAAATGACTTTGCCCTCGCTTTCAATAAAAGCGGTTTAGTCAACAATGGAGCAAAACTGTGTAATTTAAGTGTGTTTATTCATGCCTAAGGGTTGAGTGTATGAACAAACACTGGTTTATTTATTTGATACAGAACCTAGTAAATTGTGCTGTAGGGACCATCACATTAAAATTGCATTACTAAATATGCAATGCTTATTTAAAGCTGCAATACATGACTTTCTTGCAAATGATATCCGTATCTGTAGCAAAACATTAAAAAAGCATCTATGAAGTAAGACATGAACAGAAGCACAAATACGAACAAAACCATTCTACCATCAGAATATAGTGTTTGGAATCAAACATGCACTCCCCATCCACTGACACCGAATTTTAACTGGACATTCATGCAATTATCAAATCAGCAAATCAAGAGCCCCACTTAGTTCAGATCAAACGTAGGAATGGGGGAAAACTGTGATCTTAGTGACTGTGACCATGATTTGCGTTTAGTGACCCTCACAAAACTCCATAGAATGGCCAGGTTCACCCAGTAGAAAGCCAAAAAAAGAAGAATTTCCCTAAAGTAGAAGTTGAAGTACTTTTGACTCACATCTATGAGTGTAAAAAAAACCCATTATTTAACAGCATATCCAGCAGTCACCGCACCTAAAAAACCCAAAATACGGAGAGAGGTGAAATGAGTCACGTCTATCCAGTACAATATGTGAGGTCAAAGGAAAATGGTTAGACACAAAAACTGAGTATTAAAAAAGGTCTTGCTGCTAATCGACAGAGAGGGCTGAACCATGAAGAGCTTTTTTACCTACTTTACAGGATGCCAGGCAAATGTAATAGAAACTTAAGCCAGCTTTCATCCTCCAAAACAAAAAATTCATATCATTGTCTAAATATCCATTGCCTCCTAAGGGTGCTAACTCTGCCGGCAGTATCAGATCTGCTATTTGCACTGCCTTGGCTTACGACTTCTATCTGCAGAGACCAGCCTTTCGTCCTTTCATGCACTGGCATTTAATCTTGATCGAACTTTTACGGTATGATGAGTATAAAAATGTTTCATTTGTTTGTGTATTAGAAAGAAATGTGAGATTTGAAGTTGAATGCGTATTCTGTACCTAAACGTGAAGTACTTCATCATGAATTGTAAAATTCTAAGGTTTATTTAGTCTTCTTGAGTATATTTGTAGGAGTACTCATGAGCAGAAGGATATTATAGCGTTTTTCCCCCAAAATTTAGAGGGTTTTATAACACATAAATTTTTTTGTTCTCAAATGAACAATTTGCACATAAATCTGTTCATATCCAGCATGATGAACGAGACCCACTCTGTCACTTTCAGAAATATTTGTGAATATGTTTGGGGTACTTCTGAGACCGCTACAGTCTCACCAATATATGCAGTATTCTGAGATGGCCTGATCCGCAACCCTCATTGTATATGAACCCGTGTGTATTGAGACTCTGATCTCATGTGACCATCATAGAAAAGTTGCAGAAGTGAGCAGTTTTTATTTTCATGCAGGCTGGTAGATATGAAAGCCATTTTCTGTGTTCATTGATTCACTCCTTCTTCGTAACTGCTTTGTCCTAGTTAGCATTTTTGTGTTCTATAAGACTGTTTTATATTTTACAAAACAGAACCAAATTTATGGGGGAAAAAACATGTATTAACAGCTTTAACTTCATATGGGAATTCCTAAAATATAAATTATTAAATGGTTAGAGCTGTCAGGGTTGGCATGTCTTTCAGACCCATATCACCATGTCATACAACAAAGTCTGGTATAGCATAGAATGATATACACTACTGTATATGGCCAAAGGTTTGTGGACACCTGGTCATCATATCCAGATATGGTCCTTCCTATTCCAACTGTTGCCACAAATTTGGAAGCAGACAATTGTATATTATATCATTTGTGTGTTGTAGGGTTACAATTTTGAGCATGCCAATGGTTCGCCAAGGTTATAGATTGAAGAACTTGAATCACTTGCACAGAGGAACCCCTCAGCCCCACTGAGCACCTTTGGGATGAATGGGACCAATGACTATGCCCTGGGCCTCCTTGCCTGACCTGATTAATGCTCTTGTTACTGAACGGAAAAACGCCCACAGCCAAGTTCCAAAATCTAGTGGAAATACTTCCCAGATGTGTGGAGGTTATTATAGCAGTAAGACTGAATCTGGAATGGGATGCTCAAAAAGCATATATGGGTCTGATAGTCGAGTGTATGTATACACTTTTTATGCATCTATTGTGTGTGTGTGTATGATAAGATTCCGTATAATGTACCCAGTCACCTAGCTAGAAAACGTCATCTAACTAGAATTGTGTTTCTTATTAATTGTGTTTAAAACAAGTCTGTTTTAGTTTTCTTAATGTGTCGATGTGAAAGCCTGGGTGCTTTCACTATGTTCATTTTGTTCTGCACTTTATTTTGGACTGTTACCAATGTGAGTGCCAATGCTCTAGGGTGGACAAATCAGACAGTCATTAGCTACAGCACTGCACAAGTGTAACCGCTTGAGCTATTAATTGACCTTAAATTAAAAGTCAAGCTTGAATCCTTGAATGGGGCAAATTCCTACCTTGATGACACACTATATGACCAAAGGTACATGACACATCATCATAAAAGCCATAGGAGGGTCTTCCACAATCTCTTGCAACCAGGTTAGAAATGCACAATTGTCTAGAATGTCTCTGTTTTGTAGCATTTAATACAAAAGGTACACATGTACATGTGTCCATATAGTGCATCTTTGTGTTTGTGCCTTAACAAAAAGACATGAGCTGTGGGGTTCCTTCATTGGATGCAATATGATCATTTGAGTCAGGCTAGCATCATGAAGTGTTAACATGGATATGAGGTAATTGTATGCTATGCTAGCATTGGTTAGTTAGCAAACTGGTTCTTCTGAATTTTATTTTGCAGTTGTCACTCTTTATGCCTTCCTGATTCAGGAATGAATATCTAGCATGTATTCATGTTCATTAATATTGCTAGTAAAATTTGTTCCTACCAGCAGTGCATGATTTACCTGTACACTGCAGGTGGTAGTGGGATTTGAAAAAGTATTATCCACCAAAAAGCAAAAAGCGGTTTTCTTCTTTCTCCTTCAGTAACAGCAACTGTTTTACATGGCTCTGCTAATTGTTGTGAAATGTGCTTTCTGATAAAGTCTATGGTACTAGACTACATCACTAAAAGATAAGAATGGAAAATATTATACTAAAGATTATTGAAAAGGTAATACTAAAAGACTATAAGATTTACAGTGCAACCTCAAAACAAATGGCCTGTGTATAGTTTTGTTCATCAATCGATCCATTATCTTTACTACTTTATCCATTAAGGGTTGCGGGGAAGCTGTAGCCAATCCTAGATAACTTCGGCAAGAGATGGGGTACACCCTGAGCACGTTGCCATTTGTTGTTGGCTATGAGTTGCCAAAATTAATGTGAGTCAATTATGAACAAAATAACGTTTTTTTTTCTTTTGTTTATATTTAATTTGGATATTATATCGTCACTGCTTGTTCATAACAACTCAGTCAGACAAAATATTTCTGACAGTTGGCTTTACTTTCTACAATAAAAAAAAAGTTAGAAGAAAAAAAAAAACATGACCCACCAGAGGCTAGAAGCTGTCTGATTGGGGTGGCCACTCAGAGATAAATGCGTGCTCTCCAGTCATAGAGAAGCTGAGAGATTTGCCTGCT
This sequence comes from Chrysichthys thysi, assembly GCA_030068315.1. NCBI lineage: Eukaryota > Metazoa > Chordata > Actinopteri > Siluriformes > Claroteidae > Chrysichthys > Chrysichthys thysi. The sequence goes on along the minus strand of JAQLOM010000010.1, from coordinate 6,842,632 downwards.
TTGCCCGATAGCAGCGTTTTAATTAGCAGCTTGTTGGAGCTGATCTGAACTCTGTCTTTTGGCTTCAGATAGAAGGGGTCAAGGGTAAGATTGGCTATGGGGCATACTGCTGAAATGACTCGTAAACAGAGTAGTAACAGGTTAGAGATTGGCTAAGTCAGTGCAAGAGATAAGAGTCTGGGATGTGAGCTGTCATAGTGACGACTCTCTCCATATCATTATGTCTATCTCCTGTGAGCAGACAGAGGTGTAATCCATGCAGTGCATCTTTATGGTAGTCACTCACTGTCCATATGTCCTTGCACATGAAGACTTGAGTCATTTTTCCTATCTACCGCTGTCACTGGAAAAAGTTTCATTTAAACACTGGAGGGCACATACTGTCACCCGATCCATCATGTGATCAGTTTTATACTCAACAATATGGTTATTTTTCTTAGGATTTATTGCTCTAAGAATGTGTTACTATCATACAGCTACCAGAGTATCTTAGCGAACTAGACCAAAAAAGAAAAATGTTGTTTAAAAAAAAGTCAACCTCAGCTTTTATGGCAGATCCTGTTGTGGTTCATCCAAACACAAGTACAGTGGACCCTCGACTCACGAACTTGATTTGTTCCCATTGAAATTAATGTAAATACAATTAATGTTTCAGCCCTCAAAAACATGTTTTTTAAAAGTGTATTATGGGTTTATGTGTTGCAATAAAACATAGAATAAAATAAAAATAACCTTAATTATAGAAAAATAAAACTAAATGAAATAAACAGATTTTAATGTACGTTACTGTTGCCATGGATCGGTAGTCGCTGGCGTAGGTGGACGGTGGCGGAAGGATATGAAGGCGGTTCTCATGTTTTGTGATTATTCCTTTCTTTATTTCAACTGTTATACGCTTAGGCTTCTTACTCTCACTACCACTTCCACTTTCTTGGGACCCGTAATGAAGCTTATAGAGCAAAAATGCAGAGAAACACAACGAAAAATGCATTGAACACGTTCACACCACGAGTGCTTGACCCAGAAATTAAGGTTTGCGCTGCAAAGTGTGGGTTGGCTTCTTCTATGTCAGTCGGGGATTTGTTCGTCGGTTGATACAAAATCTGTTCAGGAATTTAGTTTGTACGTCGATTTGTTCGCCATTTGACGCGTTTGCGAGCTGAGGGTTCACTGTATTTGGATAAATTATTCAGTTTAAGGCAGCTCATTAGAAACCGAAGAATATTGGACAGATTTTCTCGAGTCTCTCCACATTAGCAAAGTGACAACATAGTTTATTAAAAAAATACAAAAATTAAAAAAAAAAAAAAAAGAAAAGTTGCCTATGCAAATTTTCAAACATTGCCAGAGATGAAGCCAGAGACCAAGAGAGCAAAACTGGCCATGCTCTCATAGCTCCTGTCAATCACAGTGATGCTAGCCAACTGTGGGCATCTGTGAACGCTTGTATATGGAAGAGGGTAGACAGCTCTTTGTTTTGAGGGAGTTTTGCTGCCCTGTGATGCTGCACCATGAGCACCAGATGTGGTTTGAAAAAAGATGACTTTGGGTGGCTTCCCATAGTGGTGGTTCAGCTGGCAGCTGGGTGAGAATTGGCAGGTAGTCACATGGCAGGGGGAAAAAGTGAATTTTTGCTCATTTTTAGGCACGTTCATTTTATTTTAAACCTGATGTTGTGTTGTGCCATTTTAATTGGTATGGAGCATGTCGAATCTTTATTCTCGAACTTCCAGAGAAATGAGTCCTATCTAGTGACATAACCCTGTCCTGTTGACATTTTAGTCAAATTATGGGAAACGTATGGAGAAAAATATGGTAAGATATTTTTACCTTTTTTTTTTTTTTTTAATCAATCATTTTGTCCCTACTGTAACCATCTTTACACACCAACACTTGAATCCCTGTTGTAGTCAGGTCTGTATTGACACTGTCATCACCTTGTCATGCACAATTTACTTGGAAACAAAACACTTAAATATATTTAGAAATAAATACATAACATAAAGAATGAAGTTTAGTTTTTTGTTTAAAAAAAACCCCACTCTTTTAGTACCGTACTAGTATATTACATACCAAATGTCAGAAAGCTAGACATACACATGCACATGTACACACCCACACACCCCCAACCTCTGTCTGTGTGCTGATAGAACAGTTTCCAGCCCAGTGCGCTACCACTCCCTAGCTGCTCTCGGGCAATGAAGCAAGAAATGATAGCTCCATAACTTCAGTGTATGCAGATATTCCCTCATCAGCTCCCACCTGCGTGTGTCGTGGAGAGTGTGTGTGTCTGCGTGTGCGTGCCTGCACAGGAAATACTGCTTCTCCCCGCCAGCAAACTGTCTCTCCAATAAGCATTTCATTATCACCAAGAAGACATTTACCAACTGCACTGCTTCCAAGGGCACCTTTGGTATGAGGTATGTTAGAAAACGCAAAATAATAATCAAAAGGAAAGCCACCTTCATACGCCACAGAATTCTTCTCAGATGAAATCTCTGAGATCTATGGGAACGCAATTTCTTTTCACACTCCAGGCAGGGTTTACCCAGAAGGGACATACTGGTTAAGAATTTAATAAACATGAAACTACAACACTCTAGTAGTGTTGTAGTACAACACTTTGTGTTTAAACATAACGAGAGAAAATAAAGACGTTAGCCAGATTCGAATGATATCTATTAAGTGCACCGTGCGGACGGAACAAGCGGCTTACGGTGGAAATGATCTACAAAGACGTTTCATACCCTTGTCTGTACTCATTTACTTAGCTGGGAAACGTCATTACATTGTTTGCTACAGCGTTGTAGTTGGCCCAGGCAAACAAAATACGGGTCCGATTTTTTTTTTTTTTGCCTTTTAGTGCGTGAAGGATGACTTACGAAGATTAAATACAGTTGTTAAATACAAGTTTTGGGAACCCCTAACCATATTTTATTCTTTTTTTATTTTTTTTATCCATTCATTTTGCCGCTTAATCCTGTTCAGGGCTGTGGAGGGAAGCTGGTGCAATGTCAGCGGACTTAGGGTGAGAGGTGGGGAACACCCCTGGGCGGGTCACCAATCCACCACAGGGCCGACACACAGAGACCGACAACCATTCACATTCACACCAACGGCCAGTTTAGAGAGGCCAATTAGCCTAATCCCCTCAGTGCATGTCTTTGTACTGTGGGAGGAAAGTTAAAGAACTTAAAACCAATAGCAATTGGAAATGTTTGAACATCATTCCAGTTGTGCAGTCTAGGAACTTGATTAACTCCTTAGGCTTTTAATGACTTGCTAGGACTCATTATACCAATCAATCTGACTCATTCTGACTCTTCAAACACTCAACAATCGTGGGTTTCTTCAAGCATCTGACTGAGGATCAGAAAATGAAGCTGACTGATGCTTGGACAGCACAGGAATGCTGTCTGTATCTTGAGATGCATCATACGAATCTTCAGAAATGCTCCAGAAGGTCTGAAAATTAAGATTCCATAGCATGATGATGATATCCAAAGGTAAGAAATAACGATAATGTAAAGCCATAACTATCCTTTAAAGCACTTCCAGGTCATAATTTCAACTGTTGGAAATGTCCTTAAAAATTGGTACCTATGGAAATCTGTGGAACTCTTGAAAACCAAGAACACACTTGGGTAGAATTGCCTGTATGCAGCGAGGCCAAGCGAAATCCCTGTATTACAATAAGAACCTGCAGGACGATTAAGCTGACACAGCAGAAGTGTGGCACCATTGTACTCTGCAGCACAGCTTGCAAAAACATGAAATGCATACAAGAGTCATCAGGAAACATAACTGTTGACCCCAGCACAAAAGTTGATGTCTGAATTTTAAAAAAATTCTAGATGATCTAAAGGTATATTTGGAGACAAGTACAACCCGAATTCCAGAAAATTTGGGATGTTCTTTAAAGCTGAATAAAATGAAAGCTAAAAGACTTTCAAATTACAAGACAATATTTTATTCACAGCAGAACACAGATAACATAACAAATGTTCAAACTGGGAAATTTTACACCTTTTATCCACTAAATGATCACATTTCAAATTTGATGCCTGCTACAGGTCCCAAAAAAGTTGGCACGGGGCAAGAAATGGCTGAAAAAGCAAGAAAGTTTAAAAAGATTCAGCTGGGAGAACATCTAGCAACTAATTAAGTTAATTGGTAT
>JAQLOM010000010.1:6510886-6530555 GCA_030068315.1 Chrysichthys thysi | reverse complement strand
TAAAACCTTTATTAATATTATTATTATATATAATCTTTATTAAGGTGTATCCATATAAATGGCCCACCCTGTATATACACCTTAAGACCAATTGCAGCTGTGACCCGTCGAGGCATGGACACCACAGGAGCTCTGATGGTGTGCTGCTGGATCTGGCACCAGGATGTTAGTAGCAGATCCTTGAAGTCCTGTAAGTTTCAAGGTGCGGTCGCCATGGGTGGGACTTGTACAGCACATCCCACATGCACTCAATCAGACGGAGATCTGGAGAATTTGAGTGCCAAGCTAACACTTTGAACTCTTTGTCATGTTCCTCAAACCGTTCCTGAACAGTGTAACAGGATGCATGCTGAGATGCTCTGTGTGTTCGGACACCCCTCCATCATAGTGAGCATTAACTCTGTCAGCAATTTGTGCTACAGTAGCTCTTCTGTGGGGTCAGACTCGACGAGTTAGCCCTCAATCCCCATGCGCATTAATGAGTCTTGGGCGGCCGTGACCATGTCGCCAGTTCACTGGTTGTCCTTCCTTGGATCACTTTTGGTAGGTACTAACCAGTGCATTCTGGGAACGCCTCACAAGGCCTACTGTTCTGGAGATGCTCCGAAACAGTCAGCTATCCGTCACAATTTGGCCCTTGTCTGAGTTGCTCAGATCCTTACACCTGCACATTTTTCCTGATCCCAAGACTTTAATGCAATTAAAGCAACAGTCAATGTCATTCACTTCACTTGCCAGGAGGTTTTAATATTACGGCAGATCAGTGTATATGCTGTACGGTAATATACACAGTACTGTGCAAAAGTCTTAGGCACAGTTAAAGAACTGCTTTCAAGTTAAAATCACTTCAACAATAATACAAAAGATATAATTCATTAATCAATCAATCAATCAATTGTCATTAATGAACTTCTTTCTGCATAAAAGGAAAAAAAAATACTACAATGTACAGTAATCAATAATATACTAAACTAATAAAATGATATCATTTCATGATAATGGTGATTACAACCCTTTTTTTTTTACTTGAATAGTAGTCCCAAGTACAATTTGTGCAAATACATATATGATAAAAACCAAGGCCGCGAACACAACCTGAACTTTATAATGATTTCCTGTTCACTGTAGGACCTTTGCGAACACTAGGAGTAACTTGTTAAGGTAAGTCCGTCTCTCCTTTTGCAAATGAGCTTCACCATCAGAGCAAACAGCCGTCCAGACGGCTAACTTACTTAGAGCTGTGAGGTATTTTTTTTTTTTTTTCTTCGCCCAAAACATATTTTGAGTTGAGTGTAAATGCTGAATGCTTTTTTCGGTATATATTTTCAATAGGTACCTTACATGAGCTCCTTCTTTTTGCTGTATGTTCATTTAATTTAAATGATGGATAGTATCAGCTAGCTAGCAAATAGTGGCTCAATCATTTATGACTTAAAATTCAAATATCTTTTTCTGACAATGCTAACATCTGCAAGCTCTTCAAACTGCAGTTTAGCTTCTTCTATACAGTATTTATTTAACAAATAATAATAATAATAATAATAATAAAAGAAAGCTGCACTTGTCACTTCAAGCTGCCTATGCTTCATCTTAAGCTGAAACTTTGGTAAGAGCATGCATGCCCACCTACCGTAATATGGGCGGGTGACAGGCGGGCCTACTGTCCTCCCATCTGTATCTACTGCACAGACTCTGGCTTTACTTTCTGCAAGATGATGACTCCCCAGAAAGGCTTGAAAAATGCACAAGAGTGGGAGTAAATGGTGCTATGTTGTCCACTCATCTAAACAGTGCTTGCATTACACACATCTTCCAACACAATGTCACCCAGGAGACACGTGTGTCCATAAAAGGCTCATTAACTCAACCAGTCTTGTCGCCCTAAAACGTCAGAAGAGTAATGGAAGAGCTGCGTGTACATATACGAGCACAGTGAAGGGCTGATCAAGGCCAAAGCCAGCATCATGGCATTCTCTCATACAGATATGTCTTTTTTGTGGCTTGAATATGGACTTTCGAACCTGTCGTTCTAATTGTTTATGTGTGCTTACAGGGACATGGTGTCTAATCACTGTGTTTACAGGGACATTGTGCGCTGCTGGACAAAGCTGCACACAGACTTGGAATAAACTCTTAGCTCATCCTGGTTCGCTCATCCCCTGCTGTGTCCATGTGTCCATGGTGCTTTGGCTTGTGTACGGCTGCCATCTAGTGTAAGGAAATATAGTTACACTACCCTTGGGTCAATAATAATAATAATAATAATAATAATAATAATAATAATAATAATAATAATAATAATAATCACCCAAATAAGGATGGGTTCCTTTTGAGTCTGGTTCCTCTCAGTGTTTCTTCCTCTTGTCGTCTCAGGGAGTTTTTCCTCACCATCATCACCACAGGCTCGCTTATTAGGGGTATATGAGGATATGTGTGTGTGTGTTTGTGTGTATACTTCTAGATATGTTTATACATTAATAACCTTTTATTTGGACCTTATATAGCTGCTTTGTGACAATGTCCACTGTTAAAAGCAATATAAAAATTAAATGGAATTATTATTATTATTATCATTATTATTATTAACAGCAATAATAATAATAATAATAATAATAATAATAATGCAGCTACGTTTTTTTTTATCATTGCTGTTTTAAATGACTGAGCTAACCGAATCACTGAATCCTTCATCTGCTTTATTACTGAAAAGTATTGTGTGTGAGTTCCTGCAATTTTTCTTCCTACAGCATAATGTGAGAACACACAGATCTAGATTTCATCTCTGCCTTGTCATGTGCTCTAAACAAAGGCACGTGCATCACTTTGCCCTGAGTCTACATTTAGTGAAAAGACTCTCTGACAATGAGATGAAAGAAGAAGAATGATATATTTTATTGTTTTTTTTTTTCTTTTAGGGCAATGCAGGATACAATGTAAACATGAACGAAATACAAAATAGATAAAACAACGAAACATTGCTGAAAACAAACAGTAAAGCTGTAGACCACCTGCTTTCAAAAAAAAAAAAAAACCCAAAAAAGGTACTAAAGCTCCAATTAAACTAGCGTAGGAGAAGAAGTCTAATATGACTGACAGAGACCTGATCCCAAGGGCAGGTTTATTAAAAGCCCCCCTGCTATTAAACCTGGTTTCCGATGGCATGTTTACTGTCGGCAGAGTGAGGCTCGATGCAACACTCAGCGGTCGACGGCTTTGGAGCGAGTTGTCGTCTGCCTCAGCGCGACGTTTTTTTCCTTGACTGTTAATTAATACAAGAGAAATGATAATCAGAGCGAGGAGTCAAACAGCGACTGAGATAGCAAGCGGCGAGACATTAGACAGACCCAGCGTGTTCGCTGTTCCTCGCTGCTTCTCATCAAGAAGACGGCATGAAAAACACAGCACCCTGCCACTCTGGATCCACCTTTATCGCATCAACAGCGCTGGATAAACCCCCAGACATGATACGAACACCTACAGAAATTCCTCAGAAACACTTCATACGTCTCCCCAGACCACACATACAGCTAGCTTTCTCTTTCGGCTCGTCGCCGAAAGGTCTCCCAAGTCAGGTCGAGTCGGCGATCGCGTTCTAACAGCCCAGAATGAGTCACGTGTCAGATGGGAAGACATTTCCCCTCGCTGACACATCATTAATCCATATGCACTTCTCGATTTCCTACAGTTAGCTGTCACCGGGATTCAGGATGCAACCCCCAAAGAGCTGTAATTAACTGGCTGCTTGGCTAATGTGATTTCACAGCAGCGCTCGGTGCCCGCAGTGCTCTGAGCGTCTGCTTTGTAATGAAGGCCGCCCACAGACGATCCGTGCAGAATACCAAAAGGCCTTGACGCCAGACACAATCATCTACCAAAGCACTAGCAATAAGCCGTGTGTTTTTAGAAATGCAGGCCCGAGGCAAAGCTTCACCAGCTAGGGCTTTTCCTAAAACCTCAGACGAGCTGTCAACAGTTCCCGGCTCAGCTATAAATGATTCACAGAGCTAAACGGGCCTCGGACTGACCGGTAATTATCTCTGAGGCCCGGTCATCTGTTTCCTGGAGTTTTTCCCCCTGACACCTGACAGATTTCATGTCTTCAGTGCTACGACTCGAGCGAACGCGTTCGAACAGGTACATCGCAGCTGTCCGACTTGATCTCGTATCACCTGACTGAGCCCGAACCGCTTCCTTAACTAACTAATACCATCCGTCGATCAACTTTCTCTTTCCACCTTCTTAGAAATCCTACCAACATGCAAACCATCATCACACGTTCATGCGTGCATACTCTTACAAACCCTGCCATTCAGGATTTATCCCATGCTTGAAACACAGGCTGAAAATGAGCTCTCAAGCGCTGATTTATCTTCAGATGGGACGAATAATGGCTGATCAGAGACAAGGAGGATCTCAAAACACGAATGCAGAGCACAAAAAAAATCACAACATTCAGTCCTGTAAACGTAGCTAATGGGTGAATGAGACAAGGAACCCCTCAGAGGAGCATTGTAAAATGTAATGTTGCGTACACTCTTAGGGGGGGGAAGGCTCCTCAGAGGTTCTTCGGATAGATACTATTACGTTTTACGCAGAATTCTATCCTTTCTTCTAGCGCTGCATAGAACCTTGAAGGGTTCCCCCTGAAGGCAAACTGAAGAACCTTTTAGGACGCATCCTTCCCCCCCCCAAGAATTAAATAAAGAACGAAGAAGATCGCAGTGCTGCATCAGTTCCGTTTCACTCGGCCGACTTTTCAAACAGCAAAGGCTCGGGCTGTCAAGAGTAACTTCTCTTGTGAGAATGAGAGCAACCGGTAGATCAAAAGGCCTCTGACATTCTCCAATTCAACCAAGGGTAAAAAAAAAATTGTTTTAAAAAGGGGCTGTTGGATTTTTCGGTATCTCTGACCCAGTCACACCGTACTCTTAGAAATAACAGGAACTCTGTACGTTTCCTTGGGGATGGGATGCTAACCATCAAGAGCGTATATTTTCTACCTTTGGTATTCGTCTTTCCCTTGGAAACATGATTTAAGGCGCATACGTGTGGACTTTAGTTAGTTTTAATGATGCACCATTTGCAGCTTCCCAGATAAAAGATACAAACTAAAGGTACAAAATTTGTCCCAACAACAAGAAAAAGTCCAATTTCCAATCTTTACTACCAAGAGTGCACGCTCTTGTACTGAAGTGGCCTTGTTACGTTCAAACAACGCTACACTCAAACAAGAGTCGCACAGGGACTTAGTAAACTGAAGGAAGATAATCATGTTCGACTACACAATGCTTTCGGACGTCTTAATGTTAGATAAGGGGTTAAGCGGATCCCTGTTCTGATTGGTTGTGGAGGTACAGAGAGAAACACCAGATGGAAGTTATGGGTGGTCACAAGGTCCTGCTTTGAAATTCGAGATAAGGGCACAAGCCAGTGGGATGGACAGAATCATAAAAACACTGGCAGTGTGAAGGAGGAAGACTCCAAAGTCCCCCGCTTCAAATTTTGTCCCACTGGCAAAACAAACAACCAAAAAAACAACCAAAAAAAAAACTGCATTATCATTAGATGTGGTCTTGTGGCAATACAACAACAACACAAATGGCGGCAACACAAAGGTTTGGGTCGGAGAGTTCTGGTATGAAGTCAGGCACCAATGTCCATCTGGCCTGTGTATTGGGACATTCAGTATATCCAATCGGAAAATGTGGAACGAAGATGACAGTCGATGTTCATTTGACTCGATGCGAAAAGCTGACGTTAAAAAGTAAGGGTCTTGATCCAGTATCAAAAAACCTCCTTGTTTTTGGTGAGATGCCGATTATTCTATTGCACATTTTCTCATTACATTTGTGTCACACAAAAAAAAAAACACGCACAGGGGCGGGATAAAGGAAATAACAAACCGCAATAAAAATAGATATATAAAAAAAGGAAGACAGAACTTAAAGGATAGATGATACACAATTACATAATACAAAAAAAAAAGGCCGAGCGTGAAGTAATATTTCCCTTGTAAGTTGTTGATGCAAACAAAACGAAGTACAAAATGTAAATGGAAACGACTTGACAGAAGCAATGTCCATTCGAAGTGTTGGAGTGAGTCGACACATTTCTATAATGCCTTCGTCAGGGTGGGGGTGGGGGGTAGGGGGACGGGGAAACAAAATTGAAATAATTTACGCTCTTTTTACGTTCCAATTTAGGAAACCTTTACAGCATATGATACATAACTAACGTTCTGATAGCGACCAAAATAAATCATCTGCATTCTGAACGACTCTGATCTGAGGACTACCTGATTTAGTAAATTTGATCCACTATCATTTATACTTGGTCCAAGACATAACATTTTTATTTTCCCACTTGTAACTTTTATATTAAAGAAATAATAAAGAGGGATGAAACAAATATAATATCTGGCATTATAGAAAGTCCAATAATGAGAGAGGAAGTGTCCATAGTTGCTAAAGGTGCAGCAATCAGCTTTTGAAAAAGAAAAAGAAAAAAACTAGAGAAAAAAAATGTCTAGGGAAAAAAAACCTGACCTGATGAAATAAATTCTAAATGAAAAAATGTTTAGCTGCGTTTGGGTTTAGAGAACAGTGGGGGGAAATGTCAGTTGGCCTTAGATCAATGGCAGTGTACAAAAATATAACCAGAATATAGCAGTAGCCAATCTGTTTCACTAGAGGGCCCCACTGAGGATTCTTTATGCAGTGGCAAAAAGCAAAACGAGAAGAGGTAATGATGAATATTTTCCTTTTTTTTTAAAAAAAAATTAAATAACCATAAATACAAAAAAAAACAAAACATTTTTGTTCAATAAATAATGTGCTGATGAAGTACACTGCATCTTTAAATAGATGCATTTTGGATTGACCAAACGAATGCACCATCTCACAACAAATGAGCCACTTCATTCATCATTATTGTCCTAGTGCGATCACACAACGAGAACAAAAGAAAGACAAACAAACAAACAAACAAACAAACAAAATCCTAACTACTGCTTCATAGAATATAACTGCAATCTAGCAGGTACTTAACTTTGTGTAATACTATAATACTGTCCAGCAGAAAAAAAGGAAAAAAAAAACTACACAAAAATATTAGTGCTTGACCCGACTAAGAGTTCACACAGCACTGTTCGTTAGAAAAATATTTCAGCAGTCTTGAACATCAGCCTTTTGACATGGATCACAACCATATACTTTTTTTTTAAATTAGGGTCCATCAAAGAGGGGAATTTTATTTTGAGCAAACAAACCAACTAAATCTTTTTGGAAAGAATGAATATCCAAGCTGTATTCACCTAATAGTTGGCGTTTTAATTGTATGTCCAATTTTTCTGAATCTAAAATGAAGCTGAACTGCTTGCTGTGAAACTTCAACTTTGAATCCAATACTGCCCAGCAATATCGTTACATGTTGAAATTAACCTTGCATATCAATGTGCTTTTTGTGGGAAAGAGAAAAAAAATCAAGTGCTTCCAGATATAGTAATTAAATATCTATTTTTGCTCAGTTCTAAAACCTCGTTTGGGTTCACTGACTGCACCAAAGTTCTTTGTAACCACAAAATAAATACTAAACTAAAACAAAAGAAACTAGCAAACCTGTTGGCATTTTGCTTTTGTTTGATCACATTTTGGGCTCATTTCTAGGTAACTATTTCCCTGGGATAGACTGGCAGATACTAAGCCATATATTCCAGTATGAAATTTTTAAACAGTAAATATAGTCGACTTAGAGCAGCAATAGAACCTGTTTTGTGCAATTTCGTAAACTAAATCTTGTCTGGGCTTGGTACCCAAATATGAGGTGGGTAATAAAATCCAACTTTTCCAATTTCCTGTCAATCCGAGTTACACATAATTGCACCACATCTTATTCTTTAATGAATCAGTGATCTTTATTCACGCTGGCTGGGCTTTATAGGCAAGGGAAGGGGTAAAGGGAAAATGGAGAGCTGAAAACGTCAAATCTATTACGAAACGCTTATCGGAGACCCCTCAGAACAAACGAAAGATCACATGACAAGTGTCTCAATGAGGGACTTCTTTTTCCAGGCTGATATATTTGCAGGGATGTCACAAGAAAGCAGAAATACATCTCTAAGGAAGACATGAAAATGCACAAGAAACGATAAAGCAATTTAAAAAAAAACAAAACAAAACTGAACACAAGTTTCAAAATCCGAAAATCAAATGTAATCGTTAAATGCACTCAACGGCACAGACCATTTGTTATTTGCGTATCTGATGTCTTACATTCTTGTTTTTGAGTGCTCACTTATTTTGCGTGTTACTCCCGTTCTGAAATCGCTCCATTTCTCTTTTTCTGTAATTTTGTAGCAAAAATAGTTTTGGTTGATTTCTGCGCTCTTAAGCCTATGGCACCAAGTTGAAGTTTGGTACTTATACTGATACACTGGTGTTTAAATTATTCCGTTTAACATTCAGTCAATGATGGACAAAGGCACCCATTTGGCATAAAATTTCTCTCAAGATTTGCCTGGATCTACCGTTCTATCAAAACCATTCCTGTTCTTCTTCTTTCAAACTGGAGACATTATCCTCCAATGATGCTTAAGACACTGGGATAGCCCAGTTTTGCCCAATGGCATTTTCTGACTTGCATACTCCACTTACACATAACTGATCATCTTTAGAGTCTTATGTACTTTGAAGTAAACCAGCACTAAAGTGTCTCATATTGATACAAAAAAGTCCTCCTCATAGAGTTTGATAGCAAATGTACATTTAAATTTAAGTAACATTCTTTGGGGAGGTGAATAGGTGCTATTTCTTTCTTTCCAGGTAGTTGGATGGCACCCAGCCTTTCCTTCCTTGTAGGCCGTCTAGAACCTGGCAGTACCACCATCCATTAGGGTTCTTTTCTAGAACCTCCAGATTGGTGCCTTCAGGAAAGCCCATAGTCTCCTCATCTCCACGATAATCTGCAATCGACACGTAGACTTCGCGCAGGTTGTTATGAATGAGATGCGTCTTCTCTATGGGCTTGGGCTTCACTGTAGAGATGGGAATTCCATTTCTCTGGGCAATCAAGGGGCTAGAGCTTTCTGCTGGTCCAACTGTGGTGGTTCCGGACCTCACCCTTACATCGGTAACAGGCTGTGGCCGCACAGCGGTGAAGGAGGAGTTTCGGCGCACACCACCACTAGACCTCATGTGATCGCTGGCACCTAGTGATTCATTGCGCCTTAAGGACCCTGTGTATAAATTGGTGTCCTTCACAGGCTGTGGAGGGGACACAAAAACGGACTGTGGTCTCACAGCTGCCTGACGAACACCGTTTCGCATTCGTACACCTGAACCGTTGAGCTGGGGGGATGGCTTACCAAAGCCACCAGGTGGCTTGTTGGGAATCGGGGGGCTAGGATTTGTTGCCCGGCGTAGATTCTGCTGATTTATGTTATTGAGGGCCTGGACACGTTGCTCATTTTTTTCTAAGCTATTCGACTTGCTGGTGTTGCTCAGCTCAGCCAGGGATCCATCATGAGACTCTGAGATGCCTGCATCTGAAGGTTGCCTAATAGGTTCTAGGTAGAATGTAGGTACCCAGCCCTCATCTATACCACAGCGGACATACCACCAGCCACTATCCTGCCTTTCCAGCACCTCCACTTCCACCCCAGCAGGAACACTGATTTCAGATTCTTGTGCCCGCTCATACGCATCTGTAGTACGGTACAAGGTGCCCTCATAATCAGAGTCCCCTCTGCTGCCCTTAGAGTAGGTGCTGGAGAGGTCTGAAGTGCTACGAGAGGTCACAGAATCCTCTGATGACACCACTGATGCGGTCTCAGAATCTTCTCCACAACGTGCACGCACTATCCCGTGGCGAATTCCTGCTGGCCGCAACTGCCGCCTCAAGCTACTGATGTCCATCCTTTCTGGGCTCTGTGTTTCAGACTTGGTCAACAGAGGTTTGGGCCGGACCACTGGCTTGGGACGAGTTGAGGGGCTCTGACCGATCCGGAGTTCCACATCCTTGCGCAAAACCGGCTCCCTTTTGGGATTTCGGCCAGACTCATCTGAAGACAATCTTGGGCTGGTCTTTTCACCACGGGTTAGTGACTGAGTGCGCAGATCTGGGGGGTCCCTGAAAGATTTTCCCCCTCCCCCAGATGAGGACCCCATGGGTTTGCGGCCCAAAGTACGACTCCTTGGGGATTCTGAACCCACAGCAATAGATTCTCTGGCAGAGATAAAATCATCAGAGGAATATCTAAAACCATCATTCTCATAAATTGCCTCTTCTCTGGTGACTTCTTCAACTGAGTGTTCATTCCTTAAGGGGGAAGTCTTCACAGTAAAAAGAGGTGAGGCTTTACCTGTAGCCTGAGCGATTCTTTCAGCAGCAGCTTTACTGCTTTTTATAAGCACAGGACGAGGCTCCTTTTTTATAGCGCTTGTGTCTACTTCCAGATCACATCCGATAGCTGGAATGTCGTACTCCGGCTCCTCATATACAGGCCTACTTGGGGATTCTGGAGCTTTGGAGGCGGAAGCATTGGGGCAAGATGTGTCCTCTGAGTCCTGCTTTTTGACAGGTGGTGCTGGGGGTGGCACTTTAGGCCGAGTGAGTGTGCTTGTTCTCCTGCTTAGGTTAGGCTTCTTGCGCTTGTCAATGTAGGAACAAGGTGCCCAACCCTCCATGTCCCCAATCTGGACATACCACCAGCCACCAGAGTTCTTCTCTATTACCTGCAGATCACATTACACATTATTTATCATTAAGCTTCGTCTATTCCTTTGCAATAATTGAAGCCATTCCTGAAAAAAAAAACCCTATTGCTTATTTAAATTAGGTTCAGAATTGGATACTAACCCTAAACCTAGGTCTACTGAGGGTCTACAGAAAAAGGTCCACGTCTCCAAAGCTTTCACATTTTACGTTCATAACTCACACTAAGGACCAATCATATTTATAACCCTACACTTCATGTTTAACAGGTCTTACATCAGCCTTTTGTCCTCCACGGAAGCTGATGCCATCTGAGATGCAGGACTGAAACTCTGCAATGGTGTAGTACTCTGTTTCCACGGTAGGGGGCTCTGGAGGCTTTGGCAGCTGGAATCCCTGAAGATGCCATAAAGCATGGTTATAGTGTTCAATTTTACTTGGTATTCCATAAATTAAAGGGGGAGTCATCGATTCTGGAGAAACGCTGTTGATATATAAAACTCAACAGCCAAACAAATACACACCCCTGCTCGATGCTTCTCGAATCTCTGTCCCGCAGGTTTATGGACACACATTGGCAAGGGAATGACACTGACAATGACACTCCAATCTCCCCCCTCCCCTTCCCTCTGGCCTGTGATTGGCTGGAATACGCCCCCCCTGTTGCTGAAATAGTGCTGTGTAGCTCGGCTCGAGCCACTTTTCTGTAGTCTCCATTTATAAAGGAGATAGTCATTGAATTTTACAAAAAGTGTATTATATTAGGATCGATGACTACACCTTTAAGTATTACTAATGTTTTTAGATTTTATAACTGACCAGATTTGTATCTCGTCGAGGGGGAGGTTTCTGTCTAAGGTTTGGAGATCCTGCAAATTGAAAGGAAAAACTCTTTACCAGCTTATAGACAAAACAAAGAGGTAATAGACTTAACAAAGATGCAATTGGTAAACATTGCCCCATCTTTTCGTAATCAATCAAAACCAAGCCTTAGACTGACAGATAAAACAGGTATTCAGTACAAAGTAGATTTAGTGACATCCTCAGTGACAAAAATTTAGGTGGAGTGTTTTTTTTTTTTTTAAATGAAACACACTGTTATTGTTTTTAGTAGTCTTGCACTCACAGAAAATCTGGCTTACCTATAGCTTCGAAGCCTATTTAAAAGAAAACACATGCATACTTTTAAATGGATGATTTACAGCAAACATGTGTGCCATTTACTGTTCTTATATCATACTAAAAGCGACCAAACCAATCATGTTGTGGAAAAGGATGACATATATATATATATATATATTCTTACCGATCTCCACTCTGTGTGGCGCCACTCGTGCTATAGCAGGCGAGCCCGGCTCTGCCTTTGGCTTAGTGTCTTGTAGGGTGGCACTACATGCTGACTGCAAGCTTGCCTTTGGAGCAGTGCTGGCTGTCATTGAAGCTTGGTCTACATCAGGGGCACATGGCATGGGAAGACTGATCTCGCTCTTGGAGATGTGACGATCTGGTGTGGTGGCCTCTCCATCTGTCTGCACATCTTTCTCACTGACAGATTTCTTATTGAGCAGATTGCTGATCTCCATGATGTTACCGATGATCTCCACAGGGCCAGTCAGGGTTTTCTTCCTCGGGGACAAGTCGTCCTTCAGCTTCTTCAGGTACGAAGCCGGGGCCCAGCCCTCCTTGCCCAAGTACCTGTGATATATCAAGAGCAAATGATAGGTTTAGGTTAGAAATATAATCCGTGATGAGTTATTTAATTCCTCTCATTCTGCTGAAATGAGGGAAGAACGTTCTTAAAGCAGAAAGGGAAACAAAAACCTTTAGCTCACTTCAAGTTGTCTGTTGAAGACTTCTAAAGACAGTCAAGTGATACCCAGCTTTGTTTCTTCTTTTTATGTGGACAGATTTTTTTTTTCTTTTTTTTTTTTACTATTATTACTTGTAGTGTTTTTTTTATTTAGTGAGTTTTCCCTTCAGTCTTCATGACTGTAAACAAGGTCAGTCCCCAGTCTGCTATTAGAGGGGAAAAAACTGATGATCAGGGCACTAATGCAAAATGCCATATGATTCTCATTCTCATATTTTTAGCTGAGAGACTCCCTCCAGGGGGAAAATGATATACAAGGCAAAGGAAGGGAGGGAGAGAGAGAGAGAGAGAGAGAGAGAGAGAGAGAGAGAGAGAGAGAGAGAGAGAGAGGAAGCACAGAAAAATTCCTCTCATAAAGCACATAACTCCTCTTTAAAGAAGCTAGTGCTAGAACTCTGCCCTGAAAAGACGAGTGAGAAAAGCTCCCACTATTGACTTCAGCTAAACTGCAAAAAAAGCAACAAACAAACAAAAAAAAGACTCACGGCTAACTTTCTTAAAATTCAAGCTCACAAAACTTACATATTGCTGACTTAAAAAAAAAAAGACAGCTCAATATTGCCCTGAGAATACAACAGAACCATGTTTACCTGATATACCACCATCCCTCCAGGTTCTTCTGGATGACCTCCACGGTTACTCCTTTCTCAAACCCGATCTCGTCCTTACCCTGACTGGTGTAGGGCTGCACAGTGATGTACTTCTCCTCTAATGGAAAGAAAGACACAGAGAAAAAACACTCTCAGTCAAGAAAGTTATTGCTTCAGGTCTCATATCTCTGCATGAGGCTGGGGAAAAAAAGGCCTCTACTAACAACTTGGGATAAGCTTACAGCTGTGTATGATATAAACTACAAGACTGAATGAACTTGATTTTAATCAACATATGGATCATACTGGTCACTATTCAATTCTATGATTCACTATATTACACTATATGGTGTTCCATATTTTACCATATTCTACACAAGAAGAAAGGATCATTCTTTTTCCATAAACCTGTGATTGCTGAATAGTGTAGTATTTTGTATATAAATGAATGATACTATAATAATAAATCAATTAAAGTATTGACCCTCTAGTGACCACATCTGGATATGCCCTTCCCTGCTGCTATCTATACTAAAAAAAATGCAGAAAACAATTCATCAAATGAGAATCTTTATGATTAAATCTGGCATTTGGACTTTTACTCCTCTCTTCACAATACCACAGCTATAAGAAAATGTGTTAAGGGGTGGGAGTCGGGAGCAAAAATGTTGGATTTTTCCAACCAGTAGTGGTATAGCAGTGGTGTGACTGTTCTAGATGGTGGAAAAAGCCAAGTTGGTCCAGAACGCATTAGCTCTGTATGCAGTCATGATGTGGTGTGCTGGCAGGAAAAATAGAAATACAGCACTGAGGCTTTCTTCTCTCACTCTCTGGCCTCCCTGAACAAAAAATTGCCACAGTAAAAGTATGGGTTTACGTTCATTGCTCATTGCTCACTGGGTACAACGCTCACCTTCCAATTGCTCACCTTTATAAATCAACTTGACTAGAAAGCACAAATTCAACTCTTTTAAAAATGATTTGTCATGTTGTCATTTGGTGGACAGTTACTTTATTTGTATTCAGATTTTGTGCATGACCCAGCTGACTTCATAGCACAGGAGATTACAGCAATAAGTAAAGTAATACAGCAAGACAGTGATGTATGCCTGCATGCACACATAGTCCTTTTTAGTTTCACACTTTCCACTGTGACTTTCCAAGGGTGAGAGTGAGAGAGAGACAGGGAGGGAGAGAGAGAGATCTTGGAGCAATACTCAAGACTGCCCACACAAAATGGATTCAATGCACACATTACATAGCCCAAGAAGCTTCAGGCTAACGCATACATCCACAAACATTTTTCAACAACAGCAAAGTTGAATTAGGTGCTTCCAATTGTAACAACTAGTTGTCACCTGTTAAAACAATTTGCTCAGTAAAGTGCCCTGTTTTACACAACCATATGCTATATGCATGTTTCTATAGGTTGGATATTGTATGAAGGTGCATTGATTGTTTTTGCACTGGGTTGCCAAGTCAAATTCTGCTCTATTTCCATACATCCTACATTCGGCCGAAACATGAGATTCTAGTGAAGCCAAAAGGAAAATCATATGAACTTTTCCATTTAGTCAGTTTGGTTAGTCTGGTGTTCCTAGTCCAAGTTTACATGAGTCAGCAGGAGACAACAATATCTTTGTAAACTGTTCAGG
The DNA here is from genome assembly GCA_030068315.1 of Chrysichthys thysi. Classification (NCBI taxonomy): domain Eukaryota; kingdom Metazoa; phylum Chordata; class Actinopteri; order Siluriformes; family Claroteidae; genus Chrysichthys; species Chrysichthys thysi. The sequence continues at coordinate 6,515,730 of JAQLOM010000010.1, read as the reverse complement.
TTTATCTAAACAAGAAAATATTTTAGCATAGGTCTTTAGACAAACAGTACAAAGTTGTGCAAAGCTGTACAATTCAGTTTTTTTTCTATAGTTTTTTTTTTTTAATATGTACTCATCCACATATGAAAATCAACTTTGACCATATCTGGATATGACCTACAATGGAGTTCATACTTGGTTTCAATTTGAAAAGCAAACACAGACTCCAGAAGTTTTCTTCAACTTTTTGGTATTAGCCACTAGCCAAACATTGCCATGTGGCATATTTTATAAACTGGTAGAATTTACACACTTCCAAAAATCTCAGCTCGAAATAACTTAAACAAAGAAACAATGCCAGCTAGATAGAGCATCTGCTGCAGTAATCCCTCTTGGCAGTTTTACTAAGCCAAACACATAACTAAAACAAAAAGTGTTAGCGCAATGGCATTTTTGCTATTAAAAAATCTGTCTTCACACCCTAGCTGCTGCTATCTATGCAAAAAGAATAAATTACAGAGAACAGTTCCTCAAATAATAATCTTTGTTCCATCTAGGAGTGAAAAAGTCTGCTTCATTACAGCCTCCCAAGCAAAATCTATAAAGTATTAAAAGCCTCAGTAGCACACCAGGCTCACATTTTAATTAGTTTTTTAAAGCACCAACCTAAATCATCAACTAGAAGAATATTAACGCAGATGAACGAGGAACGAAGGCTGCCTTTTCCACTTTGTAGGAGGATGCTGAACACTAAACTAAACGATGAAATAACACATATGGAATTATCTGGTACACAAAAAGTGCTAAAGAGGGAGTCATCGATTCTGGAGAAAGATTTTTCATATTTGAACTCAACAGCCAAACTAATACACACTGCTCCCTCAGCCAAAAAACAAACAAACAAAAAAAACAAATAGACAAGCATTGCCAAGGTAAACAACACTAAAAATGACACCCCGCCTGTGTTAACATTAACTTAAAAATACTGTGTTTTAACTGCAAGCAACCTACATAGAAATGCAACATTTTTGGGGAGCAGTTGTGCGATGCTCAGATAAAAGCTGCCACTTTGGGGTCCCTTTCCACTTTGGCCAAATTTGAAAGAAGCATTACATATTTCTTGACTGATGTGGCCAATCCCAGAATTTTTTTCACCAGACATTACAAAAAAACATTTATAAACGTTAGTGAATAGTCTGTCTCATAGCTGGCTAACAATCACTTTGTGTCTGTATTTTGCCAAGCATTACATTACAGTAATTTGTCAGATATCCAGAGCGACTTACATCTGTCTCATTTGTACAACTGAGCAGTTGAGGTTAAGGGCCTCGCTCAAGGGCCCAGCAGAGGCAGCTTTATGGTGCTTGGATTTGAACTCATGACCTTCAGCAAGCCAATGTCTTAACCACTGAACTACCACTGTCCCTAGCCAATAAAACACAAACTAGCTTGCTATCCACTGCCTTAAAAAACCCTTACTTGCTTGTTAGCTGAAATCACCTAGCTAGATATGTTTCTGTCTAGCGTTTGAAAAACAGCTGTCACTAGTTTGGAATCCATTTGGAAGAAAACTACTATCACATGACTAGTGTGCTAACAAACTTTTGCAGCTGTGGCATTCAAAAAGGGACATGTTCACAGTGTTTACAAAAAGAGTCAAAGAAAAAGATAAACAGCCTGCTAGTGGGAATTCGTGACTTTCAAATTTGAAGCTTGTTCACAGAGTGGATTGGAACCCTATGTTAATGTTTCTTCATATACCAGTGCTCGTGCATTCCCAATGGGTTTGTCTTTTTCCCAGTGTCATTCTCCCTTGAACATATACTGTCCATAACTGAATTGAACTTCTATGTGCTGGCTAGCTGAATCATTAACCTCAATCATAAACTTGTGTACGTCTGACTTCTATATTTCCCAGTTGCCTAGCAACAGCATTCAGATGATTTTAACCACTTGAGCGCTGAGTGTATCAAGCGTTTGCCTTTCATTCTTTCCACTGAAAGCACAAAATGACATTTTATTTCAACACACCATACAAGAGTTTGATCTCTCACGTTTTCATGATGTTAATGAATGTGTCTTCAAAGTTGCTGTAACATTTTTAGTTCCAGGATGTAAACGTTTCCATAATGCCAGTATTTGTCTATTCAGCAAAGCAAGGCGATATTACAGCAAATGGTTTTTAGAACAGTTCAGTAGGTTTACGTTTTCAACGTTAACCCTTTCGGTGCAGGAGTCGACTAAAGTCGACATGTAGGGGTTTGGTGCTCCGGCCACGTATTCACGTCGACAAAAGTCGACAAAATTAAATAGTTCAGTTGTACTCGCTAGGCGGTGACACTCGTGGTAATTTTTAGTAATATACTGGTACTGTTGTGTGTCAGAGTACCATCTGGAGCACGTTGTTGGCGAGCTATATTACGATATGCAGTAAAAATGCCGTGGAAAGGAAAGTTTAGCAAGGAGGTGGTTCTGAAATTAGTGCTGGATGATGTATCTGACCTGTCCGACAATGATTTTGACGATGCGGAGATGGATAGCGAGAGTGAAACCGAAACAGCAGGGGCTTCTAGCAATCTTGAAACTGAAACTGCAGGGCCGTCTACAAGGGGAAAAACTCATCAAGCTTCCACTCGTCATGTAAAGATAACACCGCCTGAACAGTTTCTACTGCTGCAAAGTCAAAGTGACGGCCCAAATTTCTGAACAAAATATTCAGCACTAGGGGCAAAGTAAAAAAAAACTTTTTTCAGCACCGAAAGGGTTAAAGCACAGCCTTCTTAGAAGCCGTTACATGCTTTACTCAACATGCTGATAATGTTCTCAGTTAGCTGTTATGATGCTACAGAGGGGTTTTCCTGAATGTGAAGTCGGACAAGGTTCCTTTTTGTTCCTGGACGAGCCCACGAGCCCACCTTGTATGGATGTGGATATCCTGTGTTTCCATGCGTGTATGTGTATGTGTTCACCTCGACTCTGTTGGCGGTTGACTATGCCCCCTAGTGTCCACCTCCGGTCCAGTCGCTTCAGATGGGCCTTGCGCCGCTTAGTAACTGACACGGGTGGATGAGGAAAGGAGGGAAGCAGGGGAGAGAAACAGAAAAGGAAGACAAAACGACAAACTGAACATGAACAACTGAAGAAGAAAACTGGCATTAGTAACATGAAGACAATATTACAGGGAGGAAAAGAACAGTAATGGTAAGTCTGTTAACAATGTGGGTTTTTGTTTGGTTAGCGACTGGTGGATAAAGCTCTAATGAAGGGAGGGATGGCAGGTTAAGGAGTTAACATGTGTTACGACATTTAGAGAAACTCACTGTACTATGACGGCATACAGTGAGGAACGTCTGCCTTGGAGAGGTAGAGTTCAACACAAAAGCACATTCAAAGTACAGTGAAGACACTGAGCCCAGTTTCAACTAGTTGGGATATAATCAGATGACCGTGTACCATCAGAGATGACATTTTAACCAACTGTCTAAAAAAAGCTGTGAACTGCAGGACCATTGCGGATTGCAGTCCTGTCCAACAAATAACCACTAATTTGTTGCAGCACGCTGGTTAAGAATAGTACTGTGGCCTGTGAATACAAAACAATTTAACAAACCAAGAATGCAACAGCCAAACACAAAGTGCAACAACAAAATAAAAAAAAAACCACAAACACAACAGCAAATTCAAAAACACACGGACTGCACTTGTTTCAGTCTGTTATCTAATTAGCCTTGCGAAAACAATTTAATGCATACAAACAATAAAATCTCTTATTCTTACCTTTAGGCAGGTTTTTTGCATTCATATACTCGTATTAATGTAATGAAAAGTTGACAGGATATCTAAAATAACTCTTGATGCTCTTGATTAAAAAAAAAAAAGCATAAAAAACAATCAGTAAATTTATTCAGCCTAATATTTCTTCTTACGCTAAACATCCTGTCAGAGGGATGTGCGCTGTAGCCAGTCAGTGATGACCTCATTCAATAAGCAATTTCCATTTTTTTACATTAATGTTGATGTGTTTCTGCTCTTGCTGTTGTGTCACATACGCTGTGGAGTTTTTGCTTTTGGTGTAGTGTTGTTGTTGTTGTTGTTTTTTTGCATTACTGTAATGTTTTCAAATTTGCTGTTGCGTTTTGTTTGGGCTTTTCACAGCTATTGTGGTGTTTTTGTTTTTTGCTGTTGCGTTTTTTATGCGCCATTGTGTTTTTAAGTATTGTTGTTGTCTTTCTGGATCGTTAATGTGTTTTACACTTACAGGGCACTATAAAATGCAGACATGAGACGCTACGGAAATGTGCTCCTCTGCCATTAAGCCAAGCTATTTTCCAACGGTGGTTTTGAGGCAAAAAATGGAGTAACTTATTAATACTTTAAGCTACTTTGTCTCTTCCCAGAACGAAAAAAAAAGGAATTAAATCTGAACCCCCATAAATAATGATATAACTGTTAGACTCATTTTAGACCTTCTTCTCTGTACTAAATCGAATTGGACAGCGGCAGGGAAAATGTACTTTAATGGGCGGAACAGATTCTCAACAGGAACCACACAATGGCAAATTCTGTGGTCGAATGAAATGTGTGCATGTGTATCTGCTCCAACTGCTTTTAGCTTCAACTGTAGGAAAATGGAAAGTGTGTGAATGTGAGACACTGTATGTGAAGTGTGTGCCTGTGTTGAAAGACCTTTTAGGGCCGGATCATTCCCAGCATGCTGCAGTAATTTTAGTCTGTGTGTTTCTATGACTTACTGCTAAGTAAGATGCAGCAGTCACGGCAGCTGCACCTGCACTCTGTGTGTGTGTGTGTGTGTGTGTGTGTGTGTGTGTGTGTGTGTGTGTGTGTGTGTGTGTGTGTGTGTGTGT
>JAQLOM010000010.1:6488997-6503655 GCA_030068315.1 Chrysichthys thysi | reverse complement strand
CACACACACACACACACACACAATATAAAAAAAAAACTTGGCTCATGGCATTGTGTAATTATTTGAAACGTACAGAGGACTGCATATATGCTACACATGTGCTAGTCACTCTGGTTCAATCATTTCCTCAAAGACACTTCGGTAAATCCGTCACTCAGCAAGTCCTATACCATTGCAGAAGGATATAATGTAGACATAACGCACACAAAATGCAGACATAACACAGACATAAAGCAGAACACTTTCTTAGCCAGTGTTTAGTCTGCAGGTTGGCAAAACATTTCTAATTTTACCCCCAACAAATCCCCTCACGTTCTTAGGGTCAATTTTGGGATTTTGAGGATGGTATGAAGTGCTAAGCAAGCACAGTTTTGGTCAAATGTTGTCTAAATTTCATCGTGCTTCAGTTGTTCCACAAACAGAGTGAATAACACTGGACAAACTTAGCTCTCAGTCTTGTCCAGGTGACAAGGTGGTGGGGGTTTTTTTTTGGGTTCTTTTTTAAATTGCCAGCGGATCCAGTGTTTCACTTTGAGCTTGAAAAATGTGGAACTCATGTCGCTGCAGACTTGGGCAACAGCTGTTTAAAAGCTACGTGTCAGCATGTTACATTGGGATGTTCGCCTAATTGGAAGCATATTGAAGGTCATCGGAAAAGACGCGCTCACACACATGAAAGAGTGTACGTTTAGAAAAAAAAACCCCAACAACTCCAAATGCATGTGCTCATTTCCCGTTTCTGAGTCAGATTCTTTAATACTTCACATGTGCTGAGAACTTGCACTGTCCATTTTATACAGTCCATTTTTTCTGAGGTAGAATCATTGGTGTACTGGTTAAATCACCAGGATCTTTTGCATGTTAAAACCTGTTACAAGAAGACGGAAGATTTTCGGAAGGCACTTGAAGGAAATTCGCTAAAGTCGCTAGGTTAGCAGCAATAGCTTTGTGCGGATTACCTCTCATGTGGAACCTGTTTGAGGTTCCAGAGAAGAGACGTCAATGTTACAAGTATCACCATCTAGCATGCTGGGGTGGAACTGCAAGTAGCAAACTGGTAAATTAGCATTTGCACAGTAACATAAACTGTTCATTTCTGGCATTCATGTTAATGCTTAAAATGTCATTATTTATGATTTTTCAACTGCATCTAAGAGTACTACTAAACGTATTAATGTTTTAATATGCAAAGTACGCATGTACAGATAGAAATATAGATTTTACAAACCAAAGGCTTACTTAAAATGACAGAGGTTTAAAATATAGCATTTTTTTTTAAGTTAGCCAACTTCTCAAGCTAACATAGCTAAGAACATTTAACGTGTCCCCATATTTAGCTGGAGCAAATGTGAACAAATCATCAAATACAGGAAAATTTGAATTGTTCTCATTCAAACAATGTGACATGTGGCATGACTCTTCTGGACTCAGGAAAGAGGAATGTCTTGGAGAAAAAATGGCACTTTTGGAAGATAATAGCTAAAGAACTAACCATATTTGTTTCACCCTCTTCTAAGAAGACGGATAAGGCCAGCCAAAACACAAAAAGAGGAGACTGGTACAAGAGGAGAGAGAGAGAGAGAGAGAGAGAGAGAGAGAGAGAGAGAGAGAGAGAGAGAGAGAAGAATGAAATTCGGTGGAGAAAGTAAGCAGATGTCTGGCCTGTACTTCAAAGCAATCCTTCCTTACACATTCCCCCCAGCTACAACAATGGAAAAAAAGGAGAGAAATGAAGGAAAAAAAGGTTCCTTTCACTTTCCTTCTGGTGTCTATTGGAAAGATGCAGCAATGTGAAGCATACGTACATAGCAGACACTGCACAGGAAAGTTCATAGGTCATCTGAACACATTCTTGACGAGATTTTCACCGGATTAGATTAGACTCTTGTTAAACGCTACATATGATTTAAGGAAGACACGTTGGCTTAGTTAGCATACAAACAAATAGAGATGTGAGCAGGGAGGAGCATGATTGGAAAAAACTGTAGCTATTTAAAAACTGAAGTGAAACCAGTGAAATGTGGAAAGGGTTCGTGCCAAACATGCTGTTTCCATTAAGTTTGCCTCCTATTTTACTATAAACTTTATTATTTACTCTGCATTAGCCGTTTCACAGAAAAAGCAAATGGTATTTAGCTGTGGGCAAGCGGCAAATTCTCTCACATTGCAGAAAACTTTGGTTTGATTATTAGCAGTTTAACCAATTTACACTGACATTATAGAAAGCATTAAATATAACTACATTAGGGGTTGATAAAGTATAGCTTATTTTACATTTTATTATGCTAGAGGTACTGTAATTAAGTATACCAATAAATGTGGAATATACCTATAGAAACCTTGACCTTTTTTTGGAGATAAGGGTAGAGGTTTGTACATAAATTTTTTTAAGTTTAAAAAAAAATGAGCAACACTGTTTTTTCTATGTATAATCTGCAAAATATTGATTATTATACTATATATACACACAGTTAGATACTTGGACATGTATACAGATAGTAGCAAATTAAGTGCTCTTGAAACAGCTAAAAGGAAGACACATGCTGTGTCATGGACTGCTGGGCCAACTGACCAGTTCAAATCATTAGATATCATTGCTGGATATCCACGTACAAACACTGACATCTGCTCCTGTGCAACATCACTGTATTTTTCCTTTTTGTCTGAACACCATAACTAGCAATATACTGTCTTCTGCATGAACATATTATAATCGCCTTTAGCACAGTCGAAGAAAGCTTAACCCATTTTTCAAGTCTAGTTCTGATCTACAGTTAATCAGTTCTGAAACTCAGACAGGATTTTAAAGTAGGAATGCTATTCTGGCTATGACTATGACTGGTGGATTAAAGACAGGATCAGAGCCCAAATCAGCACTCCTACACTGAAATCCATTAAGAAAATAGGGCCTAAAAGATGTGTTTTAAACTAAGTGGGCTGATTGATTGTAACAGGTTGTTCTGATCTGGCTACAAACCCTCGCAGAGGGAGGGTCTTTTCATCAACATTCACTGACAAATCTCGTCTCTTCACATTTCAAGCCAAGCCTTTCAAGTCTTTAGAAAGTGCATCCTCAACAGCTTCCAGATTTTGTCCTACATGGGTGTGTTGCTGACAGTTTATTCAGTTCCATTGTACAGTCCTCTTGAGAGAGTCAACATTACCAACGAACAAAAGGGTTCAACGGTTAATTCCTATGGCTCGTGTTTTAAGTGAATCACACGTCTAATGATGTGAATCACACAACGGTGATCTGTATCTTATAAATTCTTAAAGATCTAATACAACAAGAGCTTATGATCAGTAGTGAAACAAAATATTTCCATCAGAACAAACCCAATGAGTTTCTGGGGGGTTATGCGATCTTTATGCATCTTTTTTTCCACACAAATGTCGGAATGCCACATTTTATGTTGAATCCTTGTGTACAGGAGGTCTATGATTTAAAGAAATCTGAGGGTGCCATGCTGGGCTTCTGGGCAAAACTTCAAAGCATGTTAGTATAAGTCCATGTTTCACACTAAACTGGGCCTAGTTTTAATATTAGTCGTGCAATGGGTCAAATCAGGATGCCAATCCTGGAATAGGTGAAAAAAATCTGCTACTTCAGTGTGCTTCATAGATTCAAAGCTAAAGGGTTGGGTTACAGCTGTGGTTATGGTTCAAATGATATCAAAGGGAGAGAAGCAAGGTCTGGGGCTATATTGACTAAACATTAAACACCGTAGAGTTCCCCTAAAGCAAAACCCAGTAGTCTATAAAAGGAGCACAAGATGAGGTTGGTTGGAAGCGTTTAAATAATGGAAGCATGCTGTATTTTCAGAAAGCAAATATGTTCAATTTGAATTCAGGAAACCCCACCAATTGATTGAGACTTGAGTCATACTCTCAATGAAATCAACACTTTTGGAAATTCAATGCCTGTCTGGTGTGAATGAATTTCCAACACAAGAAGTATCATTTATATGCCAATGCACTATTGCTGTTCAATAAGCCAGCACTACATCACCACAGTTTGGCATGTAAACCATGGTTCCACCTGCTCTGGCCAAGATTTAGTCTGGTCCTTGCAGCATTCAGTCAACCGGATCTCCACTGGGAAGGAAGCCAAGACAAATGCAATCTATCCAGGATTAGGAAAAGATCACTCTAGAGGACATGTTGGGGTTAGTGGGGGTGAGTGTCTGAGATGACTAGACCCAAGAGACAATAGGGAGGGGAAGGGGTGTGGAACTCAGGATGTTGGTCGTATTCATATACTCACAGAAAAATAAGGGTTCCTCAAGGCTTTGTTGGATGGGTATGAATTTTTAGATTTCTAAATGGGTTCTACTTGGAACCCTCTCTGATTCTCCTAAAGAATCCTTTGGGCTTCTTTATTTAACTAAAACTATTGAATAGCATATAGCCACTCTGTCCTGTGGAGTCTTATGGACATACTCCAGTGTGCTTGAATATTAGCTAACCTCAGCTATGAAATTTTAAATGAGATGCTTTGCCCTAGTGTTGGTTTGAGGTATGTGGCATAGTAGCCCTGTGGCTGCTGCAGGAGTCATTAGAAGCTTTTATGAAAGCCAGGAAGCGAGGGATTTTCCATCCTTTCCTCTTAATGACACGGAGGAGAGCCAGAACTGCCTAGCCTCCGCCAAACATTTCCTGCAATGGCAATTTCAGATGCCTATCAGCCTGATATAATATAATCCAGTGCAGGGTACTACTGGCAAATACCTATTTCCTGTCAGTGTAAAAACAGTTCTTTGAATCTGACACGAGCTTGAGATGGTCTAATCCAGATATCGAAGGATATGTTGAGACTGCTGTTGCAAAAGCGCATATTTTCTTCCGAGGAAAGTTGCAGGAGGACAGAGAGCTAGATTCAGGTACCAATTTTGCTACTTCTGGTGGGCACTTCAAATCCTGGAATTGGAAAACGTACTCTTTCTCTCTCACACAAAAAAACCTTGCTTTAGTGTTTTACTAGATAATAATGTAGGTTGTAACACCAGATGGACATACATAAGCTCTGCCAGACACATCCGCTCCAACATGTTGACAGTTTACTGAGGTCCAGCTCTACTGGCTTCAGCTTTTCATGGAAACAGCTGGAGTCTAACTGGAGCAGATGAAGCCAAGGGGTGAGAACTGAGGGACAACAACATCCTGAGTACTGGATGCAAAAGCCAGAACACTTATGTGCGGTTCTTCAAGGTTTATCCTTTACAAAAGCCTTCAATGACCTTGTCTAAGATCTGCATGACCGTGGAAATCATAAAACAGTGATCCAGTTCATCCATTTGTTGCTATAACTTGTGCAGAAAGTGCACCCATGTTCACTACATAAATATGTCCTTTGCTTGGAAAAGCAAAGAAAAAGAAAAGCTATGACAGGGGAGTAGGTAGTAAAATAGCTACTGAAAAGTTCAATGACAGCACTACATTTCAGAGAGCAACATGCCAGAGGGAAACGTAACAGCAAAAGCCACGAGGTGACAATAAATGTATAAAGGAGTTATGGGAGTCTGCGATTTTAAACAAGCACCCATAATTGTTTGGCTTGGCACAACTTGAAGATGATGTCATCAGTGCTCCAGATTTGACTATAGTTCAGATCCAGTAGAGGACAGCACGGCTCCCCTGAACACAATAAAGGAAACAAAAGGAAACAAAAAACGTAATATATTCTGCTTAATTTATATATTTTTTTCAACTGCCTTTTTGGATCTTAACACAAAAAATGCTACTTGTCAAAACAAGATTTCTTTTCAATTCGGATGTGGGGAAGGGATGCCAGTTTTAAAACCACCAAATGTATTCTGGTTATTATTTTTGGCATAATCACTAATTACGCTTATGAATCGATTGGGGGAAAACAGCTACTGGGTGTTTACTGAATAGTCTTTGGCAACTAGTGCAGTTATAAAAGGAGCTTAAAAACTTTAACACAAGTCTTTAAAACTCAAAGTTCCTAAATGCTGCAATGGCTTCAAATCTCAACAGAAAACTTTAGCTTTGTGAAATTTGATCTTCGAAATTTGACTCTGTAAATAAAGCTCCTCAGAGAGACTTTTAAAAATATCCTGATTAGATCAGAATTGTATAACATGACCTGAAATGAGAATAAAGGACTTAGGCTTTCCCATGGTTTGGTTCCTCTGCAGAAAACAATATACTTACTGTACTCAGAGTGAACGAGAAATACAGAAAAATCCATTCAAATGGGGCTAATGGTAAAAACACACCCTACTGTAGGAGGATAGCTCTTAGGAACATTTGCACTAGCACTGTAAGTTTTACGAGTATGCAAAGAACTGATAAAATATCAGTATGTAATGTTTGGCTAAAGTGTTTGACAAGCTCGACAAGGGGCCAAGGTTCAGAACACTGGATGGAAAATACATGCAGAGTTTTGCTGATTGCAGGCACACATTCTGCAAACCTGGACCAAAAAAAAAAACCCAACAAAAAACACAGGTCACATGACGAAATGGGAAAAAGAACAATAAAAGTGGCTGCCTGAGGTTGTTTGCCATCTGCAGCTTATCCAACTCGAAGAAAGCTGATTAGGCAAAATCTCTCATTCTCTCTTTCTCTCTTGTGCACTCTCTGACTGTCTTGCTTGTCCATCTCAAGTTCTGCATTGCTGGAAAAGTGCAACCTTGGCCCACCTCTGGAGTCCAGAGAAAGGGAGGGGAGGGCTGGTAGTTATCATGCCTGGCTAGAAGACATTCCTAATGGGAAAGACAACAGTCTGGCCTCTAGCCCAGAGCTTCGGGGGGGAGAAATGAAAGCAGTTGATTGACCAACCAACCATCCAGCCAAAACAACACCTCCAGGTGGAGCCAAGAGCAAGACTGCAGACTGCAGATTCAGGGGAGTTGGGGCTAGTGGTTGTGGTGGGGGTGCTGGGGGAAGAGACCAGAGCAAAGGAGGAGGAGAGAAAGAGGGATTCTTGAGGACAAAGACTGAAGGAAGAGAAGAAAGAATTGGTACTAGCATAAGTAGCTATGTCAGTTTAAGTGTTTATATCTATTTCAGGAAGCAGCTTTCCAAGTAAATTCATTGAAACCCATTTTATTTGTACATTAATAATGCATGCATGGCCACATAAGTAGGTGCAGATATTTGCAGCAAGTGATAAACACATTAGCAGGCATGCATCCATATATACATACATATATAAAGAGGGGATATATACACCAAGTAAGTATGTGGGATTGACTCACCGCTCTCACTCTTCTCGATTACGTCCACCGTCTCGCCGGCACGCAGGCTGATCTCAGAGTTTTCCTGCCGCTCGTAGTTGGCCACAGCCACGTACTGCTCCAGCACCATGGGTTCACTGCTGTCCAGGCCTGGTACCGAGGGGAAGAAACACGCTGTGAACCACCTGCCTGCTGCCCCACTGCCCCTCATGCCCCTGCGGCCCCTGTACGCTGCCATCCACGCCTACGCCCACACCCCCCTGCAGCCTAGCACATCGGAAGCCCCTGCTCTCGGCACATGCTCTGCAGTGACTGGCCATATAGATTGAGCTTCCCCCCAAGCCGAGGCCGGAGCATTGGAAGAGAAAAAAATATGAAAAAGAAAAGAAAATGGGGGGGCTCCTTCAAGGAGGAGACTGTTGCGGAGGCTTGCGTTGGCGTCGGGGCTCCATAGCGCAAATTCAAGCAAGTGGAAAAAAGAAAAGAAGAAACAGAAAAAGGGAGAAAAATAAGAAATGGGGAAGAAAGGGAGAGCTGCTAACGGTCAGGGATGTGAGTCTGGAGTGGAGGGTTGGAGGAGGTTTTCTGGTGGAAAATAAACAGACGAGTGCAAGCAAGGCCTCTGTCTCCTCCCATTGAAGGGGTTAGGCAACAGTTGGAGGGGGGTGAAAAACGCCAATCGGAGCAGTCTACTCTCCAAGCCTTAAATAGAAACATATGAGTGGACTCAGAGAGAAGGAAAGAGCAAGCAAGAATTAGAAAGAGAGAGAGAGAGAGAGAGAGAGAGAGAGAGAGAGAGAGACACACACAGAGAGAGAGAGAGAGAGAGAGAGAGAGAGAGAGAGAGAGAGAGAGAGAGAGAGAGAGAGTCTGTTTATGTGAAACACAAGAGGAAAGCACTTCAGCTCAAGCTCAACTGCTCTTTTCTCCTTCTCTCTATCCATTCTTCCTTCACTCCATACTTATTTTGGTTCTTTCTTTCATCCCTGCTCACTTTGTGAAATACGATTCGCTATTGTTGCTACCTCAGCTAGCATATTAGTGTAAGATGCAAAGAGTTTCAAGTCAGATTTTGGGTTTGGATTTTGTCCAACAATAAATTGAAAAATCACAGTAACAGTTTTACTAAGTCATAACTACTTAAACTATAAACTGACTTCAGAAAATGTAAAACACCCTAAAAATCTGTCAAGTTTGAACACACATTTTCCTACAACATTTATACAGTTTATGGCAGTTTTCAGGTAGGTGTTAATGCTTTGGGCAATACACATCTTTACCTCCCTCCCTCTCATTCTGCCTCTCTCTGTATCTCCGCATGTGTTTGTCGAGGTGAGTGAACAGCACATGGAATGCAAACTTGCATGCTCCAATGGAAAGTGATCCCAGATCAGCCATAAATAAGCAGTGGCTAAGGAGAATGACAGGCAGGATGGAAAGCATGCAGGAGATGTCCTACATACTCCACTGAGATACCATAATGTGCCAGGCCCAGTCTTTAGACAAATAGCTATACCAACATAAATACCAAGCAACACATCTTATTCTACCTGAACACTACATAATAGCCAAGGCTCACACACTGTATAGCCTTTCATGTGGAGAGATCCCAGATGAAACTGTCTTTTCTGAAAGTGTCTGTTCTGCAAAGAGAACTGGAGGTCTAATATAAAGGGAGAAGGTCTCATCTGCAATCATGTCATATTTGTTTTGTTTTGTTGTTGTTTCTTAGAACCATTTGGATATAACTTTACAAATATTTTTTTTAGAAGCTGAATTACTGCTTGCTTTTACAACTGCATTCTAAGACAAAGGTGATAAAAACCGGATTCAGGGATCTGCTGCGCAGTAACAGCAGATGAATCTGCTTTCTTCATGGACTCTTACTGTCCGTTTCTCACTGCAGTTGTTGCTACTTCTTGTTGAGAATTGTTGTTGCAAATTCTTGCTAATAGTTGGTGAAACCTTTGCTGGCAATCTAAGGGGGCTTTTTAGAAATTATATATTGCAGATCCTCAATCTGTGACAGGGAAATCATGTAGCGTGCATTCAGCATTGTACACATACACACTTTTATCTGTGGCCTATTTAGTTTACATGAACCTCTTCCATGTTGAACAGATGGTGATTTGCTCTTTAATCAAAATGCATCAGGGTCATTTTATCAGCAGAGACCCAGAACAAGCCTGCAGGTACACTGTGGTTTTCAATCTTCACAAGCACTTTATTTTGGTTTATCATGAAATAATTCCACATAAAATATATGTCAGTTAGCGGACAAAACAGGGTTGTCCTGTAACCCATTTTAATCAAGTGTCAGAAACAGAACAATCGAATTAGAATGACTTTACATACTAATGCAGTGTCTTTTAACTAAACCAAACAGTGCAAAGAAGTTTCCCATAAAGAAGTCAGACATGTTTAAATGACATAGAAAAACATTGACCTTCTGAGTTTGGACACTACATTACATTTCTGTGTGGCGGGTCAAACATTTCACTTCCTTTCTTGGAGTCATCAAATCCAAAGGAAGCCAATGTACACAGAGCAAGCAAATTCTGGCAAAAGCTCATAAGCACCTCCAATTCTTCAAGACTTTCAGCTACTGTTTCAAAGACTACACACTTGCTTTTGGTGAGAAAAGGGAAACTGCGGCAAAACATTTCTATTAACATCATAATATTGCTTCAGCTTTAATAAAAATTTTCTAAAACAAGGCAAAAAAAAAAAAAAGTTTTCTGTTTTGCCCCTAACAGACCATTTGTGTGTAAGGAACCTGGAGAAGATGTTCTCCAGATGGTTCCAGCCTCGCTGAACGCTGTTTATTTCCAAGGGATGAGCGCAATATTGGCAGAAATGTTTATTTGCATGCCGTCGTTCCTCAAACTCATGATAATTGCATTCTGGTGAAGGTTGCGAATAAGGTCAGACTTGAGGCAGCCATTTTTAGATAGAGCTTCACTTTGGAGGTGGATCGTGGAACAGAATATTGAAGGTGTTTTTTTTAGGTGTGTCGTACCTTTCAGACCTGAGTACTATAATAGCTGCTTAACCTCATGCTACTTCACTAAATTGCTGAATCCTCAGAAAGGTGTTAGACATGCGTCATAAAAAATGATATGCATGCTTTATAAGTATGTTAATTATCCAAAATTGGGGGTTGGGGGGTACGGCATGTACACTGCACAGTGGACATTCAGGAAAAACAGAAATAGCTACCTGAGGCCTCAGACTTGGTCGGACTGTCCTGGAGGCCATACATCCAAACTTGGCCGAGAAGAGCAGAAGAGGAAAAGGAAAGTCAGTTAAAAGAGTCAGGCAGCAGCAAAGAGCAGCAGTAGCAAAAGAGTACTATTTCCTATAAGCATGCAAGCAATATTTAACTCAATGCTCGTACACATGCTAACACAATTCATGCTCTCTCTTTTATGGCAAGTGTCAGGGATGAAGCAAGAAACAGTAACTGTGCCCTGCTGTAGCTCCACCCTGCACCATCTCCCTGAACTCTGTGTATGTTTTCCAGTGAATGCAGTTGAATACCACACCCCATCCGAATAGCATTATCAATTTGAGCACTGCTTCGAGTGTTCAAGAACTATCGATCCTGGCTTAGTCTGAGCTGAATTAAAATGCATTTAACACTTCATGGCTGACCCATCACTATCTTCTGTATTTCTACAGAAGCTTTCCCGCTGAAGCTGATCCCTCCACATACATCCTTGTGAGAACCTTCCACTGACAATGATTCATGCAGCTAATTAATACTGTTCCTACACCTAAAATGTACCTTTATGACATGAGGTCATTAGAATAGAAAGAACCATACTCCTGTAAGTTCCTACTAGATCTGTTCGGGCCACTGTTATCAAAGCAACATTGTCTTGCAGAATATCACAGCTGTCTTTGCTTGATAAATTCATTAATTTATTCATTTTCACTAACCGCTTTACTCTGGCCAGGGTCACAGTGGATTTTGCACCTAACAAGGGAACGCTGGGAGTCAGATGGGAATGCACCCTGGATGGGGCTAGATCACGTAATCATACTAGCAAGCTACTGGACCTAATAATGTGACCTAATAATTGAAGCTCTGGTTTAATTAAACCCTTCCCACTCATATCATGAAAACATCACCCCTAAAAATCAAAACAAACACATACTCACCCTTACTAGACTGACTAAAAATAGTACTATAGAAGGACTTGTTCGCATTAAGTTGAGCACTGCTGCATGTTGGCCAACACACAGTGAGCCAGATTTGCGGTGTTTAACAGAATGGAGAACAGCAAGGGCCGGCTGTAATACTTTATCTCCAAATTTTCGTTTCACTCCCTCTGTCCCTCACCACTTCTTTCCGTTCCCCCCTTCCCATTGCTTCCAACCTTTCCATTCTTCAGATCACTTACGCAGTGACACATCAGATCAGTGATCCCGGCCAAGTCAAACAAATTAAGGAAACTGCATTAAGGATAATGCTGTCAATCACTTAACTTAATTCCCAACATTGTACCTGAGAGATGACTGAATATTCATTTTGCACTCGCTTATAGATGACAAGCCCGATATAGAACAAAACTGAAAATTAGCATTCAAAAATATGTAGCAATTTTAGCACTTGGGAATATAAGGAATTTTTTTGCCAAATGTGCAAAATAGCATCAAATTCCTCAAAACATGGCAACTCTGCCCTGTCTTCACAGTGTAACACCTAACAACTGACTGATATTAACTCCCAACATCCCAGTACTCCTCCCAAAATAAATGTACACATTAATTCCTTTCAGATTTTTTTTTACCCGAGGCAAACAAGCTCTGGTGTTTTTCTTTCGCGCTGACCCTTAATGGCCATATGACGTGTTCATTCGAGAAACATTTCGTAGGCACTTCTGATTAGCTGTCTTCACAAGTTTCACAGTTGTCCTAAAACCTTATGTCCAAGATCCTTCCTTTATAGAAATGGAGATAAACAAAGGCAGTAAGCACTGTGCCTATAAAAAAAAACAAAAACAAAAAAAACAGTCCCATATGGCTTCATTCAGTCACTGGCTTGTGTGTTTTCAGAATTTCATCATTTCAAGATGACTGTGAAAAACATAGTCTGTATTAGAGTTGCTGATGGGACTATGAGGGAGTGGTGTTGAACGCTACTGGAGCACCCAGAATTATAACAAAAATATTTCATGGAATTATCCACCCAATCAATCCGGTGGCTGAAGCTCAATGCATAATTTCATGTCAAGAGCTTCAATTAATGTCTACATCAAACATCAGAATTGGGGGAAAATATTGTCTTAGTAACATTGACAGTGGAATGGATAATGGTGGCAGAAGGGCTGGTTTGAGTTTTTCAGAAACTGCTGACTTCCTGTGGTTTTAACACTCAACAATCTATACAGTTTACAAAGGGAAAAAAATATCCTGTAATCAGTGATTCTATGGGCTGAAATGCTTTGGTAATAAGAGAGAGCGAGGTCAGAAGAGATTGGTCTGAGTAGTTGAAGCTGACAGGTTTCACTAACTCAATTGACCACTTTTTACACCTGTGGTCATCAGAATCAGAAAAGTATTTCAAGACACACAACACACCAACAAAAAACAAAATCAAGAATGGCTGAAAACATTTCAGACCCGAAATGTGCTGTGGAAGCAAAAAATCCACCAGGATGTTCTACATCTGTTCGCCAGTACCGAAAGATTTTGGGACTTTTTTCCCTCCGCATTACGTGAAGAGCACACTGACTTCTAGTCTCTCCTAAACATTTCCTCTTCCGATGTGGACGTGGATGTGGAACTCTTACTTTCCTGTCACGTCATTTAATAGTCTTTTGTTGACTGTTAAGCTACTGATGAGTGCTTCAGATTTTCTCAGATCTAGAAAGCTGCTTTTAATAAAGATCAGCAAAGAAAACATCTCCAAAGAAATCATTACAAATACAATTACTCTGTCGAGAAGGACCTCCTACCATCCCCTTCACTATCAGTTACACTAAGCAGTTTCAGATATGTTGCGCTTGTTTTCCTTTGTTTGTCTAATCAACAATTTGGGAACGTTATTTACTTTTAGCTCAAGTGCTAAGGAAGGACGTGCTTTTTAAGATTTGATCCAGACGAACGGTGCAGTCCGCTTTGTATTTCTAGATCGATAAAAATCAGAGAAAAACTAGATTCTTTATATTTCCATTGATCCAGATGTTGGCAAGCGTTCGCAAAGATTTCCTTAAAAGCCAATCAACAAGGCATATGAACCGTTCAAAGCAAAAGTTTGCACCTAATTTTAAAATCAAAAAACCAACAAGATATTTAATTGAGTTTTATGAGTGTTTTATAGATTGTTTTTCATTAACAAAGAACAAGGGGTGACCGAACATTGTATTTGATCAATAGTGTATTTATAAAACAATCAGAAGTGACATTTCTGAATCTGATATATACAGTATCTGGGCTGTTATTCCACTTGAATCTCTAGGGACTTTTTCAGGTCTCCCGCTGCTTGTTTTGGATTTTTGGATGATGTCTCAGGCTTTTTCACTTGTTTTTCTTCCACTCATTGGTTGCATTTTTGTTTTTGTACATTTTCTTGCATTCCTAAGTAATGGTTTGCTCTGTTATGGTATGTCTAAACATTTATCTATTTATGTCCTTTTCCTGCTTGGTAAAAGGTCAACAATTTCTGGTTTACATTTTGTGGTAGCTGTTTTTTTTTCTTCTCCCCAATCTCAGTGACCCTTAATTTATAGCAAACTTCTCAAGAGCCTGTTTGGACTTTTCATCTTTTAAAGTACTTAGAAAAATATCATCACGGTTTTAGGTCTTTCGACACTGTCGTGAGGCTCATTTAGATAAATTACCTACAGCGTGTCAAACCTTTGAGCTGCCTTAAACTCACCTGTAATATTAAATCAGTATGAAATTCTTTTTTGTAGACTGTATAATAATCATACTTTTTTCACCCAGAAACCTAGGGGGCACAAAGATTTGCACTCAATTGTAGCTTTTGTAAAGGAAGAGAAGTTTGGATCTTCTGTGTTTTCATTACAATTGTGATTCGCCTCACAGGCTGCAGGGGACTGTACAAAACTACTCGTTTGAACATAATGCCCCAGATACTCTGACCTTTGGAATCTCAATGCTGTAATTCAGCAACTCTAACAGGCTCTAATCCACAGGCCTTTTTTCTTCTTCTTTTTTTTTTTTACTCTGCCCACCCGTGCTTGAGAACATACTCGAACAAAGCGGCAAATGGAGTGGAATTTTGCGAAAAAAGTGCACTGCATGCTAAATGCAAATTCGTAGTAAAACCACACGCACCCATTTACGACTGTTCCTCTCAATGAAAACACACATGCAAGCACACCCTCTTGCCCTGCTGTCCTCTAAAACCAGGCCTACCCCCTCCCCAATTCTCCATCCGTCCAGTACTCCTCCATGTCTGTCTTCATCTTTCTCTCTCTCTGTC
>JAQLOM010000010.1:6465284-6477709 GCA_030068315.1 Chrysichthys thysi | reverse complement strand
AATTAATTTATTTTAAGTTTATCTGTACCCTGTGTTTTTCTTTTTCTTTTTTTATATACACTGATGTAATACCAGTGAGTTAATCCCCCCCGCTAGCTCCCAGTGTTTTCTATTTTGTAGAAAACAGGTCCAAATGGCTCTTTGTGTGTTAAAGGTTGCCGACCCCTGTCCTATACTCTTCAGACCATTGTCCTATACACTTCGAACCATTGCATTTTACTTGTAAGCCATTGTCCTAACTCTGCAGACCATTGTCCTATACTCTTCGAACCATTGCATCATACTTGTAAGCCATTGTCCTAACTCTTCAGACCATTATCCTATACTCTTCAGATCCTTGACCTATACTCTTCAGACCATTGTCCTATACTCTTCGACCCATTGCATTATACTACCCATTGCATTATACTTGTAAGCCATTGTCCTAACTCTTCAGACCATTGTCCTATACTCTTCGACCCATTGCATCATACTTGTAAGCCATTGTCCTAACTCTTCAGACCATTGTCCTATACTCTTCAGACCATTGTCCTATACTCTCTGAATGACTGCATTATACTTATAAGCCCTTGTCCTAACTCTTCAGACCATTGTCCTTTACTCTTAAGACCACTGCACTATACTTTTAAGCCATTGTGCTAACTCTTAGGACTATTGTCCTAATTCACTGTTTTATACTCTTAAGTAGTTGCACCATCCTTTTAAGTCATGATACTTTACTCATTTGCTATTGTCCCATCTCATTGTCCTATACATTGCACTATACTCTTAAGCCATTGCACTGTACTCCATTTATTATACTGTGCATTACGCTATTGTATTAAGCCATTGAACTATATTTGGTAAACATAATAACATTATGGAGGATCTCTCAGTCCTCCACTTGGCAATCTTCCTTGTCTTCCATCTCTTAGCATCCCTATCCCTCCATCCATCCTGTTGCCAGTCTCTCGCTTTGTGTTTCTGGACAGCGAGCGAATAAAAGATCTCTTTCTGCCACATGTGCCTGAGGTCACCCGGAACATTCTGGAGCAGCATGGCTCGAGAGTCAGAATGCCTGCCTTTGTCGGCCGAACAGGAACAGAGAGAAAACACTGTCCTCGAGCGATATTTGAACTGCAATTTCAACCTAACACTGTGAAGGACATGCCATTCACTAACATACGCTCGCTACAGAATATACAGCAGGACAATTCCCAATTTTCACTCTACTAGTCTGGTTCTGAAGGGTCTATGTCCATTTGCTCTGTTGTAAATGGACACTAAAGACTATTTCCTAACCAAGTAATAAATTCCTGGACAAAATAAATAGAGACTGTTTTGACGGCTTTCTGTCTGAAAGTGGAGGTTGATGGTCCAGGGGATAAGTCCTAAAGTAATGACCTCATTGTGTCACTTGGGTGTCTTTAAAACACAAAATAAATGACCTACAGTTCTTAGGGTTACAACTCCCACGAATACTGTACTGTTAAATTAAAGGAGTGAAGAGGCAATAAGCACAAAGACATAATCGTGTATGTTTATGTTCTTATAAATTCATAGATCCTGGGTATCGAGGTGCAATGTATCAAAGCAGAACAAGATGAACGTTATAACATTAACAGCTCTTAAATAATGCTATAGTTTTCCATTTATTGCATGTCAAGCTAAAGTTAATAGAATAGAATAAAATTCTGGTACGCTAGTTGAAACTAAAGCACCACTCAAAGCTTGCGTGCTAAAATCTGAAGGCCATTTAAATGGTGAATTAAATAAGAGAAGGCGGCATGCTGAAAAGTGCTTAACTGGAGCAAACTTCCTCTGGAGACCCTTAAAGTAAGCCTGCAGCACTTTCACGCAGTTAAACATGATTCATCCTTACCACACACATGCATCTATTTATTAAATTAAATTAACTATATATACTGTATATAATAAGTAGCTCTATGTATAATTGCTGCGATGCTTTAGCTTACTGTAAAGTTCAGGCACAATAAGGCTACATGTCAACTATATGTCCGTAAGTCTTTCATGTCAGGGAGACGAAACCTGCTTTTGATTTTTTATGTAAGAATCAAATGCCAGATTTTCATTGTTTTATGCTTGCTTGATGATACTTTCCAAGCCGAGTTACGTGAATAAATCATAACAACTGAGCTCAGTGCAGTTGGGATGTCTTATAAAGGCCTTTTTAACAGTATCATGTAGCCTTAAGAATTCCTCTTTATAACTACACACGGCTTAAGATGAAAAACTCAATAATAAACGAAGTTTAAGAGGGAAATCCACCCAAAATGGCTTGCATATGAATCTTTAGAATGAACATGTGATTTTCATTGGAGTTCAAGATTTGTTTGTAATGAAAATGTGAGTTCTGGAACTTCCCAGTCCAGAGTTTGCCATCTTCACTGCTCCTGCACAGGATAGTATGATATTGAATGTCACTGGAAACACATGAGAAACTTAGCACTTTTGGTTTTAGGTGGTAACGGTAAAATCTGACTATTATCACTCATGAGATCTTTTTACTATTAAACACTATTGTACCTGCATTACCGATGTCCCTGAAGTGATATCATTGTGGAAGGCAACAGCTAACTTGACAAAAAAAATCACATCGCCAACCAACAAATGATCACCAGAATTGCTCTTTCACTCTCACGTTCATCTTCCTCCACTTAATTCTGTTCAGAGGGTTGGGGGGAGCTGGAGCCGATCCCAGCTGACTCTCGGGAGAGAGATGGGGTACACCCTGGGGAGGTCACCAATCCACTGCAGGGCCAACACACAGAGACAGGTAACCATTCACACTCACATTCACACCTACGGGCAATTAAGAGTAGCCACTTAGCTTAATCCCCTCTGTGCATGTCTTTGTACTGTGGGAGGAAACCGGAGTACCCGGAGGAACCCATGAAGACAGGGGGAAAACTCACAATCTCCCCATAGAAAGGTACTCAGGTTGACCCCGAGGATCGGACCCAGGACCTTCTTGCTGTGAGGCGGCAGTGCTAACCCCCACAACACTGTGCCGCCCACCCGAAATGTTAATCTCATCAAAAATATTTCAATATAAATACATTTAATGTGTCTCAGGGTAGGCTTTTCCTTAAAATAAAGTGTAACTCTAAAGCCTTTATGTCGTTCTGAAAGTCAGATGTTTCATACCAGACTTTTCAAAGTGTTTTGCAACATTTTTCATCCTCAGGGCTTTTGCAATAGTGAGAACACAATGCTACATTGCATTAGAACAACAATCAGTAAGGCCCCAAGTGCTTAAAAACATAAGCATGAACAAACCCTATTCAGCCTTTCTGTTTCTCTGTATTTCCTCACAGTATGTGCGAGTAACTCTTGCAGATATTGAAGCACGGGAAGTTTTAGTGGATGTTGCTGGAAAGGTGACTCCATCAGCGGCCATTAAGGACTGTTTACAAGAATCCTGAGGCCCAGGCAAAGCTGTAAACAAAAAGTAAACAGAACCATATAACGCTTAGGCGGCTCGGTGTAAGGCCCTAGGAGGCATTCACCTTTTAGGGACGGAGTGTATGGACGGAAGACGACTAGAAAAAGTGGCAGAGAAAGAGAAGGAGAGAGAGAGCATCTGTAAGACATTAGAGCATGAGAGAGCGAGAGAGAGAGCGAGAGAAATGGCATCAGGAGAAAAGGGAAAACAGGAGACAGGAATGGGGTGATGGTTGATGGTATAAGGGGAGCAGACAGACAGAGAGAGAGAGATAGGGTGTGGACAGGAGGGAGGAGGACATGCTGACCTTGCTGTTCGCTGACCCCTGTCTCCCACTACTCAAATCCCAAGAGACTGATTATGCAAGAGACAACCAACTGGGACATTAATGATGAAAGCAACAAAGAGAACAAGCATAAAAACTGATGGGGAAAAAGTAATAGACAGGGTAGAACTATAAAATAAAAAGAACACAATGAACACTAGACAGACAGACACAGGAAAAAATATTCAAAAGTTGTTAAAAAGTTAAAGAAGGAGTTTTTGTTGACGGGCCTAGCTCTGCTGGACTCCTTCGCCTCATACACACTAAGACACACAAGTAAACACATGCCAAAAAAAGCAGATCATCAGTTTTGTAGATACCAAGAAATTACGTAATACTCATGAACACAGCCAAAACATGGCCCTGGCTCTGAATAGAACTTTCCTGTTATTCATGCTGTACTGAGTTTTGGCTAGCTACTGGCGTGTCACACGCAAGAAAGCAGTGTTTTCCCAGATTTGATCTGCAGGTAGGCCAGCGTCTTGTGCGATCATAACGGCGAAATATATGAGAGGACTGAAGAGTTCAGGTGCTATCACATGAGCACGCAGAAAACGTTATAATCTAGCTATAAGTCGGAGAAAAAAGGAAACTCTTTCCATCACACGCGCGTAGCCCTTTTCCTAAGCAGGAATATATGACAGATGTCTGAAAAGATCTTGCAAATTTGTCTACATAGATTCTGTAGCGTTTAGCTCTTGAAGCCCAGCTCCACTATGTTATCCCTAAACACAAGCCTAACAAACAATAACATAGTCATTATCATCCCCATCCCCCTCTCGCCTTATCAGAGCTAATATCCACCACACTGACTTAAAGTACCTCAGGCGTTTAAATCATTTAAAAACTTTTTATTGCAGAATAATTACTGTTTAATGTGTTTTATTATAGAATAAACTGCTACAAAGTGTAAAACAACATATATACAACTTATATACACTCTGAAAAACAGTCTCTTGTCCCGCTGTAATCTCTAATTTAGTTAGCTAACTAGTTAACAGCTAGAGAAAAAAAAACACCCTCACATTTGACAACGGTGTGTTTTCATGATTGTACATGTCATGATTTACAGAAATGAACAAACTGTTAAAATTACAGAAAGGACAGTTTTGCTAGCTAACTAGCTGGCTAGTTAAATGCTAATTAACCAGCTTGTTTACTTGTTCACCTTTGTCAGATGAATGGGGTTGTGTGAGGAATCTGCGTCATGATTTATGAGTTATAGAGATTTAGCAACAAACCCTGGCTCGAATAGATTTTGTACCGACCGACAAACAAATCCCTGAATGAGGTACAGGCAGCCAACCTGCACTTTGTGCCACAAACATTCTGTTCCGGTCAAGCACTCGTGGTGTGAACGTGTTCAACACATTTTCCTGTTGTGTTTCTCTACATTTTTGCTCTATGAGCTTCATTATGGGTCCCAAGAAAGTGAAAAGTAGAAATGGTAGCGAGAGAAAGAAGCCTAAGCGTATAACAGTTGAAATAAACAAATAAATAATCGCAAAACATGAGAAGCGCCACCATATCCCTCCACCACCCTCCACCTATGCCATCAACTATGTATCCACCGCAAAGGTAACATGCATTAAAATCATCTGTTTATTTCATTTAGGTTTATTTTTCTATAATTAACATTATTTTAATGTTATTCTATGTTTCATTGCCACACAAACACCTACACTTTAAATCACGTTCATGTTTTTGAGGGCTGAAACACGTTAATTATATTTACATTCATTTCAAGAAAATCAGTGACCCCTGTCTCAATCCAGAGGGTTGATGTGGACATAGTGGAGGACTATAAATACCTCGGAGTCTACAATGACAATAAACTGGACTGGGTTAAAAACACATCTGCACTGTACAGGAAGGGCCAGAGCCGTCTCTATTTTCTGAGGTCTTTTAACATCTGTCAGACGATGCTCAGGATGTTCTATGAGACTGTTGTGGCCAGTGCCATACTCTATGCTGTTGCATGCTGGGGCAGCAAGCTGAGGGTAGCGGATGCCAACAGACTTAACAAATTGATCCGCAAGGTCAGTATCGTCGTGGGGATGGAGCTAGATTCTGTTAAGGTGGTGTCGGAGAGGCGGATGTTGTCCAAGCTAAGGTCAATGCTGGACAATACCTCACACCCACTCCATGACGTGCTGGTCAGTCACAGGAGCACGTTCTGTGAGAGACTGAGATTACCCAAATGCACCACTGAACGGCACAGGAAATCATTCCTGCCTGCGGCTATTGCTCTGTTCAACTCCTCCATCTAAAGCACAAGTTCAATTCACTGTTCTGTAATATATTAGGACATGTCTATATTGAGTTATTGTATATATTTTATTTATTAATAGTTAATCATAAAAATATAGTTATAATAATAATATTATGGTTATAATAATGAAAGTTATAGATATTGTATATTAAACTATTGTAATACTGTAGTATGGGTAAATTAGAGATATTGTAAATTAGAGCTATTATATTATTGTATTATTCTATAATGGTAATATATTGTATTATTTAATATTGGAATCTTAACCTGTTAGCAATTTCTTTCTTTCTTTCTTTCTTACTGTTTGGGCGCAACTGTGACCACATAATTTCCTCGGGGATTAATAAAGTATTCTGATTCTTATTCAATGGAAAAAATTGATTCGGGTCGCGAACAAATCGGGTCACGAACAGAGTATTGGAACGAATCAAGTTCGTGAGCTGAGGGTCCACTGTGCCATAACAATTAAAGCTTGTTTTTATTACTATCATTATCTAAGTCAGCGTTCTCAGCCTGCAGATTTTGTTGCTAAAATGTCCAGATACCAGAAGGTAATTTTTGAATTGAGGTATAAATTGTCAACTATTGGTCACCCAGTGTGCATTTTAGTTGTGCCCCACAACAATTACTCAATCTTGTGACCTAAATAGGTTCACCACTAAGAAATATCTGGAATTTCAACAGGAAGTAGCACCAAAGAATTCTCAGATGTTCTCTCATTATTACTTCTCTATTTTCAGTGGTATTGTGTGGGATACTGACTGATGAGGTCACCATGAATTTATAAAATTGGACCCAAATTGTAGATTGGATGTAAATAATTAAATAAATAAAAAAGTTCAGCATTACAACGTTCAATTATGCCATCAGAATAAAGGCTAGTTAAAGGTTCGCTGTGTATGATGCAAACAACTGAATGCCCCTCATTTACTAAGCATTTATTAGAACGTATGCCAGGTGTACAATATGTAGCGTTAATGTCAGGTACCCATAGCGTACTTCCAACTACTTACGTTCACATTCCTTCGCATTTTCTGTGCTAAATAATATTTATGACCTGTGTTGGTAAAATGAGTCGGAATGCGCATGGGCTCATTATGAGCTGAGAGGCAAAACATGGTTTTGGTCAAAATGAAAAAAAAAAAAGCCCTCATTTATTGATCCCCATGATAAAACAGAAAGAGAACATTCCAAACTACTTTTATTTTAAGGTTTTGTTCATTATGTTCATTCGTATGTTTTCATTAATTAGTCCTTTGTCATAATATTCCATGATAAATCCGTGTTTTTCACCGCACGCTCGCGGCGAGGCAGGGGAATCCCCCTACACATGTTTGGTATCGGTGTGAAGCGTAGTTCCTCTACTTCCTGATAATACACATGGAATTCCCGATGATGCTTTTATGAACCGATGGAAAGCGAGTTTCCAAACCCCATTAGACGTAAACGAAAGTGGATACCGTATTTTCCGGACTATAAGCCGCTACTTTTTTCCCACGCTTTGAACCCTCCAGTTTATACACCAATGCGGCTTGTCTATAGATTTTTCTTCACTAACTGCCATCAGGGGGCGCTAAAACATGAAAGACGCAACAGTTCAATGCACAGAAGAAGACATTACCGGTAGTTTTTCGCACTTGACGCAAGCAGCATGACACGCACATTAAAGTATGTAAATAAACAGTTATAACGTTTCTTGTGTAAATATCTCATTTCACAACGTATATATCTGTGGCTTATCGTCTGGTGTGGCTAATATATGTAAAAATATTTTTTCTTTTAAAATTTAGTGGGTGCGGCATATATTCCAATACGCTCTGTAGTCCGGAAAATACGGTAGTTGCTAGGTGGTCATTTTTTGTCCGATTTCAACAAACCATGCCTTATTTTGAAGGTCTTTAGATGGACAATGTGGAAGTAACAATAACTCACTTTTGAAAATTTCCTCATTCCGACTCATTATGCCAGCACGGGTCACAAATACGATCCTCCATTTTTTATTTTTTTTTATTTTGGCTTCTCAAACTTGTTAGCCAACACCAGCAAACAATGATTCCTCTTATTTCTTCTTCCTTGTCATCCTTCTGGTGCTTCCTTCCAGAGTCACACTGCCACTTGTAAAAACACAGAAGGTGCTGTCTAAAGAGTTTGTCCGTTCTGGGCTTCTGTAGCAGGGCAACATTCTGGCTCCATAGAAGAGGACCTGAACCATATGTAGATATAAAGGGCTCATTCTAAGCTTACAAAAATACAACGGATCACAGTTACAGGTAATTATACACGAATGAAAACATACTTATGAAAACTACATTCCATTTCTGCAAATTAAATTCTACATAGTGGACCTTTAATGCTATTTGTAATCCTATGCTAAAAAAACCTCAACCCTGTTACTAAAAACCTGAGAATAAAAGAGAGACTGTTGCCTGAGATGGAATAGCACATTTTGCTGAATAGTCAAATATCTATTTTCTTAAAGTTAACATTGGAAAATTATATTTTTATATATTTTAAAATTATAGACTACCCCCCAGTCGTAGAATCTCCAGTTTCCAAATCCCGCTTCTGGACATGTGCTTCATTTCATGATATGACAAAGCGTGCTTATAAAACAGTCTACATGCAGACTAAGACTAAGCAAAGCCTTAGTCTTTTTTATACAGTAAAAGTCTGTAAAATTGGACCAAACAAGAATCCGTTGAAGAGAAGAGGGGTTACCCATTTAAAAATAACAAAACTTCACTCATTCCTCTGATAAAGCATGCCCTAAAATGTGGATCGACAGCCTGGTGTTTTGGTATTTATTTATAATGATTTCCATATGCTCAAAAGTCTACGTTCCATGTTATCACTCTGTACAGATGAATATGTGTCCTCAGTTCATGGATTAATCTACGTCTTTCTAAAAATAACCATAAATCTTGGCATGAATGCACCCAACTTCCGAAGCAACCACTCCCTTAACCCCACCCTCAGCTTTACGCAGCCCTCTAATAGAGTAAATCCGATCCCTCACGGCTCCCAACCCCCTCGCTTTTTTTTTAATTAGCTGAAAGCTTTTAAGCTAACAGGGTCAGTCTGAAGTGACCTCCACGCTGAAATTGTATTCCTCCATTGCGATACCAATTAATCATCTGAAGTAATCAGTGTTGCTTTACACATACACAGAAGCGCGTAGGAATGTGATCTGAGGATATCTACACCAAGTGGAGAGAGACAGAGGGAGAAAGAGATGCAGTGGACCAGAAGAATTCATTGAATCTGACTGATGTCCTAATTATTAGGTACAGGCCTTGTAAATCTTCCTCACGTGTCTGCATCCTTTTTTCAAAAGGTCGTCTTAGTGACCACCGGACGCAGAAAACCGTGAAAGATAACAGTAGGAGTTAAGAGCTAATTATGGTTAATGGAAACGTGGAGCATTTTTCCAATCTAGTCTCTATCCTGTACATCTCCAGCGTACGGGTGATTACCACAAACAAGAATTTTGACATGTATGAAGTAAAGAATTGAAAAACAATGATTCATATCATATTTAAAATGAAAAGCAAAGGGCATTTGTGGAGGCGTTAATAAACATTTCTGTGAAATTTTGCGGAGCGCTTTCATGAATTATTCAGTCAAATATTTTGTCTGTTTGTTTGTTGTTTGTTGTTGTTTTTTTAATAAATCAGTTTGGGAAATGGGACTGCTTTTTCAGAGGGAATTTTTAGAATCGTGATCTTGAAAAAGAAAAGGGCACGCCACTGTTTTTGTTACTGTTTTGCTGCGGTCTTGAGAAATCTCGATGAAACGACACAAGAGCATGTTGGTAAGACACATTCTGTCTTGTCTGTCTCCTCCTAAGACATTTATTTGTTTGTAGTTTGGAATTTGCGGAATTTAAAAGGGTGTACCTTTTAAACATGATTCAACAACTGCCCTTAGACTTATATTAGTGAGTTTTAAATAAACTAGACTAACTGTCTGTAGATATCACATATGCACTACAGATGTAATACATTAAAACGAGACTAAAAAACATTCGAGTGGTCCTTTAAATGAGTCCCCTAATTACAGCACTGCAAACTTAATGGTCCAGGATTACATTTTGTCATTTAACAACTTCGTGGTCCGTAAAGAAGGTTTGAGAATGCCGCCAAAACTACCAGGAAATGCCAAAAAGGGGGGGAAAAATCGGTCTGTGAGCACTGGATATGTGGCATACGGGGGAAAAGCACAAGGCCAGACATTGTGTCCTGAATACTGGCGATAGAGGGAATGAGAATGAGAGCGAAAGCGTGAGAGAGCCAGATAGTAACTACATTAGTATCTGAGAAAATCGTTTTAGGACATTTACAGGAGAGAGAAGAAAAAAAAAAAGATTTTTATGTCAGCCAGTACGTCAGTACGGTGGGTAGTAAACATTACAGCACTGATTGCAAATGTGATGCGTCACATGATTTCTGCCATCTGATTGCGGTTTGGTCTATCGTGAGAGCTAACCATGACCTCTACTGGTACAAACGTGGTACAGCAGAGACACGTGAGCACAAAACAAAGAGAAAGATATCCAAATAGTGTAATACTGTAGGTTTAAAACACTAATCTATTCTGTAACCTACTCATGTGAGCTTACATTTTAACTCATCACTTCGTTTGTGGACGCCATTTTTATATCGTCTCTACGAATTGTGATTATTTGTGTGAGAGTTCTTTTACTGATATTGAAAAGAAGTAAACACCTATGTGGGAAGTAATTATTTAAGAAAACTTTGATCTAAATATATGTAATTATTTTCGCTTTTGAAACGGAAATGACGTCTGACTACTATTTGTTGAACAATAAAATTGGTAATTTACAAACTTATTTTATAAATACTGCATTTTATTTTTTTTCCCTTGCACTCAGAGAGCGAAGCCACTGGGGAATCAGCTAGTCTTATATAAAAACAGAACATGTAATGTTTTCAGCTATGGCGGTGTATTTTAATCTCAAAAATGAAGATGCTAGTGTCGTTCAGTTCATTTAAATCATTTATTTTTAACCAAAGCTAACTTTCTGTTTTAACTGAGAGGTTTATTAAACAGTTTATTGTGTTTAGAGCATTTTTGGGTGGCAGGTTCCTCGTACGTTCTTGGGGGAAATTGTTTTTAAGAGAATGTAACCGTTTAAAAATTAAATACATCATTTCTTTTTATGGAAAAAAGGTAAAAAAAAAAAATGCTTTTCATAGTGTCATCCTGAATTTTTGTCATCTTTTTGCTGTTGCTGTTGTTGTTGTTAAATGAAATGAGGTACTCTTTAATATGGCGACAATATTGAAGCTAATTATAAAACTGATATTTTATAATCTTTCAAAGCATTTCCAGGTTTGAGTAACACAGTGTATAATTCATTATCAGGCTCTTAGCTCTGTTCTCATTTCTCAGTTTGCAACATTTACCTACAGCAAAACATTTTTATTTCCCATTAAAATCTACGTATTTGAGTAAAAGTTCTCAGACTGGAAAACCAACCAAGCTTATAATTTCGCACTGTTTACATACTTAATTACCTCAAGGCCCTCTTGTGTAAACTGTTTCTACTTGATGCTGCTTATCCAGCTGGAGGCTCTCTACTGACACAGGGACATCTGACACGCAGCCATCTGAACTGGAGGAAGTTAAGGTTATTGTTTATGGTTCATGCTTCAGCCAGTTCATGCATCAGCCAGCAGGTGGCATTTCATATACAAACACTTCCATGTGTTGAAATCTTCCTGTGGCTCACTGCTCTCCTGTTGTTTGTTGTTGCGTGTTTGTAATGTTGGTGGTGGTGGTGGTGTAGGAGGTCTAGGAGCCGAAGTTCTCCAGGCTTCTGAACTTGTGACTAACACACTTTAACGAAAAAGGACACGCTTCCTTTATGTGTGTGTATAATGGAGTACTGAACTGAGAACAAGTCCTGGGTTATTCCCAGCACTCAAAGGCCATCTTTGTGTAAAATCTCTCCCACTTTCCCAACCCCATGTTTTGCATTTCTCGCTCTTTCTCATCTCACGTGGACAGACTACGGATTGTCCCTCCAGCTCAATATTGGGGAAAATTTAGAAAATACAAACGCTGCAAAGTCCTCAGTCAAGTAGGAAACATAAAGCAGCTAAGCATTAGAAAAGATTCTATGCACCTTATGTTATTAGAGCATCAGTGGCCTAACAATGGAGATTTTTTTTTCTCAATAATCCGCTTGACAGTCCATAGACACCTGTCAGAGGGTCCAGGTCGACGTGAGCGGGATGCTGTTGATTCCTTTCCTTTGCTTTTGAATTGTACAATCACTCTGTCGACTGTATACAAGAGGAATCCCAAGGTTTTGTACAATCATACGCTGGATAAGTCCACCCTCAGACTGACCCACAATA
>JAQLOM010000010.1:6354888-6364938 GCA_030068315.1 Chrysichthys thysi | reverse complement strand
CACACACACACACAGATGTGTGTGTGTGTGTGTGTGTGTGTGTGTGTACTGTACTGTATATATAAAACAGTTATTGAGGAGGGGAAAAATTCATTTGGCTCTATGACCGCATGGAGATTCAATGGGGGGCCATTTTGGATGTCCACTGAAGTTGCCAAATATGGTTCTTTGCCCAATAAAGATGGTTCTGTGTTTTTTTTTCCATAGTTGAATATCAAATGGTGACTAGTCTCTGATTACTGGTCTCTGATTCAGGGTCTCACACCCAGTGTTTCCTACTACGAACCAACCTCTATTTGCTCTGGGTCAAATCACATTGACATCCACTTAGGTATACGTACTGAATACTTAGCAATCATAAAATGTATTATTATTATTATTATTATTATTATTATTAATATTATTTTTATTGTTGTTGTTAATTGATTATTAAATAGATAAAAACCACACACACACACACACACACACACACACACACACACACACACACACACACACACACACAAATACAATTATTTTTTTAAATTCAAGTCTTTAATAGGGCTTTATTTTTCAAGTTACACCTCATCAGGAATTTACACTGAAGATTCTCTGCATAAATATGATTTCAGAGCTAATCATATCAGTCTACAATATGGGAATGCTTCATCTCCTTTTAATGACAGGGATAAGAAATTTCATCTTAACAACAGGAAAGATCTATAACAATACTGAGTGAAAACATTCGGCCATGTAATTATAATCTGTAATAAGATAGTTCCACTTAACACTGAAATGGATATTAGTTTTCCTTTTGAAAATTTGGAAGAACTTGATTTCAGCATCACATAATAAAACGATGAGGATTAAAATTATGTCTAATTATTAAATAACACTGAAGACAGATTGGGGGGGAAAGTGCTCTACAATGAGCTAAGGCTTGAAAGATTTTTTTTTTAAACAAAAGTAAAATACTAAAATATAGTATTTCTTAAACCAATATGCTATAACACATCAAGCATGTACTCTACGTCTATCGCTAAAGTTGGTTTACCTTGACATATCAAGCAGGATAAATTGTCTTATACGGCTAATTTGTAGAAAGTTGTTTTCTTTAAAACGAGGATGTCTGGTTGTCCACGGTGCCTTTTTTTTTTTTTTCTTGTTCAACAATATGTTGTGCTTATATGGCACATTCTTTATCAGCATCATTCATGCATGAACAGAGGGGTAACAAACAATCATTTCTTTGACTAAACTGATTAAATCTCAAGAGGGTAAAAGCAAACACATTATTATGCTAGACAATTACTCGATCTTTTTTATAGTTATTTATAGAAATATAGTGTTCTATACACATAAATACTCAGCATTTTATTCACCCTCTCGCATACATCCACACAGAGACCAAAGCCATTACTGATCAGTTGCTGAATTTGGTATTTGGATGAGTTATTGAGGTGAAAATGATGTTACCCTGACAGCACTGCAGAAACAATCTGCCGAAATAGCAAAACAATAGTAATACAACATACATGCAACATTAAACTAAATGGCTAATGCAAAAAAAAAACAAAAAAACAACAACAACAAAAAACATGTAAACAGTAGAATTTGACTACTTGGGTCAGAAAATAAAATTAAAATTCTGGATAGAAAGTGTGATTTAAAAAAAACAACACCTTTTTTGATCATATATATAACATGCCTTATTGCTCGTCACCATATGAATCCTACTGAGAGTATTTCTTCTGGTTAATTAGTTAGTTATTTAGTTAGTTACTTGCTTCCAAATCATTTGATATAAATAGTACAAAATTACTGTTCTATGAAGGATTATTGAACTCAAGTATTCTTGGGGAAAAAAAGAATTGCTTGGCATGTTTAAAGAGCAAGATGTTTTCAGGTGTCATTGCAACCACCTTAAGACCTTCTAACTCTTTCTCCAGTAGGATTACCTTTCCCTATTATTGCATTTCAATCCAAGTTTATACTGTCAAGTCATCTGACCTCGCCCGGCTGCTGGCCTTGCTCAGGCTACTGAGGGGTCTGGTGTCCTCTATTGTCTCACTGGCTTCCACATCTTCTTCTGCAGGCATCTCGTCCTCCTCCACCCTCCTTACGCCGGTAGCACCTCTTGGCCCTGCCATGGTAGTCTGGACATAAGAGGGCAAAGTCTCGTCATACATCTTCGACAAGTCTTCCCTTGGCGCTGTCGCTCCATCTGTTGTTTCCCCGAATGGTTTATAGGATGTGGGAACACACCCAGCCTCAATGCTGGCCACCTCAGTCAGGGGAAAGAAGTGCGAACCGGTTTTGTCCTCATCCAGTAACTTGTAGCCTTTGGCTTTCTGAATAGAGGACACAGCTATGGAAGGCTTCTCACCCACACCAGATCCCTCGATTTGGGGCTGGGCTGGTTTGCGAAATGCAAAGTGAATCTTCTTGAGGCCCAGGTGGCTGATCTCTACAAAGTTGAGGAAGAGTGAGACACAGGCCACAGCTAACATAAAGATAATGAAGACCGTCTTTTCAGTAGGCCTGGAAACGAAGCAGTCGACTGTGTTGGGACAGGGCCAGCGGCTGCACTTATACAGAGGCAGAATGCGAAAGCCGTACAGGTAGTATTGGCCCAAGACAAACCCTACCTCAAAGAGTGTCTTGAAGATGATGTGGCAGATGTAGGTTCTGAGCAGTGTGCCTTCCAAGCGGAACTTCTTGCTGCCTTTAGTGCTGGTCTCTTTGGTTGTACGGACACTGGCCTGTTCAGGAGCAACTGGCAGCCTCTCCTCGCTCGTCTCCTGTTGCCGGCTCAGCTCTGCCTCCTCACGCTCCTTCCGTTTCTCCTCCATGTGAACATGGTGCACGGCGTGCCCCACATACACCAGTGATGGCGTGGAGACAAAGATGATCTGCAGAACCCACAGGCGTATGTGTGAAATCGGGAAGGCCTCATCATAGCAGACATTCTCACAACCGGGCTGCTGCGTGTTGCAGACATAATCCGACTGCTCATCGCCCCATACGAACTCTGCTGCGGTGCCGAGAATCAGGATACGAAAGATGAAGAGCACAGTCAGCCACACCCTGCCGATTACTGTCGAGTGCTCATTGACTTCCTCAAGGATGTTGCCCAAGAAACTCCAATCACCCATGGTCAACAATCAACACTATAAACTAGGAGAGCGAAACAGAGAAAAGAGTGAGTCAATAAAGTGAGTCAGTGATGCCTATTGTGGCATGTCGGCCCAAAAAACTAGCTCTGCATTAAACCCGCGGTTGCCTTTGTCGTGTTTTGAATGGCGCAATTAGTAACAAAGCTTATTCTAAAACCGCAAAACATATTCAGGCCATCTAAAACTAATCACGATCGCCAGTCATGAAGCCTGCCTTGAAGTCCAAACTCAAAATTTTCCTCCCTCATCTTGAGTAAAAATCTAAAAAATGACCAAAAACACCCCACGATTGTAGCAATAACACCACCCCAAACCAAAGCAATCGTAATGAATCTATCAGTAATAGGTTGGTATTAAATGGGCAACTTGCCACAGATAGAGCTCCAGAGTAGTCGTGTTCCCCCTTCTCTTGGCACTGTGTGGTATGAAGTGAACTTTTTTGCTCTCTGGTTCCCACCTAAGGCCCCCTCTGCTTGTCGCACCACTGAGCAGAAGTGAATGAATCCAGTCTGATGGTTGGTTTTTAGTTTGCTTCAATATTTAAGCTGGGAGCCAGACAGCCTTTATTCAGAAGACGACAAATGATGACACATCGGACAATAGAGCCCACAAACACAAATGGGAGCTATTTTGAGGAATGGGAGCAGTTTTCGGTAGTGTAAAATTATCATGGTGTATATTGGTTCCTATATTTTTTCGAAACAAAGATCATCACGGACATCATAATGCTGCTGTTAACTTTTAAATGTGTTTTTAGAAAGTGGGTCGGACTCATTTACAAAAGAGGGGTTGAAATTGAAAATTGATGAGATATTTTATTATCTAACCATCGGCTTGATTCCAAATTTGATAATCGTTTGCAAGTAATAAATACGACTGTCTCTGGGTGGTTCCCCAGTGGTAAAAAAAAAAACAAATCTTCCTCAAATTTCCTCAAGTTACTGGAAAATTAAATGCAAATACATGTAAGAGTCAACATCGGTATATGTGTCCATCCAATCACCAGCAGTGTATGTGTTAAAGCTATAATAGTTTAATAATACATTAATGGAATGGTTTGGGGGAAATCTAACCAACAACAGTAATTCACAAATGTGCCACAACAAACGTCTCTGAGCAGCCAAGACACCGTGGAAGTGTACATTGCTCCTGAGGCATTTGCAGATCTGCCACTAACGTATTTTCATCCTGCTACAAAACTCTTGGAGAGGACCAAAAGACACTTCCATATACAGTTCATGAGCTCACAGATGCCCGCCATTGGCCAACAGCTCTCTAATCGCCTGGGCAGAGATTTAATATAATATTTATTTTTTATTAGCAGAAGATGGCTAGTGTAGCTAATAAATATTGAAAGTATACTAAACATCACACTTTTCTCAAATAATGTTGAGTTGTTACAGTTACCTATAAAACCCCTCAGTTTTTATAGTTGTGGTATTCTGTGGTGAAAGCCCTTGTGGGGAATTTGTTGTCATTTTCTATAAAAGATTTTTTGGAATATAAAATATACAAGCACAAATTTGTGTATTTGAGCACACCAAAGCTGGTTTTTAAGACTATACTTTTTTGTAGCCCGATCCCAATTTTAGTACTCACCCCCTTTCCCCCTGTAAACTTATCAAATGCCTCGAACTTCCATAATACACTATGACTGGCTCTTATAGTTTATAACATAATAACATTTCTCTAGCATGTGTTTAGAAGTTTCATAGTTTAATGAGTCTCCCCAATAGGACAGGGGTCATTCCTTGGTAGAGCATGTATTAGGGGAATAAGCAGACTGTCATGATGAAACTGGTGTTAACAATTTAGACACCCACTAAATGTGACGTCAGTTTGGGGGATAGTAACAGTCAGTGATAATGGGAGGGGGATTGGGGATACAATTCATTAGCATTACATATTTATAATTTAAAAATGTCAAATAAAATGCATTAAATTAAAATTTATTATATTAAATATATTTTTATATGTTTAATAATTATTTTATTATAATGTTCTACAATATTTTTTTTTATACCAAATATGCACGTTTCATATAACCAAACAGCTAAACATAAAAATTTTATATTTCAAAGCAGTCTAAAAATGGTTTTGCTCTTAATATGGCATTTCATCGGGCACAGAAAAGGCATCCCATAAGGAAAATAATAATAATTTACAAATTAAAATAAATTATAAAAAAAAAAACATGCTTAATGTGTTAATTTATAGTGTGATTTTAACCAAAAGCGAATTTCTAATGATATTAGCATGCAGTACATTTCTAATACTTGACAAATCTGGAGAATAATAATCTGAGGCTATTATAACTAACCCATTTGTCTCAAGAAACGAAGAATGCTGTAGCCAGGTATCTTGAACTTTGAAACTAGTTAACACTGGAGTATGCTCACAACCAATACTGTGCAGCTTTTTTTTTTTTAATAAAAAAAAACTTCATTTTGCAGAAATACAATCCAACATATAATTTTTAACATAAGTAGCTTTCCAGTACTGACTCTTGAAGTCTGCCACTAATTATCATGTCGTTCTTGTCTGAGCGCTGGTGGTTGGTATAGTAGGTGCTAGTGGCTTAAAACCACAGCAGAGCATTGAATAGGTGTGGGGATTTCACACAAAAGCATGATGTCATGATCATACACACTGAAGCCATTGAGCACATGCACTGAGGCGTGATCTCAGATTGTGCCAATGAAGCAGGCCTCAGGCTATAGCTAAACACAGGGGCAACCCTGAAACAAAGTTATCTTATTATCTGTCTACGTGCTGTCGCGCCACACGATTTCTGCTCTTGAGGGACAAAATAGCTGACGATCCTAAAAGTACATAGGAAGCAGGAGGCAGCATCAGGGTGATTAGGGACGGCAGTGAGACTATAGTGAGACTATCACACTGGATAATCAGACCATATAGCATCCGTTTAGTGACGAAAGAACAGTATAAGGGTAAAGCGTCTAGTAGTGTCTTGTGTCACGTTTCCTGTGGAAGTTAGAAGATAGCATATATTGCATATCAGACTTGGTGGCATGGTGGTGCAGTGGTTAACTCTCTGGTTCAGGGTTCAAACCTGGCAGCTGAGTGAGGCCTTTCTGTGCAGAGTTTGAATGATCTCGTTGTGCCCATGATGATTTTCTCCCACAACCCAAAGATTTGCAGATTAGGTTAGCCATGGGTGTGAATGTGCCTGTGAATGGCTATTTGCCTCTGTGTTAGTCCTGCGATAGACGACCAACCTGTCCAGGATGTACCCTGCTTCTCATTAAAGTTAGCTGGGATTTGCTCCAGCTTCCCCATGACCCTTAATGGATAAACTGTATAAACAATGGATGGATACATATTAGAATGTGAGTGCTTTTGTTTTCAGAAATTTGTTTAGGAAAAGCAGTGCTACTTTCGTCTCTAGCATTTATAGTACTAAAGAGTCCCTTTTCTCTCTGTCTCTGAAATGGTGCTATTCTGGAAATATGTGCAATAAGAATTTGAACCACTGTTTATCTCATAGTAAACCTTGCTCTTATCCAACACAGAATTCCTATAGGATGTGATACTGAACTTCCCTCATCTCACTCTCCTGCAGTAATTCCCATTAATCTCCACACCAGTGTGTGTCTTTTAATGCTTTGTGCATACCACAGATACCGACTACAATAAGAAGGATTTACCCGATTCAGTCCGTATCCATTCCATCTAGTGAATTGAGCACTATGAATGGGTTTCATTTGTGCACTCTTGTGTTTGTGAAGCTGGTGTCCACGAATAATATTACACCTCTTGTATTTTCTCACAAAGTATTTGATCACATGTTGGTCATTTAACATTTCGTACTTAATTGGTACACGTGGAATTGTACCCTTTTTCGAAGCTGTACTTCAACTGAGGACTGTTAAAGCCTTAGACCGTTCTTCAGTTTCACCCAGCATTGAGTCTAGTTCCTTACACGGTTTTTCCTTCTTTTTGTGCCTCAGAAGCTTTCACCATATCAGTTTCATCTCTGGTTTTCCCAGTAGGCAATCTGGATCTAGACCCATATTGTTTATCTCTACAGCTGTTCTGTGCCAATGGTCTTAGTTAAACTATGCTAACAGATATTACAAATCACTTACAGTTCAAATGAGTATAAATAAGTATAATCTGTTTGGGCTTCTTTTACATAAATCAAATTTCATCAATCGTTCATTCATTTCTAATGAATTTAAAGTGCTTTATCCTGGTCGTCGTTATGATCTGACTCTATTTGTAGAAACCATCATGGGAACACTGGGTACTGAGATTATACCTCAAAACGGAGGCCAAATGATCACAGGACATCCATTCCTCCACCCATTATCTATAGCGCTTATCCGTTAAAGGTCACAGGGAAGCTGGAGCCAATCCCAGCTGACTTTGTTGCTCCTTGAAAACAAGCGCTCAATGCTTGATATTTTTACTAAAGAACAGTTTGTTTGTAAGGAATAAAACATGACAGGGCATGTTGTTATTAGGATATAAACAACAATGGACTCGTGTGCCCAGTGCCTTATTATATGTAATAATGTGTCATGTATTATTCTCCTATAACAGCGAGCCTGCTCTGTCATATTCGATTCTACTTTTACCACAGATTTTTAGTTACACATAATGCATTTTATCCATTTCTAGTTACAGTTAATGTTGTGGACAAGTTCGTTTACTCATAACGACTATAAATTGTCTTTCCCTCGCCAAACAGCTTGTGATGTTGGCAAGAAAGCATAAAACACTCCATCCTGAAGCATCAGAAATATTAAGTGCAATAACCTGTGATTTGCCTTGAAAGTGGAACTGCTGTCCTTTAGAGGGAATTATTCCACACGCTCTGAGCAATAAATGTTATTATAAATAAATGTAACAGTGCTGTGGTATAAAATATCGGCCCTTTTGATTTTATTCATTAAGAAAAATATTTTCCTCCAAACCATGGACCACACTTGTAGCCACATATACCTTTTGCGAGTATGACTGGACATCCTGCTCCAAACCATTTGGGAATATACCAGGGGATAGGTTACATCGGGCATATTGAATATAATCCTTTAAATCCTCTGGGTCTTGAAATACAATTCGGTTCCTGTAATCAAGGCAACCAATGACCATCTGAATAACAAATCGAGGTCTCCAGAGCTTACAGTATTAAGAATGTAGCTACATGGGGGACAAAAGGGGTGGGACACGGTAATCAATTGTTCCCACCAATCTGACAGGAAGTGGACTTGGGCCTTCCTTTGTTGATTATGGGGTTGAGGGTGCAGCAGGAGGGAAGAAAGGCCAAAGGCAACACAATGGCAGAGAGGAAAAGCAATGCATGGGAGAAAATTTGCAAATCACAATGCAAGATGAAGGGAATGCAACAGGGTACAGCAGAAAAGTAAAGAAGAATGTGAGATTGTTAATTGTGTTCTCGGCCTCCAACTTATTAAAAGCGTCACTGTAAATGAGCCTGAATTCATCTTCAGGGTTCAGGTCATTCCAGAACGTTCTCCAAGCCAGGATTCTGCCAGAGGTAAGATACAGGCTTCTGTATGACACACAATGTGAGAAGATATCCCTGGTCTCTCGGGTGTTGCTATCATGCAGTAGCATTTTGCATGGCCAGTAAGCTTGTTAAAAA
The DNA here is from genome assembly GCA_030068315.1 of Chrysichthys thysi. Classification (NCBI taxonomy): domain Eukaryota; kingdom Metazoa; phylum Chordata; class Actinopteri; order Siluriformes; family Claroteidae; genus Chrysichthys; species Chrysichthys thysi. Next base: position 6,356,151 of record JAQLOM010000010.1, on the reverse strand, counting down.
TAGGTGGTTGATTTCACACTCCTCTTCACAATCACACAGGCCAGCAATTAAAAATATCCCATCCATATGCTCCTGCTTAGCACGTGTGTCCTAGCAACCTTCACACCTCTCAAGTATCACAGGGCAATTAACTTGAAACCAAGCTGACAGCTTAATTTGTCACAAATAAAACTGGGGACAACACTGCGTTGGTGCATACTCAACATGATAGACATGTTTTGCCAACCAATAACACAGACTAAGTTGGCATTAATGGAAATATATGAGGCACTGTTGAGGAATCATGCACATAAATATACAGCATACCAAAAACTCATTCTCAGTTCATGCTGGAGCAGCTCAAGGATTGTGGGAAGGGGTATTAGATGTGCAAAGGTAAACATAAGTGTACACGCTTAAAAAGAGGCTATTAAAGGGCTCGTGGGGATCATGGTGGGAAATGTGGGCGTCTGTAAGCACCCGGATTCACATGAAAACCATTTTTACATCCTACACGAGTCCTTGCAGGACCTTTATTGTCGGAAAAGATTTTTAAAGAAAGCAGTGATAATATTTGAACCTTTTATGAGACACCAAAATGTCCTAAATGTTCCAGTATCACTCACAGTGCATGTCTCATTTAGATGGTCATTATGATTTAGCAAAACGCTCACATCTCTTACAGCTTATGTTGACACTCTTCATACGTCACTGAAAGCAAAGCATGTCTTTGATTTTTAAAATCAGTTTTTGGAAGAGGGGTGTTGATTAGACGTTTCAGCACAACCATTATACAAGAAAGACAGTGTCATTTAAAAGGAAGAAAAGAACAGGTGATGACGCTGACAAAGGCAGAGAAAAACACCAAGAGGTTTTCCATCCTTTCCCCTTTGTCTACTTTGCTGAATGGCAAAAGATATTAAAGACATATTTGGTTTAGCTTTTGAGTTGGTTAATCCTCTCACCAGCTCTAAGAAAAACAAAAGGATAAGCACATAAAGAAATGTTTGTTTAACAGGTGCTATGCAGCAACACAGGTACTGACCGGTCAGCTGAGTTCAGAAGAGGTCAAAGGGTTCGGGACAATCTGACTGTGTGTGCACATGAGAAAGAGTTTGACTAAAGAAAGAACAGATGTCATCATTTTTATCTTTCCCACACATACAGTGCTCTCGGGATAGGCTTTGGATGTATTGCATATTGAATGAATGAATGAATGAATGAATGAATGTGGTAATATAAAAATGAATGGATGGATATTCTAATATGAAAATGAAGGAATGA
>JAQLOM010000010.1:6328834-6342349 GCA_030068315.1 Chrysichthys thysi | reverse complement strand
GGAGGAGGTGGAGGAGGTGGCGGTGGTGGTGGTGCAGAAAAGTACCCAGAGGAAGAAAAGGATTGTGGAAAGGAAGAAGGAAGAGGGAGAAAAGTGCACCTGAGGGGTGCACTGCTGCAGACCTACATCCTGAGTATCATGATCCGCAGCCTGATGGAAGTGGTCTTCATTGTAGTTCAGTATGTGATATACGGTATCTTCCTCAACGCACTCTACCTGTGCAAGGGGCCTCCTTGTCCACATATGGTCAACTGTTACATCTCACGGCCCACCGAAAAGAACGTCTTCATTGTGTTTATGCTCGTGGTGGCAGGTGTGTCTCTGTTTCTGAGCGTTGTTGAGCTCTACCACTTAGCATGGAAGCAGTGCAAGAGGTGTGTCATGGAACACAAGTCCAGAAAGAACCAAAGATCCAGTACAACATTGGCTCTAACCTCTGCTTCTCCAGAACCTTCCACACCAAACCGAGCCTGTACCCCACCACCTGATTTTCATGAGTGCCTGGCAACATCCACTCCACCTTCACACCTATTCCAGACGAAAACGCACACGCACTCCCACGCACATCCAAGCTGCGCACCCTTTACCAACCACTTGGTGTACCAGCAGAATTCTGCCAACATGGCGACAGAGTGTCACCGCAATCATAACAGTACAGGGCCAGAAGACTTTCTGAAAATGAGCTTCTCACAGGAATCCACTAACATGCCCAATATGTGTGCTCCACCCACTCTGCTAAGCAATGGATTGTTGAGCGACAAACGACGGTTCAGCAAGAGCAGTGGGACCAGCAGTCGCGTGAGACCAGACGATCTGTCAGTATAGTCTTATGCCCTTAAGCTAGACAGCCATAAAATGATGCCATAAATTACTTGAACGAAGTATGAGCTAGTGCATTTTGTCAGGTAAACATCAAGATTGCACAAAAACCAGTCTGATGCAAGAAAAGTAGATTGGATTAATTCCATACACTGCATTATATTGACCGCAGGTCTGAATTATCATGCATATGACTGGCTGGTAAAAACTGAGACCCTTAACTTACTCATTCATCCATCTTCAGCAAATTCTGTACTGTTTTATTCTGGTAAGGTTTGCTTCGATGCCTATCCAGGGAACACAGGATTCACCTTGACTAGGATGCCAATCCATCACAGGTCATCATGCACATGTACATTCACATATAGAGAAATCTAGGTCAGCCAGTCCACCTATTGGCATGTGTTTAAGGCGTGAGGAAAACGGACAACCTAGAAGAACTCTATATGGACATGGGACGACATGCAAGACTCTGCAGCTGTGCACTAAATCATGCTCAGGATCAAACTGGGAAACCTAGAGCTGTGAGGCAGCAGCTCAAGCTGCGCTGCCACTTTGTCGCCCTGGGACGCTAAACTGTGAATAAAGCTGTATATACATATATCGAACTTAAAGCAGGCCGGTGGATTTTTTTTTTTTTTAGACATCACTGTTACAGGTTTTAAATACATATCTGCAGGATGCATCATGAAGCCAAATATTTTCAAACCTGCATTTACTTTATTTTGCATCTTTCAGGGTTAAATCAAACACTAAATATGACTACTCCAAACGATTTCTTTCTTATGTAAGAGGTTTCATTATCATGATTACAAGTTATCAAAAGTAAGCACCCTTGGTTTCCATGTGTAAATATTATTGTGCGTGAATTACTATTAGTTAATGTTAGATAATGTTAATGTGTTTTCATCTTTTTTTTTTTTTTTTTTAATAAATCTGTTTTTAAGAGTACAGTTTTGGGCAAATGTTAAAAAACGTTTGTTTGGGTGTTATTTCATTAAAAGAATAAAATACCTCTAAATAAAAACTGACTTGCCTTTATACAAACATGCATTTATACATCTTAAAATTGTCATTTCTTTCTCAAGGTTCCAAACCCTGATCCTGTAATACTCCCCGTCCTGCACAATTTAAAATGAGATGATTTTAGTCTATTCCATGCTCAAATACTCCCACTTCATCACAAGGACAACTGTTAATTAGCTGATTATTGAAGTTGTGTTGGGAGCAAAACAAAAGGCCAAAAAACAAAACAAAACAAAACCCACTAAAACATTCACTACCAGGTTTGGTACCCTGTGCTATACAATGTTTTACAAAGGATCCACTTCCACCACTAGATGGCAACAATTTTTTTTTTAAAATAAGTCCTTTTTTCACCCCAGTGTTGGTCAACCCCGAGTGTAAACTAATCCATATATTTATCCAAATTCCCCTGCAATGCCAAAAGGTCATGCATGTTCATCTGTCCAATGAAGTTCTCCTGTTCAGGGATTTCTTGGCCAGGGAAAACAGCACGGACATGCTTGTGTTTCCACAGCTGCTAAATAATCATACCATGTCCTAAAATTAGGCCTGTATGCCATTTGTCTCTTATGCTGGGTAATTATAGAAGTAGAGAGCTGAAGCTTGGGAACAGCACAATGGGAATGTTACTGACCGACGTACGTTTAAGTACGCATGCGTGAATATGGTGTGCAGTGAGCAGAATGAATTGGAATACAGATTAGACAGGGACGATGGAATCAGACTGAAACAGGGGTTATGATTATACAAAATAATAATAATACCAATCAAAGTGTGTGGTGAATGATTTCATGTTCACGTTATTCATGTGAATGAGTGATTTAAAAAGAAAACGTTTTAAATGTTAGATTTAAATGAAAGACACTCAACTTTACGGGTGCAAAAGCCTCTTAATCGGACGACACTGACGGATTCTACGAATCGAGGGTTCTGACCATGGACACATTAGGGATATTTCGTGTTCTGCTAAAAAGTAACTTCACAAAACATTTAGCTGGTCATTCCATGTCCATTTAAAAAACGGACACTTCATAATGGAATTGAACAACGTGCCTCAAGTACCTCAGGGTTAGGAGGACCCTTCCATTCCATCCCCTTCCCATCAAACCTCACCTGTGTCAAAGTACAAAGCAAGTTCTTTTTATAAAAAAAATATGCATATCGGTGCTTTTAAAAAAGTTCCGTATCTCACAAATTTTGTAACATTGGGCAAGCTTTGTCTTCTAGTTTACTTTGACTTCAAGGCTGAATTTTGTAAGGGTCAGTTAGTAAGCATTGAAACTTGACTCCATATTTGGATCATCTAAATCACACGTTGCACATCCCCAATCCTCCAGCAGGGGGCGATGCAAGACCATTTGCATTCATAAAAGAACACCACAGTACTGCTTGACACTTTATACCAAACAATATATTTTATTTGTCTTCCAACACCACAGCCCAGCCTTAGGAAGTGGTTCAGTACCAAATTCAATGGAGTTACACATGACAAGCATCAACACAGGAGGGCTGGGGACATGAGGACAACCTATTAGCTTTTTCTGTTGTTTTTCCATCATTTGTTTTCTACAAAAAAAAACAAAACAAAACAAAAAAACAAAACCAAAAACAAAAAGAAAAAAAAGAAAGAGAAAGGAAAAAAAAGAAGAAAAAAAAAGAAAAGAAAGAAAATTCACCACCCCATCAGTAATCCAGCGCTGCACGGTGTTGCTGTCATATGTGGCTAAAATGATTCAATTTAACCATTCCCCTTCAGCATCTTCCCAGGTATCTGGCATTGGAGTCTTTATTTCAGACTTCATGGCTCTGGCAATTGGTGTAATGGCGATACTGAATGCATCTTCCCGGGATCTGAAGTGCCACTGTCCAGCTTACAGACAATCCCAGAACATGAACCAGAAAACCACGCTGACAGCAAAACATCAAATTACTGTTTCTACAGCCTGTTGTCAAAGTGTTTTTCTCTACAATAAAAAAGAGCAAAGGAAAAAACACTTCTTAATTCTTTACAATTAATTTTTGTTTGTGCTTGTTTTTTTTTTTAATAATACTATGATCTGTATGAGGTCTTAGTTTGGTTTTATCATACACGGGAGTAGCAAAGGAAATTAAATTTAAAATATTCTGTACGCCTCCACGGTACACAGTATTTTTGTGGTGGTGTTTGTTGCACCATATTGGCTACCAACAGCCACCTCCCAAAAACCCTCCCCCTTTACAAATGTAGATGGAAAAAAAGAAACTATAGAAGTCACTGGTAAAATCCCTTTAACAACACAAGTACAGTACACACATACAAAGAGCATTTCATGACTCAGAGGAAAGTGATGCGATGAGATGTAAACATACAGCCAAGATGGTGCAACTTGTGACAAAACGTCCCTTGACTTTTTTTTTGTTTGTTTTCATTTCCACTACTGTTCATTCAGTTTGGGTTTTGTCTCCAACCACATTTGCCACTCAGTTATCTGTCTCCTTTTGATTTTTAACATAAAAGTACAACAATAAACCGCTACTTTAAGGTCATCCTTTAACTTGGTTTGCTGTTGGCTTTGTATGTGGCCTCACGTATATTTACGATGGCCACACAATGTCAGGCTAATAAAAAAACCTCACGAGGAAGGTCTCTGAATCCAAATACATTCCCAATGTTCCAAAAAAAAAAAAAAAAAAAAAAAAAAAAAAAAAAAAAAAAAATCTTTCCGTTGCAAATGATGCCCAATCTGGATTTCACTGTGTGGAGAGCATGTTATTGTAGTGTGCAGACATACGAATTCCCTCTTAGCACTCCACCTGCAAAATGAGCTCCATTCTCATGAGTGAGGACTCGCTCTTTACACATCCAGGTGTCTTTTGAGCATGTGGGTGTGTGTACACATTAACCTTGTCCTACCCAAGTGTGTATGCACGCAAGAAGTGTCCGAATTTTCACACATTGTTCATCACAAAACACACACCCACACAGCTCATTTTGCTTCTTTTTATATAAAAAGTTCTTATTTTCACAGGTTTTACAGTATCCAGAGTGTTCGGTGTTTTGTGGCGGAGGCTTATCAGTTCCTTGTAGCAGCTCAGAACATTATATTCCCAGGGTTCCCAGGGCCTGAATTAAACCCCATTCCTAGGTCTGCTGCCATGCTCCGAGACCTCATCTGAGGAGGCATCATCATAGTCTGTTGAGGGCCACCCATCCCTTGTAGTGACATCATCATGTTAGGGGAGCCTACAGGGCCAGGATGGTTGTACATCGGCCTCTCCTTGCCTTGCATCATACCTGGGCCTCCCATCATACCCGGTTGCTGGCCTGGTGACAACATCCTGTGCTGGGGCCCTATCATGCCCTGACCCATAAAGCTTGGTGGGCGCATCGGGTTGTGTCCAGGATTCCCCATTGGCATGTCCTGGGGCCCCATGTGTCCAGGTCCTGGGGGACCTCCCATGCCCTGCATGGGGAGGCCCATCCTCGGGTTACCTTCCCCAATCATCCCCTGCATTGGAGGGAAACCGGGAGGTCCAGAAGAGTGAGGCGGCTTCCCGCCAGGTGCCTCTCCTCCACGGGGAAAGTAAGACAGCGTCTGGCTGGGTTTCTCTGAGGGGATAATACGCGAGAGGTCAAATTCTGGAATTCCAGAGGCACCCGGCCTCATTACCTCATGTAAATCTGAGTCATTGAAGACACCCGGCATGTTATTAAACTCTTGGCCCCCAGGTGTGTTGGGTTTACACATTCCCGGTTCTCCACCAGGCCCATGGGCCATGTTCCCCATCCGTGCCATTGGACCCCCCTCTCCCTGGAAGCCCATTGTATGTGGGAAGCCACCCTGAGGCCCAGGACCATTGTGAGGAAATGGCATCTGCTGCGGTGGTGACTGTCCAGGAGGGAAGCCCTGTCCTCTGTGAGGCAGACCCATACGACCTTGGGGCATCATCTGGTTGTTACCCATGCCTGGGTCTTGGGATACTGGTGGCATCATCATTCCATGAGCCATCATTCCAGGACCCATGGGCCCAGTGTGAGGGGGCATGTTGGGGCCCATAGGATTGGGGGAAGGCATTTGGTTTGGCATGCCATGAGATAGAGGCTGGGATCCCATGGTGTTCATTCCCATAGGGCTGAGTGAAGGCATAGGGCCAGATGAGTTAGGAGTCATCATGCGTGGATGGCCCTGATGGTGGTTTCCCATACCTGCAAAAATTATCACAAAGGGAATTTAGACCAAATTCCATCAAGATATCTACAGTACTGCAACAGTGTTCAACCATATAAAATATGTGATTACATTTGTTCACCATCACAATCCTGCGAATCTAATCTGGACTACAGCATCAAAAGTACATAAGGCCAATACAATTCTCTTCTGTTGGCGCAGTACAAATACAAATTTATATATATATATATATATAGATATATAGATATATATTTTATATAGCCATCCTGTGTGCTTTCAAGTTCATGGAAAGAGTTTGGGGAAGGCCCACATATGGGTGGTGATGGTCATGTGTCCACAAACCTGGGTATATAGTGTAACGACATGATTTTTCAAAGGTTTAGGAAATCAGAGTTCCTGAAAAAGAACATGTGTGGAACAGGCAAAATACACACCCCTGTGCCAACCTCCTTTTGTAATTTCACTCAAAACATATTTTGGTTGCTTGGAAGGTATATTAGCTATATTTAAGCAAAAAGCAAATAAACCAAAGTACTGAACATACTTGCCTTAGATTTAATGAATAGCACATACATTAAAACAATGACATTTGTCTTTCTGTATAGAAAATCATTTTTATTTCTTTCCTAAGAACTAATTTTATTAATAAGCAACATTCATAATCTACCATTAAGTAACATGGAATAGATTTCACTCTTTAGTATACAAGTAACACTTTATAATGCTTCATCTGAGTTTTGCCCTACCAGAACAACTGATTCTCCAAGTCTCTGAAACCACACTGGAGAGAGGAACAGCACTCATTTTTCACGTTAAATACCTTTAGTTGATATTTGATGGTGGTGAAAAACACTGACCCATCTAAAATTTATCAAAGAGGTTAAACTGGGTTGAAATCTGGTGACTGTGGAGGCCATAGCATATGCTTTACATAATTGTAATACTTAACAAACCACTCAGTAAGCCCTCATGAACTGTTGAATGGAACGGAGTCATCATGAAAGAGACCAATTCTATCAGAATAGAAATGGTTTATCATAGGATAAAATGTAGCGGTCAGAATAACTTTGTACCGATTTGCAGTAACCCTTAACTTAAATGTATGAATTGAATCATCTTAATTGGCCTTCACTGCAACAGAGACAACTGCATTCCATTAAAATTCTGCCCATCTGTATATTTTTCAAACAAAAATGAATACATGTATAGTCTTACCAGGCATATTATTGTTCATGGATGGAAGGTTTGGCGATCTTGCAGGTGGCGAGTCATCGTCTGAGCTGGCCACAGTTTTAATGGCATCATGATAAAGGGGTGTGGAGCTAGGCATAGCAAACTTGGACATGCGTGACATCATGATGGACAGAGGGTTCTGGGATAGCGTGGGTTCTGGCGGCATGGTGTAAGGACTGCTGGACGGAAGACTTCCAGGGACATTTATAGAGCCTGGCTGGCTGGCAGAACTACTCGAAGGGGGTGCAGAGGGAGGAGCACTTCCACCTGGAAAAAATGGGTAGCAAACTTAGTAACAATACAAACAACAGTATTTTGCCATCTATAGAATCAAGATGTACATTTCTTCAAATGAAAATGGTATGTCCTGTAGCTTTACAATAATTGTATGATAATTCCATACATGCATAAAATAAGACAAAGAACATAAAAGAACAGAATTCTGTACCTTGCTCCACATTGCCCATCATATTTGGTGAGGTCATACTAAGAGGTGGTTTGTTTTGGGGGATCCCTGGACTCTGCATGGGCGGCTTGGGTGAGGATGTCCAGCCAGGGGAAGGGGCAGGAAGTGACGGTGACTTCATATGGACGGGCGATGCCCCTGCTGAACCCATCATTGGGGGAGACTTGATGGAAGCAGCCGCTGCTGCTGCAGCTGCCGCCGCTGCTGGCTGCCCACTAAGCATGCTGGCCAACTGTGAAGGTGTCTGTGGAGACTTGAGGTTACCGGAAGGGGAGCCAAGCATGGGAGATTGGACCTGCCGTAACGTGGGAGATTTAAGTGGGTTTACATTGGGTGAATTGGCTGGGCCAGACTGGACACTCAAGTCCGAGGGCTTGCGACCCATGTTCCTCTGGTTAGGTGGGGGGCCTGAGCTGTTGGGAGGCTGGTTAGGAGGTAAAGGTGGCATGTGGCTGAGACGACCATTGCCACCTACATTGCCTCCTCGCTGATCAGTGGCAAAAGGTGGCTCACCTCTGGGGCCTCTTTGATTACCAGGCCCTTGAGGACCCATGACCGGGAATTGCCGGTTTGGTGCCATATTGAAGTCCCCTGGATGAGGCTGGTCAGGAAAGGGAGGCCCCTGCATCATCTTCTGCTGTGGAGTCATTGCCTCGGCCATGGGACCTCCACCGTGCCGCATTTTCATAATCTCTTCTGGACTCATGTTCATCTGTGGCTCTCTCAACTTGGAAGGCATCATCTGAGGACTGGGACCCATGTTGACATTGAGATTGCCAGGTCCCATTCCAAACTCACCAATGTCACGCCCCAAACCTTTCACAAACTCCATCCTAGCAGAAGGGCTCATAGGACCTTCACCTGGCATTCTGGGAAACATCATACCACCTCCATTCCCAGGCTCCATGGGTCTTTGGTTCCCCATTACTCGGTTCATTTCCATCATCATGCTTGGTGGTAGACCCATACCTTGTTTGTCACCCATGCCTTGATGGAACATAGCTTCTTGTACAGACTGAGGGTTGGGGAATCTCTCCACACGACCCCCTGGACCTCCAAACATCCCCTGACCTGGTGGAAACCTCCTTGCATCTCCCATTTTGGGCATGTCTTCAGGCCAATTCATGCCAGGCCTAGGAATGGGGTTAGGCCCTCCCTCCATATCAGGGTTCATCATTCCAGAGAAACCAGGCATTCTCTGCATGTGTGGATGCATTCCTCTAGGGCCCATGTTCATTTGCTCAGGAAATGGCTCTGGGGCGCCAGGTCCCCACATTTCACCCGGATTCATTTGGTAGGGAGGCGGTGGTGCACGCATCATACTACGTGGGCCACCCTGATGAAGCATCATGTCTCCCATTGGTCTGTGCTGCATTTGCTCCTGTTTGCGCTTCTTCTCTTCATAGAACTCCTGCTGTAACTTCAGCCAGGCCATCTGCTCTGGTGTCATGTGGTCTCCATGTTCACCAACAGGTCCTGGATGTGAATTCATGGGGCCCTGACCTTGTGGAGGAGGCCCAAGATCATCTGGTGAAAAAGGCATGTCCCTGGGTCCAGGTGGCCCAAAGGGAGGTCCTTCTGCACGTGGACCCCCAGGACCACCAGGTTTCCCCAAGCTCTGAGACTGAGCAATCATAGCTTGAAGTGGCCCCTGTTCAGGCTTCTTAGGGCCACCTTCCATCATGGAAGCATTGGGTGGGGGTCCAACCATGTTACCTTGCCCCATGGCAGCCATGTCTTTGTCATCTGGGAAAAGCATACGTTGGATGTCACGCAATGTCTGTAGGGAACGCTCTCGATGCTCCAACTGCTCCTGGGAAAGACCCTCAGGGTTGTCCCCCATGCTTGACATGATCTCATGAGCAAGCTGCTGCTGGTGCTGGGCTGTTAATTTAACATCCGATCCTTTGGGCAGGTCAAGGGAAGGGAAGCCCTGCTGAGGGCCAGAAATTGGAGCCTGACTGGGAGCCTGACTACCAGGCGTCCCTGCAGGATTACTACCATCATGTGATCCAGCACCATCCTGGGGGCTGCTGCTGGGAAGGCTCTTAGAGTCCATGCCTCCTGATGGTGGGCCATCCTGACTGAGGCTGGCTGGTTTAGTCACTTGGGCTGCTTGCTGAGGTTGGACTGGTTGCGCTGAAGATTGCTGCTGTGGCTGGCCTGGTTGTGCTGCTTTGGAAGCTGTTTGATGGTTCTGGTCAGAAGAATGAGAAGACTGCTGTTGTTGGGATTGTGCCCCTTGCTGCTTGGGGTCATTCCTGTGTGGCCCAAGTTGATTGTTCTGAAACAGGTAGAGTATTTTCCAGTTTTAAATGAACTTTTAAGGTTTTAAAATAAATGGTTTAAAATATAAATAGCTTCCTACCAAGGGAAGTTGTGGCTTGCCACCCTTGCCATTAGAAATATTGTTCATGTGATAAGTGATTATGTTGTCTGCACGGCCTGTGATTACTGCTTCTGCAGCCCTGGAAATCAAAGGGAACAGAGACACACTCAGTGGCTAAGTATCAGTATTTCAGAAACCAACAACTATGCCCAAAGACAAAAATTTCACCATACTGAAGATATACAGCAGAGACCGCATTAAATTACAATTTCTAAAAAAGGGTTTTAACATTTCATCCCACCCATTTAAAGTACTAATTGGTAAATTACATTTAAACCTCTATGGTTATCATGGTGCTTGCTTGCAAGTTTATTCACAACTCAACACATGTACAACACAGGCAACAGAAGAAGATAAACAGTGCAAGTCAGTATTGTGACACCAGACTCATCACGCTTCCTGTGTAACATCAGCTCTGTAATGACATGCCGCTCAGTGGGAGACGCTCCTTATAGCAACAGCATGCATCCCTGACAGATTGTGTCACTGACATTTGGAATCCTGCTGATTGTGATCTAAAGGTTTCACCAGTCGCTACTACCCCGCCAATGACACCAACTCTCACTTTCTCTTTCTCACTTTTTCAACACAGAGCCAGACATTGCAAACAGATGTGCTTCATTCACTAATTATTTGGCCTTTTTGAAGGGAAATTAATTGGCACCGGTCAGGTGTAACTGAATTATTAAATTAAAGAACTATATTTCCATGGGATTTCAAAACTATCAAACATTGACCAAGTTCATGTAGGTTCGTGTACATAGCAGTTGATGGTATGGTGGTTGATCTGGTTTACTTGTTGGAATTCTTCTTAGGGTGTGGATATTGTGCTACCATTAAACCAGTATTGAACAATTTTAGATGAGATAACAACAGGTCTCATATTAGACAGTCAGAACATGATGCAATAGAGTCAAAGACTGAACAAAGCAGCTTTCCTTGCTAGCTGCAGTATCTGAAAATAGCTAATGTTTCTACTGGACAGAACATTCCACTTCTATTCTGACCTTTAATATATGGACACTGGTCAGTCAGTAATTAAATACATGGTGATGAAGGGTTATAGAAACAAAAATATTTAGCAAGATTGGCAAAGAGCTGCAGCTTGGTCGTATAGAGCAAGGGTCCCCAACCACTGGGCCGCGGACCGGCACCGGTCCATGGGTCTTTTGGTACCGGGCCAGGAAAAACAATAACCTTCCTGAAATTTTTAGGTTTTTTTTTTCGTTAGTTTCCTGGGTATCTTATTTTGAAAAATTCCACTCTCGTCGCACCACTGCATGTGACCCAGAGAACGTAGCGGTTTTAGCTGCTGCCGCTGGGGAGAAACCCCACCCTCTTTCATCGCAACCCGCCCCCCGGTGCATGGAAAACTTGCCCTACATGAAACTGGTCTCCAGTACAAAAAAGGTTGGGGACCATTGCTATAGAGGCACCACAGGCTTCTGCAGGTAAGATCATAAGGATAAATATTCACTTTAAATAATGCTTACTGCCACATACTGGAATATACTTAAACAATAGCTATGCATCTGTATTTTCAAGATTTGCTTTTCTTCTGCATATATGGTGTTCAGGTTTAAAGGACTGAAGAGGAATAGATGGCCCAATAAAAGATACCAATAGGTCTCTTTTTGGCATTATTTGATCTGACCAAATAATGTCCCAATAAAATAATTACAGATATTGGTAATTACATCACATAGAGGTAAAGCTTTCCTTCCTAAATCAGCAACTTATGATTAAATGTGAGAAAAATACTCTTCTTGAAAGGACCTTAAAAATATTTTCCGATAAAGAACTGAACCAATGCCAGTTGCACCTGAACTCTGAGCTAATAAATACATTTTGAACACTGAAGAAATGAAAAAATAAACTGAATACGTCTTACTTGTTTGCCATTTCTGTGGTGAAGACGTAAACAACCTTTGACCCAGCTTTTTGACTGCTGCCCAACTCTGATGATGTGTTTTGTCCTCCAACAGCATTGTGGGTAGGTGTGGAGGCTGCCAGGGTGCTCGGATCTGGCTTGATGTCATTGGAGTTACAGTCTGAGAGGTAATGGGAAGGCAGACAGAGAAAGACATGTTCAGACACCAAAAAGGATAATCACCTGAAATCAAAACAAAATGATGCCAAGCAGCTCTTGGACATTGACAGACATGGTATAGCACACTAAAACTAAATAATCATATCTAGACACTTACAATGTACATATCTAATTCACAAAGCTGGAGAATAAGTAAATACTTTAAATACTTTAACTGTTCGGCAAGAAAACAGCCCAAAACGTTTTTTCTCTTGCACTGTTCATCAATCTTTTACTCTCTCAAGACCATGCCTTATTTTTTCTGACTAGCTGCTCAGAAAAATATTATTTTCAATATTAGTTTTTTTTCTCTGCAACCATAACTGTGTTTCTTGCATTTTAATAAAAACTCCTGCGAATGGTAAGTCACGTGGGTCCACCTTGGAGAACACCTAAGCATATTTTTCAAAACGAATAAAAAAAATATATGTGTTGTTGCAAATACAGCAAAATGCTTTAAACTGCTACAGGACAATTTCTTTGACTTGATGCTTGATAATTACGAGAGTTGAAATGGCTACAACATACTATGAAAGGAAATACAATCCTCAGTTCTCGACTTTGATTAAATGATCATTCCAGCAGCCCCAAAATTCATAGCACCGGTCACTTACTGAAGAACCCTGGATCATCTTCATCACTCTCCCCTCCTGAACACCAGTCCGCTCCACTATAGGGCTGCCGTCGTTCGGCTACACATAACCTCTTTGCCCGACTGCCCATTTCTGCAGGGAAGTAGGAAAGAGAACTATTAGTGCGCTCCTTCCTATACAAAAACCATTTTATTTTATTATTTATTTATTTATTATTTATTATTTAATTAAGTTAACCGTACTATTAAGCCTATTATCAAATAAAACCTCCTGGTCTTTGTCACCTATGAACAGTTAATGTTTCTTGGTTCAATGTAGTGTTTTTCATCAAATCTTAATGGTACTATTACGACAACCTCTGAATCTGTGTGCTGTCCGCAGTAAATATGAAAGGCTCTTTTGAAAATTTTACCAACTCTGGGTAGTTAAGCTCTTGTTGTTTCTGCCCATGACCTTGTGCTCTACTACCCTGACAGTCAGCACCATCTGTATACTGCGTACACACTGCTTCTCTGTAGCCAGGATACAGCAGTGTCCAGAACCACCACTCGGATAATAGTTGGAATATAAAAAAAGAAAGAAAGAAAGAAGAGCATAACAGGACTTCCTGTGTGGAGAATACACTCGCTGCCCAAGCAAACAAACGCCATGAGCAAACTCCCGACAGCAAAGTCAAACACACACACACACACACACACACACACACACACACACACACACACACACACACA
>JAQLOM010000010.1:6275145-6288513 GCA_030068315.1 Chrysichthys thysi | reverse complement strand
CACACACACACACACACACACACACACACACACACACACACACACACACACACACACACACACACACACTCCTCTGTCCTTCCACATACTAGCATATGTAGCCTCTTGCTTCTACATATAGTTCACAGATGAAGGCTTCTGGTAACACACCAAAAGTTTGTAAGCGCACACAAATACTTATTTGGACCAAACTTGTCTAAAACACACCATACAATAGGTACTGGTAATTGCTACTACAATTAGAAAATGCATGCATGCATACATGCATGCATGCATGCATAAATAAATTTTTAAAGCCGGTCAACAGAGTCCAACTAAACCTGTCAGTTTTAATAAACATCATGTGTCTCAAGTGTGTGGCGTTCCACCCGCCTCAAATACAGCCATTTTTGCTAACCTCACCTCCGGGCTAAAAATGTGACAGTGATTTTTCCAAACATTAGGAAAAATCCCCTTTTTTCATACACATTCTTCCTTGCTCTACTTCTAAAACTCATCGGAGTTTTCCTGTTTGTCTGAAACTCAACTTTGGTACTTTTCTCATGCTCTGAAACACAGCCATGCCATTTTTTCGAGCCAAGCCAGAAAATTTGATCGGCGGCTCATCACTGAGCTCCATTTTTGAACCCCTGACAGCATATGGAAAACCAAATATTGCCAAAAATTAACTATACACTTTAAGTCATCCTTGACCTTCATGCACCACAATGTCATGATAACTGCTGACCTAGGAGCAGAGAAGCAAGCAGGCAGAGAAATTGTTGCACGTACGAGCACTTCAGTTCCACGAGCACTGAGACCCCTGGGCTTCTTTTCACCATGGTCTACGCTTTTCTTGCACGTTTAAACACCACAACATCTCAAAGGAGGAGTTAAACACTAGCAGGACAGGTGGCAACCAACAAACACCACTAAATAAAAACATTCCCTAACACTCCTGACATGGGTAACTTTTTGCAGTATTGGTGTCGGAGAACACCAAAAAACATGCACTCGTTCTGATAAAAATGGAACCTCCGTTGGATCACTAAATGATTCAAATCAAGCTCATCATTTTGCCTCAGCTTTAAATCACAAGGGTTCTTCCTCTACTAAATCCTGCTTGCATGCAAATACACAACATCCAGACCCTCGCTAAACACATGATTAATAAATGCAAGTGCATATTGTCGTAGTCACTTTACCTTGAATGACCCCGAGGTCTCACAATCTCCGGCTTCTCCACATCTGAAGCAACTTCCAGTAGATCCCCTTTTACTGTGTGCAAGTGTGGATGTAGGATAAACCAGTGTATGAATTGACGTGTGAAGGAACGATGGTCCGGGGAATCGGGTCGAGTGTAGGAGATTACAACTTCTCTCTCTTATAGTCAAACCTGTGGAAGACATCAATAAAAAGTAAGGTCAGCTCTCCATTCTGGTGATGTGATGCACTAAAACACTACTGTAAACAAGGTAACTTCTAGACTTCAGATGCCACATGTATTACATACATACTTATGCTGAATATGAACATGTGTATTGTACTCCAAGTTTGCATGGTTTGTTTATACAGACAGGGGCAATTGATATAGCGTTGACTCTGAGAGCCATCATGGACACTGAATGAAGCGCCCAATATATAGAAATATTTACACAGATATAAAAGTTATGCTTCACTTTTGACCACTAATTATAATGCTAAGATAGAATAATTTACAATAAACAAAAATGGAATTACACAAAAACAAGGCACGAAGAGACCACAATGAAATGTGAGCAGAGGTTACTGCATTTTAGAAAAACGTGAAGAAATGCTAATAATCAACACAAATTATCAGGTACCTGATTATCAACATATGTGCTTATGCACCAAAACGGACAGTTCTATCCTTGGAAATACAAGTTGGCTGGGGGGAATGATTAAGGGTCATCTTTCGAGCCTTACTCCAGATTAGTGTCAAAAAACTTTAGGGGTCCAACAAAGTTCTTGCACAGTCTAGTCCACACAGCGGTTTTAACCATGTATGCAAGACCAACGGACCTACAGGGCCATCATGCCATGCGCCCGCGGCCAAAGGAACCCCCAAAACATCAGGATGCGTGCCAAGACGAAGTGAAGAAAACCCTGGAGAACTCTCTACTTTTGAACTCACTTAACATATTCCACCACACGCTAATCTCCAAAACCAAAAGCTATGGCAGCAATTATATGACTCAGTTTGTGGATGGATGCAGTGGGTATTCCATTCAACAACACACACAAACCAGAAGCAAAAGGCACTCCTTTGGCTTTGCTATAAACTATTTAAAAAAAAAAAAAAAAAAAACCGGTCTTGCGTAATATGATAAGGAAGAACTGGTAGGAAAATTCTAAGGGCAGGGCACGCCTGTCATTTCCATGATCATTTCCATACCTTATTATTTCCTACTTATTGTTTTTTTTCATGCTTCAAGCTTAAGCACTGAATCAAAGTTGATTTGGTTAAAAATGTTATCATGTATCCAACAGTGCAAAAAAAAAAAAGGTTTACTGGTTTTTCCGTTGGAAAAAATGAATGGCTTATGCATTCCAAGACATTACTATGTGGGTATTTGCTATTCAAATCATGATGAACAGAGAAGGTAACAAACAGCATTTTCAAGCATGGGTGTGAAGGTATACCATAGCATATGACAACATTTTAACAGGATATATTACTATATAAAGAACACAATCGGCAAAAGACTGAATTTTACCAGTGTGACAGTTCATATCTCAATATAAACAAAAACCATAAAAATGAATTACACGTACCATTAAAGGAAAACTTCGCCATAAAACGCTTTAAAGATGAGGTATAATTAAATATTTGTGATTTGTTTAGCGATTCAGGTGCTAATTTCTTGGTTAAGGCTGTATTTCCATTCTCCCCGTGTAAAGCTAGCTTACTTTGTGCCACACTGATGTCACAGCAGGACCTTGTTAGCACAGTTACAACAGTGTTTAATAGGAGAAAATGTGATTTCACAAAGTCAGGTTTTATGGTTCGTGCCTAAAACCTGAAAAGCAAGAGCTTCTTTTCTTAGTCACCATTTTCCAACAACGTTCAGTATCATATTAATGAGATATCCATCACAGCTATATGGACGAAACGAACTCTAACTCTAAACTCTTGCGAAGACTCCGCTAGTTAGGGACCTCCCATGGTATTAGTGTGAAACCTCAAGCTTTCAACCCCAAGAGCTGGAAAGACCAAAGGACTAAAGCGCCGCTGCACTGCTCTCTTTAGCTACCAGTCAAACGGCATTATGGGTAATGGAGGAAACTGTAGGCAAGAAAGATGCTCAAACAACAACAAAACTCAGGACAGTATTTCATTTCAAAACAAACCTTTAGATGCCGGGGAAAGCTCACCTCAACAGCAACATTTAGCATGTAAATATCCAGGGTGAATTATTTTCCTTTAATCATAGTTTCATTCTGACCTGGCAAACCAACACAACTACGAACTTTCGCAAAAGCCTGTCACGCTAGCGTGTCCCGTGGCTGATATTTTACACACACAGACAGTCAGATCAATAACATTATATCTGATATAGCTCAGTGTGGACACTACCTTGACTTCCAGAAACCAGATCTCTGTGCTGTGGTTTACAGGGTTTTATTGAGGGACATGACATAAAAAATAAAAATAAAAACAAATGTCATAATGTGTAAAATTAGCCGTCATTTCAATGAATCACCAAAATCTTTCCTGGAGTTAGAAGTAAAAAGCTAAACACTAAACCAAAGGTGACTCTCACACCTAAAGGAAAGGTATGAACAGCCTGCTCTTGTTTCAGAGGCCAAACTAGCATGATGACCAGAGGTTTCAGCCCCACACACACACCTGTAATTTGCATAGGACAGACTCAGAGGTAATGTATTCATACTAGGCCTTTTAAAAATGATTAATATAGTAGAATAAACCCCACAAACGTGTGGCTTCTTTTCCAGATGAAAACTAGCAACACAAACACCCAGACTCACTCCACAACAACCCTGTGGTGTCTTTCAGTTTATTGAGCAGCATTATATCCCGTGCCAAACCCTAAAACAGACTATGAAGCGTGTGTTTTTGTATCACTCCACGTATTTCTGATTACCACAGTCCAATCTGGGATAAATAAACGAATTTATAACTAGCTCAATGCAGCTTGGGAGCAGTTTTGAGTTAGCATTAGCACGCCAACACTCTCGAGACGAGGGGGCCACGCGCAACAAAAACATCGTCTGTTTTGGAGCCAAAAATAAAAATACGTATTCGCGTTTAAGCACAAAACAAAGACGGGGGAAATGATCTACAACTGTTTTGGTTTGTTTTTAAGTGTATAAAAGGGGACAGAGATTTTTTTAGCGCCCAGCGAAGAGCTGAATCCACGGACGGCCCGAGACTTCCTCCTCAGAGCTGATGGGATTTTCTCCAAACGGGACAAAAAGACTCAAAGGGGGGAAAGAGCCAAGTCGAGTCAGGTTAATGTAGGGAAAGGTAGGACTGCACAAACAAACACACGAGTTACTTTGGGAATTAGCAAAATGGAGGGGATGTTGTATATATCTATTTATTTTTTCCTTTTAAGAAATTGGTTCAAAAGCGAAAACGACTTGTTTTAACATCTCGACGCTTCTTTAACCAAACTGAAAAGGGAAAAGCACAAAACAAAACAAACACAAACACATGCAGTATACGGTCGAAGTAGGAAATACACACGAATAAACTCCTGTGATAGATCTAGCTCCCTGTTTTGACGCTGCCCAGTGTTGGAAATCTGATCATTTCAGTCTTTTTTGGTCGGATTTGTACATGCATGGCCCCTGAGTTGAATGGGAGCAAAGCAAAGCCAAACCAAGCCAGGCGTGTTGACTGCCTACTGGCCTGAGTGAGCATGGGGGAGAAAGTTAGGAGGGATCAGAGAGCAAAACTCAGTCTTACCATATGATAATCAGATCAGATCAGATCAGATCATAATACATTAGATCACATCGCATCGACACCCCAGACGAAAGTCTTTCCATTCCTCAGGTGCCATTAAAACAAACCAAACAAAAAAACCATAACAAATCAAACAGCGATTAGTCGACGAGTCGCTCCTCTGCTAATCCCATTCTGTCTGCAAAAACAAAAAGGGGAAAATATTCCACACCAACAACTATAATCCTCGAGGTGAGTCGTTCATTTTTTTTTCCTTTCCTCCCCCTTAAAAAGAAACAGGCAAAAGAAAACCCACTGGTTTGTTCGCCACAAAACAAAGCGCCACTGCAAACGACAAGAATAACCAACTAACAAAAAAATAACATAAAAACCATGCAAATCCACGAGAATTAAAACAAAAAAAAGCAAATCCCAGGTTCCCAAATGGAGCCTACATAGCTGCTCTAAGACTAAAAAACTTGTGCAGCCCTCTCTCTCTCCTCTTTTCCCCCCCTCTCTCTTGCTCTCTTTCGCTCTCAAAGAAGTTGTTCCTGTTTCGCCAAAGGCTGGGGGAGGGGTGCTGCTGAACAGCAGGCTCATACTACACAGGCACAAAAAACCCAGCTACAACCTCAGCCTGGATATTTGTGTGTGTGTAAAAGATAGTGAGAGTGGAAATGGCGGCGATCATGAAATACAAAGCTTTAATCCATCGTGATTTAACTCGGACTTGTTCGTCTTGTTGATATTTTTAAAGCCCTCTCTCTCTCTCTCTCTGCTGATAGATAATATCAGGACCAGGAAGTCAGAAATAGCAATGTATGAAATAATATGGCAGCAGGTTGGAACACTGGTACATTATACCCCTCAGATCATTTAGGAAAACACACACACGGCTGATGGTTTGTCGTGCAGCGGGATGCTTGTGAACTGATGGGTTGCCCTGGTGTCTTCAGCCAGGAAGAATGGCTGGATGTGTGCAACCTTCTTGCGCAACTGGAGCCGAAAAAGACAAAAAGGCACTCCTCCAAAATTCCTAACGCTCCCCAAAGCCTTCACACTGGACGCCTAGGTGATGGGGTTGTGCTAGGCTGTTGGGTTTTTGTTCACACAACGAAAGGAAAAGCTGCGGTGCGACAACAAACCAAACCAAAACAAAAACAACACGGAGACACCATTACGTTGGCTGCACCGGAAATGGACTTTTTATATATCCGTACACACATCACTCACACGCAGGGAACCTGTCAGATTCTTCCCCCTTTTTCAATAAGTAAACGAATACGTGGACATTTGAGAGCACTAAGTCGGTTGTTTACGTGTTTAGGTATTTATTTTTAGCCAGGGCAGTCGTCCTGATGTGAGCTGGCTCTCCCCCCACGCATCTCCTTAATGGTTCGGTCCACACTGTACCTAGGCATTCGGGGTCAAATCTACACTTGGGGATGTTGTTGGGTAAGATTATGTCGATATTTCTGTAAAATTATACGTCGTGCCGTGATTATGTGATGTGTAATGGGTTAATATATGTCGTGCATGTAATGCGTCCGTGTACTGGGCCGTTTTGGAGGAGGCCTGAAGTCCACTTGTGAACCAAAACAAAGCAGTACCTGTGCCGCAAGTGGTTTTTACAGCAGGGCATCCTTTTCTCCCTGTGTGTGTGTGTGTGTGTTTTTTTTTTTATGATGATTAAATGTGAATCTGAGATTTGAAATGTATTCATTAGACGCTTCGGGTCGATTAATTAATTCATCCCTTCTCCAAGGTGATAATTTTATGAAAAAAGATCTAATGAATATGTGCAATAAAACCCCAAATGCACACACGGGACTGCACAGCACCAAGAGTGCAATCTTAATAAAATAGTTTTCTTCCTTTCTTAGTTTGGGTGCATACTGATATGGGAGGAAATGCAATATTTTCTCGAGTGATAAAAGTTTCGTGATTTTTTTTTTTAATTATTATTATTATTCCATTTAAAAAAATCCCTATTTAGTCATAGTCAAGTCCCACCCTGTTCCAGTTCCCATTCCATTATTTAAGTTTGCTCCTTATGCATGACAATAGTACGCGCTTCCTCCGAAACAAATGAAGGCACCACCTCTTTTCAGGACCTACTCGCAGGGAAGCTGAACGTGCCTGGAGGAGACACCAATTGCCCTTTCATACACATGAACTCCCAGACACGTGTGATTAGTCGAAGATGCTTTGAACCCCCCACCACTCATACACATACCAATCAGAGCCAGTTGAGTTCTTTCAAACTCCTGGCTAAGGATGTGTTTCTTGAGATACAAGGTCTACAATCTATTGTAAAGTTCAGAAACCCATCCCCGTGTCTCTAGTCCCAGGACATAGCCAGGCACAATTATTAGAATCATTTAATCGGGTTTTTGTCATTTCATTGGGCAACAAGCTTTCGAAGTTTGCGAGAACGGTACACTTTTCTTAGCCAGATATATCTGCGAGAAAAGTTTCACATCACGAGAATTCCTAGACTGTGTTGCAGCTCAACCATCCTAAAAATGCCCAAACTTTCTGTAACTCACTTAACCTGATGAGACCCCACTGTCCTTATATGAGGACATCACATTTCCCCCAACTCCTCCTATCTGTACCCTTGTAAGATCCTTATATGAGGACCATTGGGTATTACACTTTTTTCCAAACTTCCTCCTGTTTATAGACATTCATCAAGTTTAAAAGAATTTCTCTGATGCTAAGAAACAGACACAGTGGGGAGAAATTACAAGGCACACAACATTAGAGTTTGGGTCTCAGAAGGCTATATTGTATTAATTTTGTCATATTTTGAAGCCTGAAAGTAGACAAAAAGCAGTGGCGCCGCAGTAAACAATCTACAAACTGTCCTCCAACTTCTCGCCCCTTCATTTTGTGATTTACTTGTTTAACCAAAACAAAGTATCGGGCACAAAACTTTCCAGCATCTTGGCTTATGTCACGAGTCTGGTGCCAACCCCTCTCTTCTCACTATTGGTAGCGAATTAAGTGTTCTCCTTCATGATGCCTGATGGACTAGATGCAGTGCTGCATTCACACTCTTTTGTGTCCGTTGGAGCTTTCCCGAGCCATTGATGTTGCACAGCAGGTGAGGAGGAGGAGGAGGAGGACCTAAGCCAGAAGTGTAGGCAAAATGGAGTTATGTGGATGTCTTACAAGTAAGCTAGCCAACAAACATCTGGTAGGTATTCTCTAAAGAAGTTAAAGAAGAAGTGTTGACTGATAATCTTGAGATCATTTCTAATACCCAAGCACTGCAGGTTGGATCAGTCACAAAAACAGACATCAGTCATGCAGCCCATCCTGCAGCTTGGCTCATATTTTCGTTACTGCTACTTTCACCAACTATTTATATTAAGTTGTGCTGGTCTGGCCAGGTGAGAAAACGAGCAAAAAAAAGAGCAAGAGTCAGTCGTCTGGTTAAATGCAGAATCTGTGCTGTTTACTGGGATTAGCATTGGCCCTAAAATCATTTTACTCCCTCATTAGCAATCCATCACTTGCCTTCCAGATAGATTTAGTCTACTAGTGCTACATATAACAAGATTAACTTTTAAGAATATAAAGGTGTCTCTGTGTGTATAGTTTATGTCTGGGTTTAAATGTACAGAACACCAAGCCTTATAATGCTAAGGTCAGATCAGTCACATTGTCTCCCAATATATTTCACAGAACAACAATGATCTGTAATTGGTTGTTTGCAGAGTCAGTCACATGATCCTTCCTGTAAACGGAGGCAGTTGTTGGCAGTACCGCTTCCAGACTCTAGCGATAACCAGAAGATTGGCTTCCCAGCCTGTGAGGGTGTCCTTGCTACAGCCGAGGTGTCAGCAGACTGTTCAGAACAGATGACCATCTAACATCTGCTCTTGCTCTCCTGCCCTTTAAGCTCACCTTAGCACCTACGGGATCACTCGCTATTGGTTAGTTACTTCTTTAGTTTCTTGTGAATGGAGACTCACGCAGTGGCTGACTTGCACCAAGCATTCGCAGGCTTTAAGTGAAGGACTGCTTGCTCTATTATTGATTTTTCTTTTTTTTTTTTTTTTAACCAACGAAGGCTGGAATTTTTTAACGCAACAACAGTTGGGTTTCATACATTTTACATTAATGCATATTATAAGGCATAATCCTTTTCCTCTGAGATGATTTTCTAAGAATACACTTCACAAGAGGCTAAACAAACCGGAGTGAAAAAAATATCCCTGAATAAATAAAGAAATAAACAACAATACAGAGCAAAACACTACCGAGCGCAAGGTGTTTACTTATTTAAACAACAAGATATCTCTAGCTAGAAATAGCACACATAAGGGAGCAAGGAAAAAAGGGAACGCATTTGTTCTTATTTTGCAAACGGTAAATTGTTAACCGAATGGTCGGCGTTTGGGAGTGCGAGGGTGTGCATATGTGCAGAGGTGACAATGTCTGCCGTTCGTTCAGTGGAATAGTAAATGCACAGGATGTGGGGAGCTCGTGGGATTAAGTGCATTTGTTTGCAATCGAATCCCGTACATGAACCCTACCACTACATCCACCCAGGAGACAGAAAAGGGAGAGCAGACAGGAGGGAAAAAAACCCTATAAACAACTACAACCTCAGCATGTCTCTTCCTCCATCTGAGGGTATACCCTATTCCCCAAGACGTTTTCCTGCAATTGCTCTCACGGCTTTTACCAACACAAAATCTCCCAGAAATGGATATAGGCCATCCATTTACCCTTCCTCCCCCCCTCCTACATCTAATAAAAAAAAAAATGCTCCCTTGTTGAAAGGAACGAAAACACCTGTTGATGCTCAACGCTGTGAATCCATCAGTGGAGATCAGAAGACAGAGCCATTACCACTTTGCCTTAAAATGCTCTTGGAGGTTTGAGTGTCTTTGCTGAATGCGGCTTCCTGGGACAAATAATCCCATGCAAAATCTTGTCCGTCTATAAGCATGTTGCTCTGGGTGGCAATGTTCCTTTTTTGCAGAAGACCAGAGACTAGATTTTTGTGCCCTCTGCTTCAGGGAAACTAAAGTTAGATCAATAAATACATTTTTAAATCTAGAGCAGAAGTACAAATGCGGCGCTGAAGGACGCAGGTTCTGTTCTTGAAGTAGTGATGTTCAGGTAGAACGAGTAGAAAGATGAGGGTCAGCTCATGCGCTTACCTTTTTTTAGGTATTATTTAGGAATTTGCTAAGCTACAGAGCATTGATTTCAAAATGTCCATTAACGATTCAAAGACCTCAAGTAACCCTATTGTCTAAGAGTGCAGGTGCTCCCTGAGTTACGATGGGCTGACTTAAGATTTTTCGACATTACGATGACAATTGTGACACGCTAAAAATTGTAACATATTTAGAAAATATTAAAAATTTGTGGGCAGAGGCATCGCTGGCAGGCCAGCGTAACAGTGTATGACAGACATACGGACGACACCTGGAAGTACGCGGACGATACCCGAATCACTCGCCTTGCACGATGCCACACTCTCTCCCGCAACTCACGGAATTGCCTTGTGTATCGGTGTACTGTACAGTGCATTACTTCGGGTTTTTGTGTGCTTCAAGAGCTGATTTTAATTCAAAAGAATGTCTTCTACAGGAAAAGACTCCTGGGTAGGGTAGGATAAGCGGGGCTAAGCTAGGCTGAGATACCTAATCTAGGCTAAGTGGTTCAACACAATAGTTAGACATACGATAATTTCAAATTACAATGGGTGTGGCGGAAGGCATCTCCATCATAACTTGAGGACTACCTATATACATAATTATTTAAATGTTTTTATTTTATTTTTTGCTGTTGGTAATGCGGTGATATGATGCTAAGACGGATTGCATTAAAAATTCACTCATTTTCAGTCACCGCTTTATCGTGGTCAGGTCGTAGTTGGTCCAGTGAGTGAGAAATACTCAATGTGAAGTGGAAATACACCCTGAATGGGGTGCCAGTCCATCACAGGACATCATGCACACACATCCACACACTCATGTACACCTTGGAGAGTTTATCCTAGCCAGTCGACCAACTCAACTGTTTTGGAAAGTCGAGAGGAAACTGGAAAGCCATCTTGGACACTTTGAGACCAGATTTTGTGACTTTTGTGACTGTTTACACCCCATTAGTGACTTTATTTCAAAAAAGATCCAAGCACCAAATCTAGGGACTTTTCACGCACGTTAGCGACTGCCCTGCACTCAATATATATTGAGTATATTATATAATGAGTCTCCAGCTCACACTACAGTGTTTAAAGCCAGACTGAGCTGTGCTCGTTCTCGACCAATCTCTGATCACTGTTTGTCCATCCTTCGCACCTTCTTTCTTGGTGAGATTTACAGTAATACAAGCAATTTTTTCCTTTAGGTCCTGACGTTTCTCTTTCTGGTTTCACTACTTGTTTGTGTCTACATTCGTGGTATAGTGCTTTGTAAATGTAAAAGCTGACCCAAGAGAAATAGGTCCGTGGTAGAATATGATGATTTTGACGGGAAATGAACTGCATTCCTGCAAGTTAGAAGTAGAGTGCCATTATCACACCAGAAAGCTCACCCCATCCAAAAAAAAAAAAAAAAAAGGGAAAAAACCTGCACTTCTCCACTACCCATTCTCCCTGCGCATAAATATGATTATAAATAAAATATAAACGGTGTAAAAAAAAAACAAAAACAAATCTCACCCAGTGTCATCCAGTCTAACCAGTATGGTTCTATAACCTCCTTGTTTTCAGAGCACCCCTCCTCACTACTTTGCCGTTAAGTGCTTGGATACTCTCCCTGCCTGCTGGGGTCAAATATCAATTACAAACTCGTCCGCCGACCGAAACGCACTGATGAATTGAAAAGATATCAATTAGCTTGTCATCAGCAAGCCTCCTAATAACAATCAATTTAACCAGGCCCCATAATTTATTCAGCGCATCAAAGCTATGAATTAAACACACACACACACACACACACACACAAAAAGGAATCAATACGAATTACTGTATAATTGCTGTTTACAAAATTAAATCCTTCATTCACTTAACCTGCGTGTGTGTATTGTGGTTGGCTCACAATTGAAGTATTAAATATTAATTTGGGCAGAAGTGAGCCACGTGTGAGTGAGGGGTTTCAGCGTACCCAACGAGGGAACATTTGAAACAGGGCTTTCAGCTCTTGGCTAAAGTTTTGGATTGTGGGACACCCCCCCACCCCCACCCCCTCCATTTTTCTTTGTTTTCTTTTTTTTTCAGTGCAGACGTATCTGCCTGAACAGGACACAAAATCTTTCGACTCGGCACAAACGTCACAGCAAAACAAACTCTCTGTCTGGACCGCACTCTTCCTTTTAATTAATTTCCTACAATTTTGGCAGGCTGCATAGCTCAGTTGTTCCATCCATCTTTCCTCTCACTCTCACTCTGACTCTTTCTGCTTCGCTCCACTCTGCTGGACACTCTGTCATTGTAATAGAAAACATTTCTCTCTCTCTCTCTCTCTCTCTCTCTCTCTCTAGTACACACACACCAACACAAACACACAGTTGAATAAATACTGAATGCACTCTTTCAAAGAAGGATTCAGGAACATTTCTAAGCCACCGGATACTAAAGTGTCACAAGACCCTACAAACGCTCCACACTGCTGAACGAAGCAATGACTAAAATATCCCCAAAGCGTACCTTCACACACATGACATCTCTACGTACATTTTACACAAACGCTACAAGAACAATTCCAGACCTACAATCCTCATGTTCATCGTCTTCTCCAAGATGATAATAGTCAATCAACTTGTGGCAGAAACACTAAGCAGTGGATAGCATTCCAACACGTCCTCGCCGACCTCCGAGCCTTGTTCCTGAGACACAAGATATCATCTTACACCCTACACCCTACGAGAAATAGATGTATAAGTCCTTCTGTAGTAGTTTAGGACCAGACCACCATGGTGGTGTTTATAGGGGGGTTTGCAGGTGTCACACACTGAATTTGGGTTGTTGGGGTTTTTTTGTTTGTTTTTTTTTTTTTGGCTATGGTGGTGGATTCTTGGCATGACATCCACCTGCATGCCACCTTTATACCACATTAAAGATGCAGGTGTCCCTTCTGTCATCTATCTTTTAGTGCCCAAGACACAAAGGCAGACATGAATAAAGCCTGGACGTTTATTATGGGCATATTTTCTTCCCCATGTTTTCATTTTTTCAAATTAACAGCAACATATATTAATAGGAAAGTCATGTTTAACCCATTGTGATGTATGGACTTGCATGGAAAAAAAATATATACCCTGTAATCAATAGAAAAAGTGATCTAGAACAGGGGGAGAGAAATTCATGTGAACTTGATCTCAGCGCGTGCCTGGTGCAACAAGAAAACTTTCGAAACCAGAAAACTAACGGGGCCAAAAAACCCAATAAACAATAACAACAACAACAACAACTCCCCCCCCCCGCC
>JAQLOM010000010.1:6182665-6195665 GCA_030068315.1 Chrysichthys thysi | reverse complement strand
ATGTTTGTGTTGGTGGGATGAGGTGTGGTGTGGTGTGATGTTTGTGTTGGTGGGATGAGGTGTGGTGTGGTGTGATGCTGAGGGCTGTTATGACCTCCAAGTTCTTTATTTTCCAATAGCAACACATCCCTAAGTGTTTTATTCCTGTTATGCCATAGCAAATATGCCACACGGTGACCTTTTTACTGATTGAAGAACCTCATGCTTTTTAAAATTCCTTTAATGTAATCACATACCTTATAACAGCTGTAAACAGTTCTTCACACCAGTCCAGCTTCTCGTTTTATGCCTCAGAGTGGCAGGCGCATTATGTTTTCAGGTTGTCTGTCTGTTGGTCCACCCAAGATCCTTGTAGAATGAGTGGTTGAAGGGATGCAGGGTTTAAATGGACTCCTCACAGTCACCTCACAGCAAGAAGGTCCTGGGTTCGATCCCCGGGGTTGATTTGGGGCGTGGCCAATGAATATGAACTTCATCACTCTGCGGTTGATAAGGCAGTTAGGCTGGCAAAACAGCTAGGAGGAGAAGGCTTTGGTGACATGACTTCTGATGATGTCGTTGCGCTGCTCGAAGTCTACTCAAAACCGCTGACCGATGAAGATCTGGCCAAAATCACCAAGTCAGCGAGCGAGGAAGAGAAAGAACAAGAGGAGGATCGAGCACACAAAGAAGAAGAAGAAGAAGGCCTAACGCTCGAGCGCCTTGCCACCATTTTACAGTTAGCTAAAGAACTTCAGTCATCGGTTGAAGAATGGGGCCCACAAATGATTTGCTCTTTGCAGTTCAGAAATGCTCTTGATGGCACCACAGGAGTGTATAAAAACCTGCTAACTCAAATGAAAAAACAGCACCAGCAACTGCTCTTCACAATGTTCTTTAGCAGGAAAAAATAAATGTTTTTAAAACTGGTTTGCATGTTCTTTTGTAAATAAAACTCCTCAATGATGTACAATAGTTGTTGTTCGTATACTGTGTTTGCTGACAGTACATAATTTCAGTGAATCTTACCCAATATTTAAGAGAATAGGGTTTATGCTGTATAATGCAGGTAACAGTTATAAGAGTGTGGGAGGAGTTATAAAGGCTTAAAATATACTTAAAAAAACAAAACAGTCATATTATGACATGGTCACCGCTTCGCGGATTTTCACTTTTCGTGGTGGGTTCTGGAACCTAACTCCCGCGATAAGTGAGGGATCACTGTACTTCATATATGTCACCTGAAATTTGAGAAACCGTTGAGGTGAACTAAAACCGCCATGATTATGGTGCTAATGAACAGAAGTGGAAAGCCACCAGTGTGTGACTGTGTGCAAAATCCTAATTGCTGTCCATTTACTTTTGGGCAATTTTATGAGCCTTAACATTCCCAAAAGTCCATTAGCATGGACGCTGAGAAGAATCGATTGGTGGGAAAATTGGAGTGTAACAACCAACTTCCTGCTTATTATTGCGTTCAGCTTTGGAGTTGTTGTAAAAGTATTGATGAGGACCCTAAGGATCGTTTCGAGAAATGTGCTAGTCCAGTATTGGTACTGAATTGCCGCATCACCTAGTTCTGTTACAATGGCTCACACTGACTGATTTGTGCCTTTTGTTTTTGTGCCACTTTTAGTGACCCTGTCTCATGAAGCATCCTTTGTGGCCTTGAGAAGATGGCTTAAACAAAAAGGATTCAGGTCAAAGTGTTTAATTCCAGCCAGCTTTACAGGTAACAGATCAACTATCCTTACATCTGCAAGCAGAAGTGTGTTTGGTCTGGTCTGATGTTTCTTGTAATCTTGTGGTGTACATTTTTGTTCCAGATACAGGAAGAGGGCTGATGGCTACACAAGCCATTAAGGTATTTTACAGTTTGAATTGTAGAACACACATATATATATATATATATATACACACACACACAAGACGTAAGTCCTATATGTATGAATAATTTAGCAGAAGTCATTTAAAAAAAACTGCTTTGGGTTTCCTCATGGTGCCTTTGTCTTACATTTCGTATCGGGATTTGAAATCACTTAGTGTCACAAATATGCAAAAATAGCAGAAATCAGGGGCATAAAAACTTTATTAAAGAGTGTTTTGTTTTTTGTTTTTTTTAACAGCACTGTATGGTTAGTTATCTTTGTGGAATATCCATGAAACAAGTTAGTTCCTGTTATCACGCCTAACATCTATACCCAGTAATTCCTCACCAGCCTCTTTTCTTTATGTGTCTTGAAGTTCACGACAAACAAACAAAAAAAATGTAGCTCTTCTTGTGTAGTACCGAGAAACCACAAATCACAAAAGACTTCCTCATGTCAGAACAGCTTTATTTCTGACTGTTAGAAGGTGCTGACACTGGAAACGCCCTCAAAAACATGCTAAATGCACATTTCTTCAAGCAAACGTTCATCGCATCAACTTTTACTATTACCCACGTCTTTTAACAATCTGGTTATGTGCAGCGTTACAGGTAACTGGTTGCCTAGATTAACTTTGTATCCTGAGTAGAAGAGCACGTTATGATGTTATTTATTACATTTAGTAAAACATTAGCGAATTGGATTTGATTTCCTTTTGTGTAATGTTTCTGACGATAGGCACATGAGTTGGTGATTTCCTTACCTGAGCGGTGTTTGCTGACTACAGGTTCAGTTCTGAGGAGTTACATGGGGGAATACATAAAGAGGTACTAATGTCTCCCTCTCAATCTTTAACTGTGATTGTTTGGCATTTAGGTTCAGTCCAGGAGAAATACGTGGACAAGAACTGGACGAAAGTGTGAACGTAAACATTAAATAAAATTGAATTGAGTTATATAATCATTTATATAGCACTTTTAACAGTGGACATGGTCAAAAGCAGCTACGCAGTATATGAAGCTTATTAATCTTTAACCCTTTCAGGCTCAAATTAAATTTTAGTAACAGGAAAAATCTGATATTTTAACTGTTGCAAATCAGCAACGCCTGCCTTGAGCGGGATAAACGTATCTAGAAGTGTATGTATATATGTGTGTGTATATGTAGGGTGTGTATATATCCCTAATGAGCAAGCCTGTGGCGACGGTGGCATGGAAAACTCCGAGACGGCAAAAGGAAGAAACCCTGAGGAGAACCAGACTCCGAAGGGAACCCATCCTTATTTGGGTGACACCGGATAGTGCCATTATAAGTAACTCTGTTCTATAACCATTGTTATATTGTCCAAAAGTTCAGTTGTTTTAGCACCAGATTCACTGTAGCCCAAACATAAAGTCTGCTCAGTTTCAACTTATTGCCGACGGCGCCTCGAGCGCAAGACGATCCACGGCAATCCAAGTCCCGAGCCATTGCAGCAGACCCGCCCATGCCAGCAGTGCACCAACGCCATCCCCACAGCTCCCGGATGCACGCCGAGACAGTCCGCATATGATTATGATTTTTTGTGTATTACACAATGTACATTAACTCTGTATAAACATGGATTGTTTTGTTTTTTTGCACTATACTGAAGGAAGCATGGTCTTTAATATCACTGTATTGCGTTTGGATGACAAACAAAACGATCTTGATTGGATTATTTATTTTTTTTTCTCTGTCTGTACAGGTGGAAGCCCCCAGTTTCTCCTCTTGTCGCACTTTGTTCTTTCCTTATTGCTGAGAGACATTATGGAGATTCAGCAGATTGGAGCCCTTACATTAAGGTCCTTCCTGAATCCTATACCTGCCCAGTTTACTTCTCAAATGACATCATGGACCTCTTGCCTCTAGATGTTCGAAAAAAGGCAGTGGCACAGAAAGAACAGTTTGAGGAGCTTTATTGCTCTTCCCTGCCGTTCTTCTTGTCCCTTCAGCCCATTTTTACGCAGCCTGTAGAGGTGGTGTTTACTCAGGATGCAGTCCGGTGGGCATGGTGCAGTGTCAATACTCGTACGGTATATATGGAGCATGCCCAGAGCGAGTTTCTCTCCCGGGAGAAGGATGTCTTTGCACTGGCCCCTTATCTGGATTTACTGAACCATTGTCCTGAAGTACAGGTAAAACAAATGCTCTGTCTTGCTTTGTTTGGAAGAGAATTTACACTCTTGTTCAGAAGGGATTGCTTGAAGCAACTGTGTTGGAGGGGAAACAAACAACTTACTAAACTTTAAACTGCTATGGCTTTCCAGATCTTTCCAGATCACTTTAATGCTGCAGTGACCTCAGAGTACACAAAAGGTCCTCTGCATAGAGAACCAGCATGTCAAAGTGTACTTTTTCCCCATTTGTCACTGGTATAGTACCAATGGTTCCAGTTATTGATCCCAATATGAAATAATGATAATGGGGTGGGGTTGTCTGGTTGGGTCGTGTGGTTTAGGTGGTCCACTAGTGCTGTGTTTGTGCCGTCAAAAGTCACATTGTGCTAGATTTTTGATTGACATGGTGTTTATTCATTTTTTTATTACAACATGCATGCCAGTAGTTCCAACTGCAAGGCAAACTACAAATTTATGTTAATATATATGTTAACCTGTTGTAATGCATATACTCTTATCATTAGTAACAACTCCTTTACATGGGCTTGTATGGAGGGTGCTCTGCATAATAATAAACAAAATTAAAATCTTGGTGTTATTAAACAGGGTGATTAGCACTATCACCTCACAGCAAGACGGTCCTGGGTTCAATCCCTGGGGTTGACCTGGGCATCTTTCTGTGTGGAGTTTGTATGTTCTCCTCATGTCTTTGCGGGTTTTCCTCCGGGTACTCTGGTTTCCTCCCACAGTCCAAAGATATGCACAGAGGGGATTGGGGTAACTGGCTACTCTAAATTGCACGTAGGTGAGAATGTGCGTGTGAATGGTTGTCTGGCTCTGTGTGTCACCCTGCGATGGATTGGTGACCTGCCCGGGGTGTACCCTGCCTCCCACCTGTAGTCAACGGGGATTGGCTCCAGCTTCCCCCTGCAACCCTGAACAGGTTAAGCGGCAGAAGATGAGTGAGTGTTTTTGAACACGGTATAACTGTATGCAGTATAGATGTTTATTACTTAGCACTTAGGAAAAACTTAAACGGAGCCCCCAGTGTGAGCACATGACCAGGCAGAGATAAAGTTGTTCATTGAGGTTTTCCTCCAGTGATGCTTCAGGTCTTCAGGGCAAGTGATGCTGTACTTTCTCAGTAACAAGCTGCACTTTGTATCTTCTTCGACAGACATTGAGAGAATGGGTATCTACAGCTGCTGTAACAGCGCTATAAGGTACTGTATCCTCCTGAGACCCCAGTGTCCTCATATGAGGACATCACATTTCCCCCCAACTACATTGTGTGTCTTTTCTTGTAAGATCCTCATATGAGGACCATTGGGTATTACTCTTTTACCAAACGTCTTCCTGTTTGGAGACCATGATCAAGTTCAATAGTTATCGGTTGCTAAAAAACAGAAATGGTGAAGAGAAAGGACAAGGCACACAGCATTAGAGTTTGGGTCTCTGGAGGATATAGAATGGATTTACGAAATAAAAAATTAAATGAAATGGTAAAAGCCCAAAAGTGTCTCATTCAATAATAAATAACAATTTTTTATTGGCAAATTGCTGTGTTATAAGAGGAATGAAACATTGGTGTGAATTGTTCATAGAAAACGATCAAGTCAGCTGAATCCCTATCGCAGTGGGCTGCACCACGTCACCCTGTCATTGACTACGTCCTGTAACCGCATGCCCCAAAGTGTTTTATGGCTTACTTCAAATGCACAAATTTGCAAATATTTTTAATATCAAGTTAGCAAAAAATAACAATTTTACAAATGGTTTGCATTTTTTTAAACCTGTACCAGGACAAATGCAGCACGAATGAACAGAAATAATATTTATTCACCTCTACGGTGCCAGCTTTACAAAATGTTTCGTGTATTTATAAGGTTCTATTGGGTGATGTTCATTTCATCATATTTTTGCCATCAGATGTTTCAGGGTGAAATGAAATGAAATTGAACAGGGCTGCTCATCTGTAATTCAACCAAAACCTCATGAGCTGGCTAACCAAATTAAAGGAATAGTGTTAGTCTAACCACTTGCTTCATGATGCCGTGTGCCATTACGATGATGCCGGCGGTTTTGCTATGGTTACTGTAATTACTTCAGTGTCTCTGAACTAGCACTCGAGCTCTGTTGGCTCTGCATTGGGTGGGTTTTTTTTTTAGTTTTTCAACGTGCAATGGAAAGACGTTTTAGACTGATGTCATGAGCTGTACGAGAGCACGGCTATTTATTCTCTTTATTCTCAGGTTCACGCAGGGTTCAACGAGCTGTCCCGTTGCTATGAGATCAGAAGCGTTCACGGCTGTAAAAAATTCCAGCAAGCCTTCATCTGCTACGGTCCCCATGACAACCAGCGGCTCCTTTTGGAATATGGTTTTGTTGCCCCTGGTAACCAACACAGCGTGGTGTACGTTGACTTAGGTGGGGATGCCATTAATTTTTCGCAAAGTGGGCAGAATGTGGGGCGGTTGCAAAATGGACGTTTTCCTCTTTCGTTTCTTTAGGTATGTTGAAGCTGTGTCTTAACGAAGCAGACAGCCAGCTTCAGCAGAAACTTCTCTTCCTGAAGGACAATGATTTTCTAAGGTTTGGTTCTTTTCTTTTCAACACCGTATGCATAAAATCTCCCCACAGTGAGAGATAACGAATGCTAGAAAATCATTTTGAAGCCCTTGGTAGGAACGTCCCGGGACTTTTCACCATTTATTGTGTGTCTGATCTTTCTGTCTGATGAAGAAACCTGACGTTTGGTGGAGATGGGCCATCCTGGAGACTGATGACGGCACTTAGGCTACTGTCCCTGACACCAGAACAATAGTAAGACGCATTAAGGGTGGTCTGCTCACATCTTATTGCCTACTTTATATTCAGTTTGGTTGCTGAAAGCAAAAAAAGCACATATGTGCACATAAACACATGTTCCTCTGCAGCTCGTCATGGAAAAGTGTTCTCCTGGGGGCACCAGTGAGCCAGGACAGAGAGGATTGGTGCATCTTAAAGGCACAAATGCTGTGCCAGCATCTCTGTGATGACAACATCAGTGCACTAGTGAGGGTGAGGATCCATCATTAAAACAGCCGTGGAGTGGCTCTACATCGGTGACTTGATTCTCTGTATTGATTTATTTCCTTTTAAATAGTGAAGCAGGATGGACGGTGATGACAGTTTTGATCGTTCATTCATTCATCTCCAGTAACTGCTTCATCCTGGACATGGTTGCAAGGTTATGGTGGATCTGGAGTCCATCCTGGGAACACTGGGGGGCAACACTCAGGTTGGCATCCCAGTCAATTGAATTGCCCCCCAGACAGGCTGAGGATAAAACCGAGGACCCTGGAGTTTGCTTCACAATGTGTGTGTGTGTGTCTTTGCAACAAATCTTGCAACAGCCCATAGAGGTCAAGATGTGCGACAGGGACCCGCAGGCCGTATCAGTCGAGAACTGGAAGAATCTTTGTGCAAAGAGGGTCGTAAGAATGATAGAAAACACGTATTTGGATGCAAAATGTGAACATGACTCATCACTAAGATTTCATCAGCACTGTTTTCCAAGACTTCACAAGTTCACAAATCTCTGGTAGTAGATACTTGTATGTGAGTGTCCACAACTGATTAATTCCTAATGCATGCATGAATACCTGTGATCCATACAGTGAAGAAGTGAAACGCCATTTGAAAAGCAGTCTACTTTAGCAGTTTGGTCAAGAAGCAGAACTTGCTAAGAAGGATGCAGTAATGCTTTATTCCAAATATCATATCAACATTTAGAAAACGGAAGCCACGTTATTTTCCAGGCTTTTGCAGTGTCCAGGTTACTCGGGTCCAAGCTTCTCAGGGCCTGACGCCCTTGGGTGTAGTCTTTAATGTTTGAGTCCGTAAAGTCAATTTATTTCCGTCTAAAATGTTTTAGTCAGCGAAAATGTGCGCATTTATCAGAGTGGAACGAAATCATTGAAATCATGTAATTTATTACCACAAAGCTGTACACGGCAAAACAAGTTTTCCTTCTGCTTTTCATAAGGTTTTCATAAAGCCAGTGCAGAGAAAACTCTTCGTTCACCACAGGAGCACACGTGAAACCTACAACATTTGAAACATGGCTCCTAGTGTATACAGAAAATGTTCAGAAAAAGTTCAACTGCTGATAATTTGTAGCATTTATGCCTTATAAAGCACCAGGGTTGAGACATAAACGTTATGTCTGTAAAGTCCATGCTGCACCCAAATGTGTGTCGATGTTGAAAGACACCTTTGGGCCATTTTGTTTCTCAAGCTGCATAAACAAACCGTGTCGTTTTTCGGAGTGATCTGAAACTTGACCTCCAGACAAAGTTCAAACGGTTTGCAGTT
Source organism: Chrysichthys thysi (assembly GCA_030068315.1). Lineage (NCBI taxonomy): Eukaryota > Metazoa > Chordata > Actinopteri > Siluriformes > Claroteidae > Chrysichthys > Chrysichthys thysi. The sequence continues at coordinate 6,187,324 of JAQLOM010000010.1, read as the reverse complement.
CAAACAGCAATACGTTTGCTTTACTGCCAAGTGGGAGCCGACGTCCCAGGGGTTTTTAATATTGTTCTTAATGTTGTTTTTGGGGTTTTTTTTGTCCCTGAAAAACCTTCGTCGGGGAGCAGTGTGTAAAATAACCCCTGCTAAAATGTGAGGAAATCAGAGTGCTATGGGAATCGTCATTCATCCCAAATCCTAGTTCTGTAAGCTTCCATCTGTGTGGGTTTTCAGATAGCTCAGCTCAAAGACGTCGCTGACGGGGCTCGGCTGGAGCAGCTCTGCTTGGTCGAGAGTCTCAGACGAGAGGAGCGAGTGATTTTGGAAGCCTCCGAACAAGTTCTCCGAAACCTCCGGCAGCAGTCGTCACCATGGCGACCGAACAGGATTCAGAACATGGAACATTAAAGAAGCCAGAGGATATTGTCACCACTTGTGTTCCTGCCAAGAGCCGGAGAACTGAGCCAAGTCCGAGCAAAGGGAACTTTGACATTTCTTGGTGTGGAGAATAGCCAGGCACTGACTACAGGAGCTGTGGAGTTTTGGTGTGTCCGTCTTAGAAATAAACATTTTTATTTTTTTGTGCGGCTGGAGTTTCTTGTTTTATCATCATACAAATGTGGAACAGGAACACGAAGAGCAGTTCTAGCCTTTGTCAGCAGGACTACCCCGATCTCTTTCAAAGATTCAAGACTAGTATTAGTAGATTAGTACATGGTTTAATATTTGACAGATTATTTGCCACTCACAAATGTGTTAAAGTGGACTACTAGGTAGTTTTGTGTAACCAAGCACTACAGCGCCACCACTGGTTGTAAGACAGTGACATGCACTGGGGATGATTTCTTTCTAGCCCAGACTGTAGACTCAAGCAGCCTTTTTAGTGCGAGTGAAATGTCCTCTAGAGTTGATGTGCATTAGGGGACATATTTTCAGCCCGTAGCTCTGTCACAGGCGGACCACGTCATCAAAACTCATTGAAAAGTTGCACGTGAAGAGCACTCATGGACGTAACGAACGTGAACGAGACGGATCATCCCCTCCGAAATCCTAGACGTAGTTAGAGGAAAGTACAAATTACTTATTAGGAAAGATGACAGATGTACAAAGTTTGTGGGGTATTTCTGGATTTGAATGAAAGTTCATGATAAACCATTTAATCTGATCACGTTTATTATTGGGAAGAAACGCCATTTTATCCCAACCAATATCAAATTTTTGAATAATTACACATATGATATACTCCAGATTTTTAGCAATAAACTACGGTACGTTTTGGAAAATATTTGCTCTACATTAGTGTAGAGTACCTTCTACCCAAAGCTATTGGTGCTCCTAATAAAACGTACAGGTGAGGAAAAGCGACCCTACAGCATCACGGATATTGGAGGAATTAGGACACATTAGTATACTGTGCTCCCATTTTCATCTGTCGAATGTACCGTTTTGTGACTTGACATGGAAAAAGATGAAACGTTCTTTATTTTCCTTTTTATTCGGCTCAGGGTGTGTTCATAATCAACAGCAGCCCTAATAATGACAGTTAGAAAATATTTAATATCTGAACATTTGTATAGAATTCTTTTTAAGAGCAATATTTTGCCGTTTGTCAGGACAAACACACACACAAACAAAAAACAGTACATTTACACTCATTTTATCGTGGAATGCAGGATTTTGTATGTCTGAGATTTAAAGCTTCACCACGACTCGCTTTCTGACTTGTTGCCTTTGCACCATCTCCATAGAAACGGTGGCTTCATACAACGGTGCAGGGTTTTCCAACAGTGGCCTATAAAAGATTTAAAGCATCATGAAAACGTTGGCTTCACTTATATCCAGGGTGTCCCAAAAAACCCCCACCAAAAACTCAACTCTTTGACTGCCCGTTACTCCTATAATATTTTGTTGTTTAGGCGCAAGTAACGTGAAATGATGGCAGAAGTACGACTAAATTTTGGAGAAAGAAAGAATTCCCTGCACGTTCCCAGATCTCACACTAATGGACTTGTTTATATGGGGATACCTCAACGATAAGGTTTATGCCACAAAACCAGCAACAGTCAATGACGTGAAAGATCTTAATGAAATGATCCATAATGTTCTCAAGTCCACTGGTCTGGAAAGTGGTGGTCATCAGTTTGAATGTTTGCGAACACACAGGAATGCGTAGAATAGACTAGGGGGAGGAGACTAAACTTTTCTTTCATTTCATTTAAATCATTAGACTTGTATCCAGGTCAATAAACCCTGCAATTATTGTCATTCAAAGTATGAGTCCTTTTTTTTTGGGGGGGGGGCACACCCTGTACATATTAATTTTATATGCACAGTAGGGCTGGGCGATATGACCTAAAAATTGTATCATGATATTTTCTGACATTTTCACGATAATGATATTTAATCACGATATATCTTATGTTATGAAAATAAAGTTCGGAGGCAAAAGAAGATGCAGGAGATAAATCTCACAAGCTCTTGTGCAGACGGTAAGAATGTAATATAACAGGCCTAATGTTTATTAAGCTAATTGTATACATCATGCTATTTTACGCAGACTCTTCATGGATGTGTTCATGGGGGGTAAAAACACTGCAGCTACCTGCTCATTTCAGATGGAAAGCTGATATTTCTGCGAAATCACGATACTCTCGATATTCTGCCGGCTGACGATATGAATGGTCATATCGCGATAACGATAATTTATCGATATATCGCCCAGCCCTGATGCACAGTATGCCAAAAATATATTAAATTATTAGACGTTTACAATACACAATATGTATTTAGGTTTGCTTACAAACTGGTACTGAAATAGTAGTGCTACATGAAATGAAACGTTCTCATGATATTTGCATGGAATTTCCACATAAATATTTCATCATCTACAGCACAAAAATGACATTCTTAGCTCTAATCTTCCTTCAACTTACTGCTGAGGTCAACATTTAGAGCTACGGCTAATACGGTACTTGCAATACTCTCGACGATGTACTTCCATGTAATTGATTTAACACCTCTAAGGCTTATTCACATTCAGTATCGATTTTAATCTTACCTGAAAATCCCGGCTGATAGCTTCTCCACCACATCCTTCATTATATCTGAGAGAAAACACTGAAGGCGTATAACCCACATTCAGTACGCTGTCACATGGGCACAATGGCAGCTTAGCGGCCCGAGGACAGAACGAAAACTTCCTCCGGGCTCGAACACAATTCAGCCATATGCCTAGTGTAAACTGTAAGCCGTATTACCGGCACGCTGACTGTGCAAAGTTTCCTTTCAAACTTGGGGATGTTCGCTGTAGGATGGATTCGGACTCGTCCGTGGAGGGGAATCATCGCTGTAGGTTTGTTTTCACCCAAATGAATTCATATAGATTAGCCACATAAAACTATTAATCAACAGATTAAACCACGTCTCAATGGCTGAGAGAGATGATGATTTTTTATTATTTTTTTTTTTTATAAAGTTGGAAAAAATCAAATCTTCACCGAGAGGGTCAACGGCAAAGTTTTTCCACAAATGGCTGCCATTTGTTTCTTATTTTAAAGAACTACATTTGTCAGCTGATTGGCCTTTACCTTTACCGTTTTCTTTTATATTTCATTTCTGACATATTGCGGGTCGGTCGAACTGAGCCGGGATGGGGTTAGTGTTGTGTATGTTTGTTTTGTCTATTTTCAAAATCTGAACGGTTGTGCAAAAATGTGTGATTCATCATTTCCTCCAATAAAAAAATTCTAAAAAAACAAAACAAAAACAAAAAACCAAGAATAAACATGTTAAAAAGTGGGTTATTTAATTAATAAAGGAAACGTATAATTGTTGTTATTGTGAAGAGATGTCTGTTTAAGCAGTACGGAGGTCTCCGTTGTCCGCGCTTTGCGACAGTAAGCTTTCCATTACAGGGTATGAATTCAGGACATCCCGTTTTATGTTTCGCAGAAGTAAAGCTGCAATTTTGTAAACTTCAAGACAAAGTAAAAGGACCTGGTAAAGGAATAACTGTTTATAGATGCTGTAAAGGAAGTGATAATGTGGTGGATAATTGTGTAATGTGGTGGATGTTCCACCACATTAAATGTAAATATAACCAATAAAAATGAAATTCATTAATAAGTAAAAAAAATTGTAATTGGTGGTAAATTTCTGTTTTTTAAAGGCCCACTATGAAGGATTAAAGTACTTGAATGCCCCTCCCTTACCCCTTCCTTTCCAAGCCCACAGTCGAACATATGGTACCCCTGAGGTGCCTGTAGCATGCTTTTTCCATGCTAAATAATAAGCCTGATCCTCCATTTTACAAAATTTGGCTTCTCAAACTTCTCAGCCAGACCAGCAAGCACTCTTCTCCTCTTCTTTCTTCTTCCTTGTTGTTCTTCCAGGACTTCCTTCCAGATTCATGCTGCCACTTTCAAAAACTCTAAAACACAGAAGACGTGTTCTAGAGGTTTGTCCGTCGTGGGCTACTGTAGCAGAGCAACGTGGCGGCTCCTTAGAGGTGGACCCGCTCGCTCGCTATGTAGATATAAAAGGTTCAGTCTAAGCTTACGAAAACACAAGGATTCGTAGTTACAAGTAATCCCTGCAGCATGCCTAATGCACGTTCACGCAGATGAGCAGGGACCCTGGGCATCTTTCTTTGGCTGTTTTTCACAG
>JAQLOM010000010.1:6157916-6168439 GCA_030068315.1 Chrysichthys thysi | reverse complement strand
TATGTATGTATGTATGTATGCGCGCCAACTCTTGAGGCATGTATATTGTTTTTAAAAGAAAGATTTTGGTTGGTTGTAAGGAAATAAAGGCCTTGTTGATGTTTTCATTGGATTTGAAGAACCTAATCTTCATCACATCACTGTGATTATGTGCTAATACTATTGTGCATGAGATTTGATGTATATAAAGGCATATCCAGTTTGTCACCTTTCGGGATAACAATGAGACCTGTCTATGGACTTTTTTAGGAATGCCCACTATGGGCCCCATGACGGGTTTACCAGCAGTGCCACCCATGCCCCTCCCACCTCTTCCTCCTGGGGTACCCGGGATGGGCATGTCGCCCCCACTGGTGTCAACTGTGACTCCTCCTGTACCTCCTATGGCCAATGGAGCCCCTTCGATGATGCAGCCCATATCAGGCTTTTCACACTCAGGTGAGAGGCTGCTGTGGAAAACTCTTCTCCTGATGATCTCATTCTCATGATCGATTGCTAGCTAGTCCATTGCACACCTCTATTCATTATTAGCAACTTTTCATGAGGGATTTTTTTGTATCATATATTCCTTTTGTGTGTTTGTTTGCTGTTGGGTTTTTTTTAACCTCTTTTGTACTTTTCCCTCAGCCACAGCTGTGAACAAAAGCTCTTCTTTCAACCGCTCCAGTGTGAAACTTCCCAAAGGCCAGTCTTTTGAGACACCCAGGTGAGCCTTCATTCAACACGTAGATGAACACACACTTACAAACATCATCTGAATCCTCCGTTCTGTCTCTTTAGTGCCCCTGCAGCCCCTGCACCCGTCGATTGGGCTGTGCCCCAGTCATCGCGGCTAAAATATCGCCAACTCTTCAACAGCCATGACAAGATGATGAGCGGCCATCTTACAGGTACCGCACATCCGGTGGTTTCCTACTGTTCACTTTGAATATTCCATGTTACGAACGAGTCGATGTGAAACGGCGCACGGAACGCTATGATTACTCATTCTGCCACTTGCTGTGCAGTTAACGAAACGCGAAAGTCTCTTTGCTGCATGTGTAACTTATCTGCTCCACCTCCAACGTTTCTGATGAGTCAGCGAAGTGAGGAGGATCCTGAAGACATCAGAGTCAGCATTGTCAGGCTCTTGTTTTATTTCTCTCTTTCTGTCTCCTCTGTTTCCTCTCAGGACCACAGGCTCGAACTATTCTCATGCAGTCCAGTCTACCACAGGCCCAGCTGGCTACCATTTGGTGAGGGTGACTTCCAACACATTACAGTGATCTTCCCTTCTCAGAAATATTTGAAGGGCTGAATATGGAGTCGACCTCCATTATATTGCATTTTGTAATATCGGTTGCTCATTCTGATTCATTAAATTAATCTACATTAAAGAAGTATTAATGGACAATAAACCACTTGAAAGCCTGTTTTGTTTTGTTTTTTTTGGTTTGTTTTCTTTGAAGAAATATCTGCATCCTTAATTCAGTTTCTAAGTTACAAAATGAATTTAGCCAAGGTCAAGGGTGGTGCATCTTGCCTATCTGTATATACTCACACACACACCCTCTTTTTTTTTTTTTTTTTTTTTTTTTTTTTTTTTTTTTTTTTTTTTTTTTTTTTTTTTTTTTAGCTACAGTGCCGTAAGCACCATATTAAGCAATCTAACAGGAAGCTAACAGTATTAGTAACACTAAGACATTAGCCCAAGTGCTCAGGTTGTACGCAGTGTAAATGGTGGTGTCCTGCCTGTGTCTAAGTGTTAGTGATTAGTCTGCAATTTCTCCAGCAAGGTAGACTCCAGATTTGTAGGAACTCGGTCAGCACAGCAGCCTTTTACATCTGTGTGTGTGTGTGTGTGTGTGTGTGTGTGTGTGTGTGTGTGTGTGTTCATGTGCAGCCATGTATTTTTCCTCTATTGATGATTAATGTTACTATGTCACCTTTAAACAATAAAATTGCACACTGCAGCTTTAAAGCAAAAAGAACAAAATGGTTGTTTATTAGTATATGTAAATGAGCCGGGGCTTTTTGTTTTGTTTTGTTTTTTACCCTGACTGTGTGGCTGTTGTAGGAACCTGTCAGACATCGATCAGGATGGAAAGCTCACAGCTGAGGAGTTTATTTTGGCCATGCATTTGATTGACATGGCCATGTCTGGCCTGCCCCTCCCTCCCCTGCTGCCACCTGAACTTCTTCCCCCAACTTTCAGGTCAGTGTCTTCATCTGAAGTGAACGCATCATTTTATATATGTTCAATAAATTTCGACTTTGCTTAAATTCTGTTATGTTGGAGAAATGACAGGTTTCTTTGTATGTGTTCCTGTAGACAAACAGCATGGGTTGAATTAATCTCCACGTACGTGTGTTCAACAAAAACGCTACTTTTTTTTTTTTTTTAAGGTTATTTTGTTCTCTGTGCTAGGTCATGCAAAGCTGTAAACTAAGTAATGGTTTGATATATTATGAAGTTAGTGGTGTCATGTTTATTTTAATTAATGTGTGTGTGTGTGGGGGGGTAGGAGGGTGCGTTCTGGGAGTGGTGTCAGTATGACCAGCGTACACCCTACAGATCAGCGAGTCCAGGAGGAGACTGCAGAAGAAGAAGAGAAGGAGGCAGAAAAGAAGCTTCCAGGTCAGCACCTGGCCTTTCAAACATGCAGGGTCATGTGTATCTGTAATATGTCCTGTTGCATGTTAATAAGTGGAGGTTGGATGACAGAACAGCCATGACGGCATGTGCATATTGTGCGAATTGGTACATCTGTATGTATTTTCAGAAACATAAAGTGTACAGATATTTCAGGGTCGTTTATTTTGCTGTCTATTTAAATTCTGCATGCAGAGATGGTTTAAGATTAATCGCTCAGTTCTCTGCAGTCACCTTTGAGGACAAGAAGAGAGAAAACTTTGAGCGGGGCAACCTGGAGCTGGAGAAGCGGCGTCAGGCCCTGCTGGAGCAACAGCGTAAGGAGCAGGAGCGTCTGGCTGCTCTCGAGCGCGAGGAGCAGGAGCGCAAGGAGCGAGAACGGCAGGAGCAGGAGCGCCGTCGACAACAGGAGCTGGAGAAACAGTTGGAAAAGCAGCGGGAGCTGGAGAGACAGCGTGAAGAGGAGCGACGCAAGGAGATCGAGAGGAGAGAGGTGAGCAGATGGAAGTATGTTCGGGGGACAAAGAGGTTCGAAAGGTTTTCTGCTCTTGGGTGATTCTTGGTAATTCTTTCTGATGCTCTTGGAATCTTAAAAGAAATACTCAGGAAAATAATCTCCAAGAATCAGTATAAAATGTAAAAATATTCTGGTAATGATTCAGGGGCTTTGTAAATTCAAGTTTGTACAACAACTTCTTCCTTAAATAAGAACAGTAGTGAAACTGTAGACGATAACACACTGTGAGGAAACAATAACAACTCGCCTGTTCCTCGTTTAACCTTGAGGTCTTTGTGCCACTGTATACAACCACTGACAACTTCCATTGTACTTTCCTGCGGTCGCGGCGTATTTTCTTCAGAGGCGTCAGTTAGCCACGTCTCCAACGGGGTATCCACGCGCAGCGAGAGCGAAACTAAAGTCCTTCCGTCAGAAAGAGTAATCACGTCCCTGCAAGAATGAATCACAGACTTACTGTTGTGAGTGCGCTTTGAGTAAACCGGTTGTCTGTTCTGTTCTCAGAACAGGAGAAACAAGTCGCTTCATGTCTGTGGTATTCATACAGGTGATAGAGACGCACTTGATGAACATTAAAGTTAAACATTGCCGTGTTCCACATCATGAGCTCAACGTGGGTGTCTTTGCACGTGTAGGCCGCTAAGCGGGAACTGGAGCGGCAGCGGCAGCTGGAGTGGGAGAGGAACCGCAGACAAGAGCTGCTGACCCAGAGAAACCGCGAACAGGAGAACATAGTCCTGCTCAAAGCACGCAAGAAAACCCTCGAGTTTGAACTGGAGGCTTTGGTAATGAGCCGCAAACCCTTACACTCACACACCCACACCTTTTAGTTGATTTAATGGAGTGTGCAAGGTTAACTGACTGTTCTGTAATCTATTGAAGATTTGGATCAGAGGGAATGATCTTTTCATTAACACCCCCCTCCCCTCTCTCTCTCTCTCTCTCTCTCTGGCTCTTTAGAATGATAAGAAGTCTCAGCTGGAAGGGAAGCTGCAGGATCTCCGTTTCCGTTTGTCCACTCAGAGGCAGGAGATCGAGAGCACTAATAAGACGCGGGAGCTCCGTATCGCCGAGATCACCACACTGCAGCAGCAGCTACAGGTACCGTACTCCACTCAGGCCTCCAGCTTACCGTGCACACTACAGTCCAGGCATCCACCAAGGCGTTGTTTTTACCGATTTGGTTTTAGTTTTGTATCTGTTAGTAATGCACTTTTATGTGTGTGTATTTATTTATTTATTTTTTCTCTCATGCTGCCAGACTGAGGCTTCAGAATTCCAATCCTATTGATTTCGATCTTTGCATGCCGTTTATGCTCTTTCTTCAACTCCTCTGTCAATTATTCATGTTTCCTTTCTTTTTCCTTTTTTATTTTTCTTTTTTTTTTGCCCTCTCTCTTTTTTCCTGTTTTTTTTTTCCTTCCTGTTTTCCCCTCCCGGCTCTGTGTAGGAGTCTCAGCAATGGCTCGGGAGGCTGATTCCTGATAAACAGTGTCTGAATGACCAGCTGAAGCAGGTGCAGCAGAACAGCCTACACAGTAAGATCATTTATGTTAATGTCCTAAAGGCATGTCTGCCCTTCTTAATAGATTGATATCTGAGATTTAGTGAAAATCATGACTTCACTTAAGCAACAGAAGAAAAAAAACGTTTAATAGCTTGAATATGGCAAGTGATTATCGTACAACTTTACAGCAGAATTCCGCGAGATTTATTTGTAGTAACTGTGTGTGTGTGTGTGTTCGTGTTCGTGTTCTAGGGGACTCGCTGTCCAACCTGCAGAAGGCCGTGGAGATGAAGGAGGCGACCAGGCAGCAACTCCGCGAGCAGCTGGAAGCTGTGGAGAAAGAGACGCGCTCCAAGCTGCTGGAGATCGATGCATTTAATTCACAGCTGAAGGTGCACTACACGTACCCACAGACGTTTTCATGAGTGTACACGTGAATGGAAACAGACAGGCCTCCAGGATTACACAGAACAGAGTTTAGGCACATTCTTACATTCATTGTCGGATATTGCCTATACAGGATTCTGACTTGAGACATTCTGCACTAGTTCACGAGTTCAGACTCTAATTCGTGCGTTCACACTAGAAGGTGACAAGTCGCAGTGTTGCGCTGTTCTAGATCGCTTCGCTATCATAGTCCTCATTAATGGTCATCTGTGTAATGAGGTATAATCCTGCTCTATCTGTACTGTATGTGTTCTTTATAAACCCAAGGCATCTTGCAGACTGTTTTCTTTTGCCAATGATGAGTTATGTGACATTTCTCATTTTAACTGCCATAGGACGAGGGCTGCAGTAATATTTCTAACTTTATCGTCGATGTTTCTTTAATGCAAGCGTTTTTGAGATCGACGAGCATACAAAGTCACAACGTTCAAGTAGGAACGAAAAGTTCAGCGAACTGCCCACGGCGTCTGATATTTGGATGATGGCTTTGTTTGAATAGAATCTTAGTGTGATTTGTTACCTTTCACTGACTTTTATAGAGACGGAACGATCCTTTTTGTCACTTGCTAGTGTGAACGTTAGAGTAGGAAAGCAAAAAAAGGGGGGGTGGGGACTGAACCCTCATGTTCGTCTTACTCTATTTCACTCTATTTTGCTCATTCTTTCTGCTTCCTGGTCATCATCATCATCATCGTCATCATTCGCATCATCCTATGCTCATCCTGGCCTTATGCCACCCACCCTTACCCTGACTTGCCCTTATTATCCTGCCATGGTGGTACAGTCCTTGGGCCTGTTCTATCAGGTCCATACTGTCCGGATAGAGCGCCTTCGGCTGGAACTACTTCTTCAGGAGCAGAGAGGGCGACAGGTAGACAACCAGAACCGCTGCTACCCCAACCCCCAAACAACTACCATCACCAAACTGTCCCCCAACCTCTCACCCCTTACTCACCGCACTGTGCTGTCCGCTGCCCTCTATAGAACGGGTTGCAGTGCTGCATCGTCTCAGCATTTCTTGCTCTCAGCCCTACTAAGCTAGTAATTTCATAGATCGTTTGTGAAATTGAAAGCCCACGGTGCGCAATGTCCAAGAACACAAAACGATCTGCACATTCGGGGTGCCTTAGCAAGAGCTTCACCGAGCCAATTTATTACTTTATATTAGATTAAAATAAATAATCAACAGTGACCTTACTCACTGTCCTGTTTAGAAAATTACATTTCAGATCACAGAGGTGTTAATATTCTCCCTTTTTATCTCTTCACCTTCAATGTATTTTGGCTGGCTGTGTCTTACAGTCAGGGGGCTTAATGGACGAGGTGCTGCTGGACTGCCTTGCAGCTCTACTGTTTGAATTGTGTAAAGTTCTCCCTTTAGCAGTCGAGCTGCAGAAATGTAAACAACCTCCTAAACTTTGCCTTAGACATCCCACACACCGTTCCCCTCTCTCTTGTGTCTTTTTTGCACCTCCCCCTTCAAATTCCTGACGAAAGTGCGGTGTTCATGCTGTGCCGTTCGTTTTGTTTTTTGTGGTTTCCCGAGGTCCAGTCAGCTCCAAAATTATTCACATTGTCCAAAAGGGGAACAAAATTCCACAGAACATTTTCCCTGGAACAACTGGATATTATTAGCATGTTTAGGAACGAAAGAAAGCACCTGATTGCCTACTGGAAAATGGTGGTGGGTCAATAATGCCATGGGGCTGTTTGATGGTCTTTGTAAATTCTAAGCTCCAAAAGCAGCTACCTCTGCCAGGAGGTTAAGACTTGCCTGAAAATCAACCTTTCAGTAAGCTAGTGATCCAAAACGACACCTGTAATGTTCTGGGATACAAAACTTTAGGCTATACCTTTATTTAAAAAAAAAAAAAAAAAAATGTAGTTGTTGAGTACAGTGTATGTAGGTATGTTTTATATTATCTAGGGAATAATGCAGACATAGGGACTAAACTCTATTAAATTATTCATTAAAATGTAATATTTTCTAATATGTACAATGTGCATTTTCATGAACTCAAACTTAGTGCACGTGTGCCTATTTTTTTTTTAAACTTTCAGACAGGTGCAGAGAAGTGTGGGCTAACAGAGTCGAAGGTAGTGTCCTCTAAAATGTCCTCTGAGAATGTAGGCTGCATTCCTCAGCCCTGTACGAAACCCCCCCCCAACCTCGGCTGTGGCTTGAACTTTAGGATGCAACTAATGTGTGGAGCAGCCTCATGCATGAACCTGGTTGTCACTGGCTTTAGGTTGTTGTTTCTTTTTTTCTTTTTTTTTTTTTGTGCCCTTTCACTTACTGTTTTCATTTACGTTGCACTGCTGCAGATCGAGGGCTGTTTTGATTCTGCCTAAAGTGTGACTTGGAGGCCTTTTCACGTAAATTGTAGATATATATATTTTTTTAAATAGAAGATAGTACTTCCAAAAGAAAATCCAGCAAGCAAAATTTTTTGAATGACTATTTGTAGTCATTTCTTTTTCTAGTCAAGCTAGAAAAATTGTGTGAAATTTGAAATGTGCATGAGGTTTTATGACAAATCTGGTTCATGAGTTCTAACCAATTGCTCTCTGTGGCATAGGCTGTGTGTGTGCGTGAGTATGCATGCTTGGTTTGATATCAAAACCATTGTTTCCTAACCTTACTGACGATTATTAAAGTGAGAGTTACTTATGTGTGGAATGATTTTAATTAACCAGGATCTTCTACAGGAGCCCCCATTATGTAGTATATTTTAGCAGGATCACTTTGCATGGTACATAAAGCTGAAAATGTTATCTAAAAATTCTAAATGGTCCCTTTTAGTTTATATTTTGGGACTGGTTGGAACCAAACGTCTTGGCTAAGACGGTCGTAACCGCTAAATAGGAAATAGCTAAGAGTTAGGCTACAGGTTTTTATAAAGGAATTACCCTAGGTGCAGCCAAGAGTAGGGGGGGGGGACGTTTTCCCTTTGGGGGTTTTTGTGAAATATTGACAGAGCTTTAAAGTTAAGGGGTCAAAGTATGTTTTAGACAATTTGGCTAACAATGGTTGTAGTCACGCCCCATGGGTTATCTTTGGCCACCACAAATATATACATATACATGATGTACTGAATAGCTAATGTTTAAAGTTGTTCCCATTAGAAATGCTCTTGCCATAAATTTAGGAACACCACAAGACACAACTGACTTAACTTACAACCAGCTACAATGGCCTGTGTTAATGTCTTAGTGCTGAGCAATATAATTTACTTCCCTTAAAATCTTAAGTCCATAACCATGATTGGCCTGTGGCAAAAAGAAGAACATGAGCTGGTTTCAGCCATGTTGTGTGTCCTTTCCTTCTTACAGCGACAGAAACCGAGACTGAGCTATAGTGTGAAAAGCACTAATACATATCAGGTGAAGGGGTATGTGAATAATTTAAAGGGATTTGAATGACCAGTGCCTTCAGGGTCCAGTTGCAGTTATGTTAAATTTGTTTTTGTGTTGGAGAGATGAAGCCTCCTAATGCCTCCTTGCAATACACTTTCCCTACTCTCTCTCTCTTTCTCTTTCTTGTGCGCTCCCTCTCTCTCTCTCTCTCTCTCTCTCTCTCTCTCTCTCTCTCTCTCTCTCTCTCTCTTCTATATCCTTACAATTTTGTAGGAGCTCAGGGAGATCCACAACAAGCAACAACGGCTAAAACAAAAGGAGTTGCAGCCTCCACTGGACACCAAACCTACACAGCTGCAGGAGAGCAGGTGTGTGTGTACACTTGGGTTACTTATCTTGTACGATTCTCCTTAGTTTACTAAAATGTACAGCCTTGGAAGTATTCATGGTTTTTTTTTTATGTTGCACTGCATTCAGAGCTGTTGTTAACAGCAGGCTGTGTCACCACTCTCTGCTCCTCCAGACTTTTGGCTTCTGATGACGACGTGTCTCCTGCCTGGCGGGACTCTACGAAGGAACCCACGCCGCCAGCCTCCGAGCCCTGGGTCAGCCACCTGGGAGAGGACGAGAGCCAGAGCTCTAGAGGAGATGTGCAGGACAAATTGTCCAAGCTGTTCCCGCAGCATCCAGAGCCAAACAAACAGCTGGGGCAATCACCCTGGCCCCCAGGAGGTGAGGAGGGCACAACAGGGGCAGATTACTGTACATGTATAATGATAGGGTGTGTATTTTTGTTTTTTTTAATGGATGGGTGTTTTGGGGTAGATAAATTGTAAGTTTGGATGGATGGACAGATTGGTGGGATGGATTAGTGGTGACAGGAGGAAATGAATGGGACATCGGGATGAGTGGATGAATCATTTATTTGATATTCTGGTTTATTTGTTGGGTGAGGGTGAATGAAAATGAAACGAAGAGTGAATTCATTGTGATGGATGGGCGGATCGATGAAGGGAATGTTGAGAGAAATTAATGAACGAGTGGGATGTTGTGAGGCAGGGATGAATAAAATGTTGAAACGGATGGATTAAACGAATGTCGGGATTGTTTAAATGTTATGATGGATCAAACAGGCTTTGGAGCCATGTGTACAAAATGTAATTTTCCTAACTGATTGATTGAAATGTCGATTAAATAAGCAGAATGTTGGTATGGAAAAATGGACGCGTAAATGACCTTTAGCATGGATGGATGGAGGGAGGGAGTGTGCGTATGGATGGAATCCTGAGGTGGACAAATGGGTGGCATGATGAGGTGGAATATTGGGGTACATAGATGGATGGAAGAATGCATTGTTTTGATAGATGAGTAGAACAAGTGAATAAATTGAATATTCTGCTAGATAAGTGAGTCAATGAATTGAATCTTGTGGAAATGGAGTGTTAAACTGGAAGGTTGAATGAATTTTTGAAAGGGATGGATGGATGGATGAATGTACAGAATGTTGGGATAGATGGATGAAATGTCGGGAAAATGTCTTTTTTTAAACTAATGGTATGGATGGATGGAAGGATTGTTTGAATTGATGGAACTTGGGATGGATGGACAGATGCATAGAATGTTTGAGATGATTGGCAAATGGAGGAATGGTGAGATGAACGGAATGGCTGGGAGGATGGAGGCATTGTTCGAATGGATAAAATTTTTGGGATGGACGGTCAGATAGATGGCATGTTGAGATGGTCAGTGGAATGTTTGGATGTGCAGATGGAGTGCTGGGCTGCATAGATGGCTGAAACCCTGGAATGAACAGACAGAGTGGTAGCATGGGCAAATGGAGAAATGATTCAGTGAAAGGTTGATAAAGATGGATGCTGGGAAGCATATATGGAGAGATGAAAGAGGAGTGAAACAGGGATCTGTGTTTTAAAGACCATGTCCAGGTCTGTTACACAATCTGACCAAATAATAGACCTTCTCACTGAAAGACCCATTTTCTGTGTGTGTGTGTGTGTGTGTGTGTGTGTGTGTGTGTGTGTGTGTGTGTGTGTGTGTGTGTGTGT
>JAQLOM010000010.1:6143257-6157535 GCA_030068315.1 Chrysichthys thysi | reverse complement strand
AATCCAAGCACCACCAAGCTGCCACTGCTGGGTCCTTGAGCAAGGCCCTTAACCTGCAATTGCTCAGATGTATAAATTAAAAAAAAAAAAAGTAAGTCGCTCTGGATAAGAGCGTCTGCCAAATGACTGTAATGTAATGTAATGTTGTTCATTGATTGCATGGTGAAGTAGCCATGTGTCTGTCTTCATTGTAGTATTATAATTATTTTTGTATTTATTATTTTATGGGCATCATCAGGACTGTGCATGCACGTGTGTCATTGCATTTACTTTTTCTCCGCTGTATCAAAAGTCGACCCATTAGGCTTGTGCGATATTATGAAGCCTTTGATATAACTGGCTAAATGTGGGACACGTCCCGATGTGAAAGTCACCATGAGGGGAAACACTAACGTGGTGCAGACCTACTCCGTGTTCAAAATGGTTCAATGTAATATAGTCTTATCTAAAATATATTAAAAACTGAGTAGCTAGATCTTAATTTAGCAGTATTCCTTGTTTTGAGTGTTGGCATCAATATAATGTTAAAATTAGATTTTTTTTTTTTTCGTGAAAAGATATATAAACCGTATTTGCCTTTACTGAAAGAAGACATTTTGCATGTTGAAATGAAAGCATTCCTCTTAAAAGTGGGAGTGTATTACATTAGCAATATTTTCGACAACGTGTCACACTTGGATTGGGACCGGGGGTCAGCTCCATTTGCCGTTCACATAAAGCAGAGACGGAGGAGCTCGGCTTCCTTGAGCCTCCCCACAGTTTAACCCCCAGGTCTTTATAACTCAGTGAAAAAAATGCCACATTAAAGCCTGAGTTAAATTATATTTGTTTGATCAACGCTTTCGAAGTCAACAGGTGAAGTCGGTGTTATAAGACGTCCCAGTCATGTATGCATCGACAGTTATACAATGACATCCAACAGTGCATCTTGACCCCTATTTTTATAGGTCTGTTTTTAGATGTTTAAAATGACTAATGGACATTTTCTGATGGCTAAGTCAGAATCAGGGGAAAAAATGAATGTCACACAAGCCTGTATGACATTGTATGCATATGTATGCCTGTATGCATAGTGGCTGGAACTGTGGTGCTGGATTCGTTTGTTCAGTAGCTTATCAATCACGTTTGAGTCCTACCTTTAGACCAAGACTGCTGTTCAGTTCGTCTTATGTTCAAAAAGCTCATTTTAGCCAGTTGACCTCAGTAAAGTTGTGACTCATCACTTTTTCGTAACCTGCCTCTCAGGTGGACGAATCTCAGACAGGGGAACCTGGCTGGTTAGGAGGAGAGACCAAAGGCAAGACTGGTTGGTTTCCTGCGAACTATGCAGAGAAGATCCCAGAATCCGAAGTCCCACTCAATCTGAGAGCCAGCGCTTTCGCCTCCAAACTGAGTGCACACATCACCCCCACCCCCACCACGCCCACGCCCACAGCCATGCAGCCCATCGCCACGGAGACAGTGCCGCCGGCTCCTCCCCCTGCCGCACCAGCCGCTGCCTCCTCATCTTCATCTGCGTCTAGTAACTGGGCAGATTTCAGCACTACGTGAGCTTGCACTGCTGCTGACATTTCGGGGGGAAAATGAATCACTAATTCAGATCACTTTGTATTAGCGTTGTGTGTGAGCATTTATAATCCCTCACGTGTTGCCCTATAGGTGGCCGACGAACTCAGCGGTGGAGAAGCAGGACGCTGATGGGTGGGAGGCGTGGCCAACCCAGCCAACGCAGCCCTCTCTGTCTGTGCCAACTGGAGGTCAAGGTCGACAGCGCTCAGCCTTCACTCCTGCCACTCTCTCTGGCTCCTCCCCCTCACCTGTGCTCGGACAGGTGGGAGTTGATGTCCAGCTTTTACTGACTCAGCTGCGCAATTTTACGCAGCATGAATCGCGAAATGGCTTTACATCCGGATCCATCCCATGAATGATTGATTTTTTTTTTTTTTTTTTTTTTTTTTTTTTTTTTTTAAAGCCCAATTGTGTGCACATCCTGCTAACTATCTACATTTAATATTGAACACTGATTCTGTTCAAAGACACATTTCTGGAACTTTCATGATGTGTAGCTGAAAAAATCAGTGTTACTCGATGCGAGAAAAGGGGTCTAAATAAGTACATGCCGTTCGTGGCATATTTTATTGACATGTTTATTTTAAATCCTGCATCTATTTTCTAATTAAATATGAAACTGAATTACGTAAGTCCTGAAGGTGATCTTAAATGTAAATCATCAATTTTCAGTAGGCTCTTAATGGGATCGACTGAATTGAAAAAAGGGCTGCATGCATATGTAGGAAGCATTTATAGTGAAGTAGAGACTGTTTGAGCCTGAATATGCCTAGGAGCTCAAAAACAAGTGCTGCATTAAGACGAAACAATTCTGAAACATTACAGGTTATGATAAATTTATGCTCCCGGCTCCTTGTGACACACTTCACTTTTTTTTTATGCAATGTGAACTTCATTGTGACTGTGTCACTAGAACGTCGTGGCCTTGCCTGTTTAACCTCTCTTTCATGCTCTCAGGGGGAGAAGGTGGAGGGGATGCAGGCTCAGGCTCTGTACCCATGGCGAGCAAAGAAGGATAACCACCTGAACTTCAACAAGAGTGACGTGATCACCGTACTGGAACAGCAGGATATGTGGTGGTTCGGCGAAGTGCAGGGCCAGAGAGGCTGGTTCCCCAAATCTTACGTCAAGCTCATTTCTGGACCCGTGCGCAAGTCGATGAGGTGTGGAGGTTCAGCAGTATGTGTATTCATATGTCCGAGGATTATAAGTAGAAGTAAACTAACTACCAAAAGGCCATTTAATGAATTGGACACCAGTTCAGCCTCAACGTACATGAGAGATTATTTAGAAGGGATTAAATTAGTTAATTGTATAACCGATATGAAAACCAGCAAGGCTGACGGGAAATGCCACCATGTGACTCTGAACCATGTGTCGTAATGATCAGCATGTCTTCTTGTTTCAGTATCGAGTCGGGATCCTCCGAAAGTCCCCCCACCATGAAGAGGCCCAGCCCTACTCCTAACAAACCCATGGAGCTTGGCGAAGGCAAGATCACACTCTCACAGTTTACAGAAGCAGTTCACACACTCGTGGCGTAGATCTCACACTGACGGTGCGAAATGAATGTGCGAACACTGAGACCTGTAAATACAGCTGGGTCAAAGCCCACTGCTCCAAAGCAGAACATATGGAGGACCGACAGCTCCTTGGGTAGCCTACTGGAGAAGTAAATGCTCTCAGTCTCATGTTTTGGCTGCTCTCGTGATCTGTTTGTCCTGGCACCGGGGCTAATGATTACCGAGTAACTTCCTATCGAGGTAAATGATTCAGTGCACACGAATCCAGATTTAATAAATAAAGATTTATTTTTTTTTACTATATATCCTCAGAGTACATAGCGATGTACACATATGAAAGCAGCGAGCAGGGTGACCTGACCTTCCAGCAGGGTGATGTAATCACTGTGCTGAAGAAAGAGGGAGACTGGTGGACGGGGACGGTGGGAGGCAGGACGGGTGTTTTCCCCTCCAATTACGTCAAGCCCAAGGACTCCGAGGTGAGACTGTCCACTCTCCAGAAGGCTGCAGTGTATATATTGTATACATCACTGATCAGACTGGAGACGCTCTAAACCTAAAGCAACCATTTCTAACTGCTTATAGTGCTTTCCTGTGAGGGGTAAAGGGAAAAAAACGAATTGATGAAAACAGGTCTGGTTGAAATGAATTTCTGAGGAAATGTAAAATGAGTTATAACCCTTCCGCCGATTAAAAAAACAAAGCAGGATTTCATTTAAAAACGAAAAAACCCCACACATTTATCATTTAGCATAATGTTCTGTCCTCATCATTCATTCAGAGACCTTGTAATGGTCAAATATTATGTCATTTAAAAAAAAAAAAGAAATCTAATGAAAAAGCATGCATGTTTAACCCTTTCGGTGCGGGAGTCGACTAAAGTCGATATGTAGGGGTTTGATGCTACGGCCACGCATACACGTCGACAAAATTAAATAGTTCAGTTGTACTCGCTAGGCGGCGACGCTCGAGGTCATTTTTAGTAATATACCGTTACTGTTGTATGTCAGAGTACCATCTGGAGCACGTTGTTGACAAGGTATATTACGATATGCAGTAAAAATGCTGCGGAAAGGAACGTTTAGGAAGGAGGAGGTTCTGAAATTAGTGCTGGATGATGTATCTGACCTGTCTGACAATGATTTTGACGATGCGGAGATGGATAGTGAGAGTGAAACTGAAACTGCAAGGGCTTCTAGCAATCTTGAAACTGAAACTGCAGGGCTGTCTACAAGGGGAAAAACTCAAGCTTCCACTCGTCACGTAAAGATAGAACCGCCTGAACAGTTTCTACTGCTGCAAAGTCAAAGTGACGGCCCGAATTTCTGAACAAAATATTCAGCACTAGGGGCAAAGTAAAAAAAAAAATTGTTTTCAGCACCGAAAGGGTCAAAACGTGCGTTACTTTACTATATGTTAAAACTGTTATTCTCAGTTCTGTTTGGTCAGAAGTTTCTCATTAGTTTTCTGTAGCAACACGGCAAATTGTAGGGGTAAATTGTCTTATTAACTTGGAGAGAGGAAAAAGAGAGCCTGGCATTCATAGCTGTGATGCCGCACAACGTTGGTTGTAATAAAAAATGGATAAAAAGTATTATGTGCCCTTTTTTTTTTCTTTTCTCCTTAGAAAATTAAAAATAAAAATTTTGGCAGATTGCTGTGGTATAAGAGAAATTATGACCGTTCCAGGCCACTAATTTGATTGGACAGACGGCATTCCGAGAGTGCTCCTATTTAATCTAACAGCACTGCGACATTTCACTGTGTGTCACTCCGCTTGTCAGGGTTTTCCATAGAAAATTCAAATTCTGGCCGCGGTTCTGCCGAAACTGTTAGTCCAGTAGCATTAGCGACGTCATCACGAACGCAGTGTTTTTCCTGAACATAGCTTTTGACATCAAATATGAAAGCTCCTTAAGCCCATCTTTGATTATTTACTCTCTATAACCGCTTCCTGTCAACTTTTAGGAAAGTATTAGAAACCTGATTAAATTTTTTCCCCCTTATCAGTAATAAGTAATTATTTCAATTTGTTTGATTTGCCACAGGTGATTTAGTCCCCCTCAAGTTATGAAAGCCACTTTCACTTCTTCTTCTTCTTCTTCTTCTTCTTCTTCTTCTTCTTCTTCTTCTTCAGGGCCTGGGGCCTGCTGGGAAATCTGGAAGTTTGGGAAAGAAACCAGGTGAGCGTCCTACAGCTGGATGCTGATGATAGAGGCTGTGCATTTTTATCACCAGGTTGTATCTGTCTGAACTTGTATCCTTTTTTTTTTTTTTTTTTTTTTTTTTTTAACGCTAATAACATTGCTTCTGTCTCCTTCTCTGCAGAGATCGCTCAGGTGATTGCCCCCTACACTGCCACCGGGTTAGAACAGCTGACCCTCGCACCTGGCCAGCTCATCCTCATCCGCAAGAAAAACCCCGGGGGCTGGTGGGAGGGAGAACTACAGGTCTGGAAAGAAGATCTTTTTGTCTGTAGTTCTGTGTGTGTGCACACTTCTGTCTCTGTCTGTTTGTTTCTCATGGTACAGCTGCTCGCAAATTTTATTAGCATGTGCCTCCACACACACAGCGTCTCTCAGCTCTCTATTTGTCTAACTTTTATATTGGTTAGCTCCGGGCCGTTGGAATAATGATAAAGAAAAGAACATGAGACTATATCAAACATGATTGGGGACATAAGTAGTTTAGTACTTTGTTTGCTATTTCGTTTGCTATTAATATTTAATGCCATGTAAAATTATTGTCCCCCAACAATGACATAAGAGTACAATAAACTGGTTGTAGATGCAGATGAGGTGATTTTATTGAATCTTAACGTGCATTGCAATCCAGTTGGCTAGCTAGCTCGCGTTTCAAATCTTTTATCTCCTTAGCTGATTTAATATGATTAAGGTTATAATGCCTAGTTATTATTTCAGGTAATGCAGTGCTAATGAGGAGCACCGTCATTCTGCCATCAATCATTAAACGCGCCTGCTTGGTTAATGCTTAACCCTTGCCAGATTGGCTAAATGCCATGTTACAAGCAGTCTCGCACAATCATTTGCATGAACTTGAGCACTCCTGAGTGTTTGCCAACCCACAGCAGTATGATGCAGCGCTGAGAACATGCAGGAGGATACATATCATCGTATATAATGCAATATAAACGCAGATTCTATTTCTGTCTTTCTTCGCTACTCAGAGAGAGAGAGAATGCCTTCTGACTCATCTGACCATTTCTCCCTTTTTCCAACATTAACTGTTGAGTCATATAAACATTTGAGTAAGCACGCCTTAGTAGATGTGTTTCGTATTCAGATATTCGTTTTGCCCGAGGTTGTTTATTTCTCAGAGTAAACTTCTAATTCGGTTATACAAACCTTCTCAGCCAGGATAATCGGTCTATAGCCCGGTCAGACATGCTTTTCAAAACACCTTGAAACAAACATCTAAAAGCTAGCAACATTTAAGAGTTTTTCAGATCCGGAGGTATTTATGTGAAAAGGCAAAAAAAAAATGTTGAGTTCAAACAAAAAGGCAACACGGTTTTGTTCCTTTAGGTATCGTCTGACCTGTTATGTGTCTTAGATCTGATTTAAAAATTAATGTCTTGGGTTGCCCCCCCCCCCCCCTCTTTTACACCTAGGCCAGAGGAAAGAAGCGTCAGATTGGCTGGTTCCCAGCTAATTATGTGAAACTGTTAAGCCCAAGCACTAGTAAGACCACGCCCACTGAGCCAACTCCTCCCAAACTGCCTACACCAAATGCAGGTACTGCCATCACTCACGAACTTAACGTGGACATTTTTTAGGGGTCCAAGCATCAACATTTTATTTTGTGGTGTTTTGTTTTTAGTGTTTTTTTTTGTGCTTGGGTTTTTTTTTGTTTGTTTTTTTGTTTTGTTTTGTTTAGTTTTTGTAATGGATTTTCTGATCATTTTTATTTGTTTTTACTTTACTTATTTTTGTGCTTGGTTTTTTTTTTTTTTATATGGATTTTCTGATCATTTTTATTCGTTTTTACTTCTTTACTTAGGAGTCCAAGCATATAGAAGGGGTCCTGGAATCCTATTACATTTGTTAGGATTTTTTTTCTTCTTCTTATTCCTCTTTTTCTTCATCTTATACTTTTATCTTTGCTCGAATGTATCATGCAGCCACAACCATAATGCAATAAGGCCCAATCCCAAAACTTGAGTAGATAGTATATCTCAGCTGCAACTCAAATATGAAATGACTCAACTACACCTCTAGTTGGCATAGTAACGCAGTGGTTTACATTTTAGCCAGTATCCTGAGAACCCTGTCGTACAGACAAAATGAACGCATGAGCCTATAAAGAAATGATCCGAATAAAAATGCTTGGGCCCCACAGATCGGTGCTTGTGCATACCGTTCTGTTCACTCACTGGAGAAACTGCAGGTTGGTGTTTAAATCTGTGTGTCTCGCTCACGTCTTGGTTTTCACTCTGCGTGTTTTGAAGACAAAAGAATTTAAAAGCTCATTGAAGTGTTAGAATCAACGGTGCGCTAATAAATGCTCCTTTAATCCCAACATGCTGAACGCAGCTTCACCCATTCTAAGTTTATTTTGTTGGGCTAATGAATAGTAGATAAACTTTCTCTTGATAAAAATATCTCCGGGTTCTCTTCTGTACAAACTACTATCTGGTCCTTAATACTGTATCTTCACAAGGCTTTATGGTCGGTCATCTCTCGTTAGTGGCAGGTAGGTTATTGGGTTTTTGTACAATAGACGTAGGACGACAGCGTGGAAATGAACCGGTCACCACCCCGGGACGAGCCCTTGAGCTCAGACTCGTGTGTGAGAGCAAATTTTTTTTTGTAAGATATCGTAAAAACGTTACTTTTGCTGGAAGTAAGTTATCAGAGTGAGATTGTAAATAAAAATGTTTGTGTTGCGTTTTTCATGGCTTTCCAAGGAGTTTCTCATTAGAACGTGTGTTACTTGTGTGTTCAGTGTGCCAGGTGATCGGCATGTACGACTACACAGCTCAGAACGACGACGAGTTGCCCTTCGGGAAGGGGCAGATCATCAACGTGCTGAGCAGGGAGGATCCTGATTGGTGGAAAGGCGAGCTGAACGGTTCCATCGGTCTTTTCCCTTCCAACTACGTCAAACTGACCACCGACACAGACCCCAGCCAGCAATGTGAGTATGGATAAAATCTCCTTCTCTTTCTTTTCTCCTTCTTTTTCTGTTGTCTCTTTCTTTCTCTAGTTATCGATGGCTTTGTTCTCACAGCAGGGCAAATCGCTTTTTAGTTTTAATTACACATGACCTAATCGGATTTGTTTGTTCCAACTGTAGGCACATTTGTTTGCCTATTTATGTTAGAGGTTGTAGTAGTAGTAATAATAATAATAATAAAAGGCATGCGTAAGCTGATTAGTCGAGAGCAGACAAAAGATACTTGGCTAACTGTTTGCATGATGAGTGTGTTATGTTCAGTTATAGTTCTGAAAGTACCTCGGTGCACAAAAAGTGAAAACTTTTCACACAAATTAAGAGCAAGGCCACTTTTTGTCTGTCCGGGAACTCTACTGAACTTCCCAGGTGATAGTTCTCTTCTTCGTTGTTGCTTCAGTGCCCTTCAAAATTATTGGCATAATTTTGGGATATGAGAATTAGCTGCTAATCAATCAGTAAGCAGCTTTAGGGCCATAATAAACATTTCACATATCTGAAATTGTTGGGAGTTTGTCGGGAGTTGGACAAATGAACACGCTGATCCACCACTTACTGGGGATGAAAAAAGAGTAACAAAATCGCATTTTTTTTTTTTAAAGACATATTTTTTTATTATTATTCTTGTGGTTGTCAAGTTTCAAAATCAGCTGTTTAAACACCACTTTCACAACAACGAGCAGTTTGTAAATGTGTTTGTAAGAGAAGGAAGCCCATCCTGGTGGCATCACAGGAAGTACAATTAGCACCGTGTGAGCAGAATTAAACGTTCTAATCCTGCAGACGTTCATTAAGGGTGCCAGTAATTCTGCATGGCACTGTATTTTATCTATGTTATTACCGTTTTTGAGAGATAACATTGAGACACTCCATGCACCAAACCTCACGGAAGGGGGGAAAAACCCTAAATCTGATTTAAAATAAATAAAAGTAAAACATACAGTGGCTCAGAGTGCCGAAAACGAACATGGGATTTCAATCAGCTCTCTGTAGGAACACAGCCATTATCTTTCTGTCTCTTCCATACTCTGTCCCTCTAAATCTTTCACACACTAATTCTCTCTATCCTGCCCACTGTAAACACTGACAACTTGCGAATTGCCGAATCTTGGTAATGTTCGACATGGAAATTCTGGAGGGGGGAATAAAAAAAGAGTAGTAGATGAATCTGGATGATCCAGTTCCACCAAAGGACGTAAGACCTTGTTAGTAATGTCGAAGACCTCTTTATGCAATGTTCTTAACGTTATTCCAAACATTATGGTTTAACAGGTTTAAGGAATAACTCAGACCCACTCTGACCTTCATATAGGGTTGATTTGTCTTTTGCCCGTGTCTGATCCTCTTCCCCGACCACACTAACACTCCCCCTCCCGCCTGTCTCCTGCATCTCCTTCCATGTCGTGTAGTGTAACGGTGCAGTCTCTCTCTCCCTCTTGCTGTCTCTCTCTCTCCCTCTCGCTCTCTCACTCTCTCTCTCTGTCATACCTGCATGTCGTGTTGTCTTGTAAAACCTCCTGTGTTCATTCTCAGTCTTCCAAGCTTGTACTGTTTGCACATTGTGGGTATCTTTTCATTCTTTTATTTATTTATTTTCCAACCTGATTTCTTAATTTTTTCGTTTTTGTTTTGTTTCGTTTTGTTTTTTTGGTTTGTTTTTTTTTTTACTCCGTTTTTTTGCTTATGTGCTGTGTTTTCCTCTTTCTAGGACTCTTATGTTGCCCATTTCCCACTCAGCCTTGAAAGTCCTCAAAGCGACCCACTATCCCCTATACACTGCCCAGCGGGATGATGGGAGATGGAAACCCCCCCCACATTGGTCATGTGACTGCCCCTCTCAGCTGGCTTTGTGGCCAGAAGAAACGAATCCCGAATACTGCAGAAAGCGCAGTACTGCTAAGCTCAGTATTCAGAAACATAGACACATGCAAAAGAAAAAAAAAGTATATAAAATATATATATAAATATATATATATTGCCAATCAGCATTCTCTGCATTTAAACAGAATGCTTAATTTAAAATAAAAAAAAAAATTAAAAAAAAGAAGGGAAAAAAAAAGAAATCTTTAACACTGAATAAATTAACAGCGTTTACGTCTATATGAATTATAACCATATGTATGGTTGCTGGATAGTGGGTCCTTTTGTGGCTTTCTGTGATCTTATTCTGTAGCTTTGCTAATGCTATTGAAATCACAACCATTTGGTGTTAGGCTCTTCCCACCATTTGATGTTAAGCTCCACCCACTCACTAACAGTTGCCTTTTTGCTCCTTCCAAGCCCCACCCACTGACCTCTCATTGGACCCACAGCACCACAGAAAGACCCACTATTCATGTCCGGTGACCTGGTAAAACATATACATGTGTGTCATAACTGACCTGTATCTTATCATGCCTGTCATACAAACTCAAGTGGGTTTACAACGTTACATATTTGACTAATTTAATTTTTTTTTTTTTGGTTTGGTAAATGTGTGTTTCTTTTGATTTCGTTCATATGTTTGTGAAACTATTTACTGTTTGACAAAGTGAGGAAAACTCTTTGATAAAACACAACAGGACCTGGGTCCCGGTCATGAAAATTCCAGACCTCATGGCTGTTGTGTGTTATTAATAAAAGACGTAGGTGCTGTCAGTGATTTTGATGGGCAGGATGGGACTTCTCCGTTCATCCAGTTGCATAAGTCCGTGTCATTGTTCGTCACGTGTTCATACCTGAACATTGGATGAGTTAGTTTTGTTCATGTGCTTGTTCGTTAGTGTTTTTGTTTTGTTTGGTTTTTTTTTCTCTTTTGCGTGTGTGCGCGTGTGTGTGTATGTGTTCACTGTTTTGTTCAGCTCATTTATTTCACAGTGTTTGTGTGACAGGGTTAATAAAATGGTGTTCCAAACCAAATACTGCACAACTGCCACTTAGGGAGAATGGTACAGCGAAATACACACACACACGTGCGCACAGACACAGTTTATGTTTGATATGTAAAGACTGCAGTCTCCCACTGAGGCTTCAAAATGTTAATTTCTTGTATAATTGTTTCGCAGTGTAGATGGAATAGTTTTGTATCTATAATTTCCTCTATGTTTATACACGCTTGATTTTTGAAATTATTTTTGGATCGCCGAGGACAGGTTGGAGAGTGCGCGAAGTCGCTTAAACAGCTACATTCTATTTTTATACCAACCGGAAATCGATTCGTTTAAAAAGCACGCGGGTTGGAACGCACGCTTTCCCTTTTTAAATATAAAACTAGGTAGAGACGTGTAAAAGTAAGTCACCAAACGCGACGAAATGAACGTCCTTAAGAAGTGCGGACCCTACCATCAGAGACACAAGTGAGCAAATGATGATGTACAGCATTGAAACGTAACACTTTACTTACTAATCACAAATGGTAATGAATTAAAAATGTTTACAGCTGATAAGAGGAGTATAATGGTAAGAGCAAGTCCTTAGGCTTGTAAACTGTTGTGTTTTTGGGTTTTGTTTTGTTTTTTCTTGGTTTGTTTTTCCCTGCTTGTTAAGAAAGGCATGACATTAATTTATGCTCAAACTTTATTGTACTGGTTGTACCATATCAGCTATGATTTTGTTGCTTGTTTTATATCACACAACAGTATTGTTAATATCTTCTAAAGTGAAATGAACTGAAAATGTAATTTCTGTTATCAGCCTAATGGGATGTAGTTTTATTTCCTC
Organism: Chrysichthys thysi; assembly: GCA_030068315.1. Lineage (NCBI taxonomy): Eukaryota > Metazoa > Chordata > Actinopteri > Siluriformes > Claroteidae > Chrysichthys > Chrysichthys thysi. Next base: position 6,145,551 of record JAQLOM010000010.1, on the reverse strand, counting down.
CACATCCTCATTGTTTTGTTTTTTGTTTTTCCCAGTGTAAAAGTATTAAAGTGTGCTGCTTACTATCGACTCTTTGGACTGCCCATCATGTCCTAAATCTCGATTCAGCTCAGAGCAGTTTTTCTTTTGTTTAGGTTGTTGTTTTGTTTTTTTTTGTTTTTTTTTTTTGGTACACCTGAATAGACTTGGACTCTGGAAGCACAGCAAGCTTCTCATTCGGTTTCACTTTCTCTCATGCTGTACACGTACGCGAAATCCGTTGCAGTTTTTCTTTTCTGCTTTGGTTTCAGCACTCAGACAACAAACCCAAAACCGTTGCACTTGGTTAATGCAGCATTTTATGAAACAAGTCAATAAAATGAATGTACAACTGAGAATCATATCCGATCCTTAGCTTTAATAAAAGTGGCATGTTATGTTTATAGAAAATAACGTGTAACCATTAAAGATCTCCATGACTCCATGGTGCACTTGTGTACTCTCTTTATTGTACTTATTTGCTTGAACTGTGGTGTTTAATTGTGTATCTCTACTAATTGTATGGTAAGCACCTATCTAATTTTGTTTTTCACCTTAATACCATATTATAATACATATAATTGTATGTAGTATATATTGCTATGTTAAGCACGATGATGAATGACACGCTGGATCTGAATGCGAGTAAGAACTGGAAGCGAGACCTTTGTACGTTCTGAATTCAGTCCAACATGAGTCTGAACTCGTAAGTTTTCAGTACCGTACACCGGGGAGATGACAGTAGTGACCTTTAACCCTGTTTGCAGGGTGTGCTGACCTCCATCTGCTGGATATGTTGACCCCGATGGAGAGGAAAAGGCAAGGCTACATCCACGAGCTCATCGTCACTGAGGAGAACTACGTCAACGACCTGCAGTTAGTCACGGAGGTAAGAGCAGAAACGACACTGTGGCTCGTGTGCAGAAATCTGAAGCTGAACATCGTGCAAAATGAGCTTGTAAGCTCTAATAACTCTGGTAGAATTGGGTATGCAGAAGGTTCTCCATGGTTGCTCGCTAATTACACCGGAATTGTTGAGATCTATCCCATTTTATTCACATTTCTGTAAATGGTCTGTTCCATCATCATAATTACAGTGCTTACAAGGAAACCACTGTATTCTTATTGTACTCCACCCAGCCTGCTGTTATCTCCAAAATTTGGTTATTTATCCATTTCCACTGATCAGCCAGCTCTCCCCATCCTACACCAGCTACCAACAAGGTTAACACGTGCTTCCTTGGAGACACGTCAAGCTAGACGAACACATCTTTTGAATTGCTGTTCATGCTGCATCACAGGGCAGTGTGGCACACTCTAAGGAAAGTGCTATCTACCCTCTTTCTCATCCACACACGAGCTTGTGAACACCTGCGATTGGCCCGAGTTACAGTCATCGGACCGAAATGGAGCCTTGGCTTTCGGCTGCGGAGGTCTGCGGCATCGTCGGGAATCGACTCGCAGTTCCCCTGGCAACTAGGCGAGCAAAATTGTTCATCATGCCCACCAGGAGAGCTTATTTGTGTTGTTTTTATTATTACTTTTATTTTAATTGTCCTAAAACTATTTAGGAATGAAATCAGCCCGGACCACTTCTCATGAACATAAAAACAGCAAATGCCATTTCACATGGCATTTTAGTGAGAATCAACGAATATACTTTTGTTTGTTTTGTTTTTTTTTTAAATACATCAGAAGTTGAAAGAACTTTGAAAATACATTGCACTTTGTAATACAGGTGCTCTCCAAGTTACAGTGACCCAACTTCTGATTTTTTTTTACGTTACGATGGCTACTGCAATATGCTAAGAATTGTAAAATATTTAGAAAATATTTAAGATTCGTGGGCGGGCACCACTGGCAGGCCAGCATGAGAGCATATGACGCATACTGCGTTCAGACGATGGCCGGACATACACATCACTTGCCTTACGTGATGCCTCGCTCTCTCCTGTAACTCACGGAGTTAACTTGTGCATCGATGGGCTGTACAGTGCATTACCGCATGTTTTTTTTGTGTGCTTCAAGAGCTAATTTTACAATCCGAATTCCAGAAAAGTTGGGACGTTTTTTAAATTTGAATAAAATGAAAACTAAAAGACTTTCAAATCACATGAGCCCATTTTTTTTTTCACAACAGAACATAGATAACATAAATGTTCAAACTGGGAAACTTTACAATTTTATGCACAAAATGAGCTTATTTCAAATTTGATGCTTGCTACAGGTCTCAAAATAGTTGGGACAGGGGCATGTTTACCATGGTGTAGCATCTC
>JAQLOM010000010.1:6119523-6135579 GCA_030068315.1 Chrysichthys thysi | reverse complement strand
CGTAACAACCAACGATTTATACAGGAAAATCATGAAGATTAACAAGGTTGCCCAAACTTTCGCATCCCACTGTATATTGAAGGGGTACTCCGGTGTTTATCAACGTAATGTCTATCCTCAGTGTGTGTAGTTTTTGCAAGACTTTCCCATTCAACCAGTTTGGCCCATTTCTCTGTAGTGAGAAGCACTGACAACTCACTTAAAACTGAAGTGTAAGGGCAGTGGGTGAAGGGGTAAAATGTGTGACTGTATGACACACGTTCAAAACTATAGACGTGAGAGGAAATTATTCCCAAAGCTGTTCACACGGTTTTGTAGTTTATTGGGAATGAACAGATAATATTCATGTTCCTGTGTGCAAAGCGAGCTCCGTGATGACATTTTTTGCCAACGTTGGACTGGAAGAACACGAGTGGCCTTCACCGAGCCCTGACCTCAACCCCAACATCAGAGCTGGACCTCACGAATGCTCTTGTGTGGCCACAATGACCCCAAATCCCTACACCTACCCTCCATAATCTAATAGAACTGCAAAAAGGGGACTAAGGCCGGAATGGGATTTTTTTTTCAATGAGCATTATGGTCAGGTGTTCACATATTTTTGGCCATGCCGTGTATCTTGAGCAGGTACAAAAACAACAAATAACAAATCCATTTAAAAGAAAAAACAGTCCCTCTCTTATCTCTCTAGCAGAGGTCAGTTGTGCCCGGGAGTGATGTAGCTGAGGTCGAGGAGCTGTCAGGGAACTGGAGGGTCTACAGATATGGTGGAGCACTAAAAATTCACAGATCATGTTGTCGTGTTACCCCCAAAGTGTCTCCGTTACTTACACTCAAGTGCAAATTATTATACAGACGCAGAGCAGTATTAAATTAATCTTCGAGTGAAGAACTGCTTACAGTTTTCTTTCATAAACCTTTATTGACCCAACAGCTGCTCTGAAACTTCCATTATAAGTGAGATGTGTGCATCTTTTGCTACAGTGACATGTCATAACGCTGGCCTGGGGTAATCCTATATAGACTTCAGATTTGATGGAGAGATATTATGTTATAAAATGCTGGATTACTCCTTGAACAATCATGATATCCCAAACATCGCATTCAACAAGTAACGACAGGTCTTGATACATTTGTGTAAATGACCTCGATTGGTATGCTGTGCACAATTAGTTTGGGGTCATGACAGGGGCTGATTTTCGGCAAATCTCTGCAAACGACTTTGTCGATCTTGGCTACGTGAGCTTAAAAAAATGTGGATTGTTTTGTAAATGTATTTATTTTATTTCATTTTTTGTTCAATTTATCCTCGAGCCAATTTCCCAGTCGAGTGTTTTCCTCTGTAGTTGGCGTTTTCAGGTCGTTTCTAGAGCGTAAAGAATTTCAAGTCACTGAGATACTCGAAGACTGAAGCATTGTGCCATTCCATAAAAGACACATATAAATATGGTGTACAGTGTTTTTTTTTTTGTTTGGTTGTTTTTTTTGTTGTTGTTTTTTTTGGTTGTTTCCAGATTTTTGCTGTACTGGGATGTTTGCCAATGAAGAAAAAAAAAAACCCAACATGTTAATGCTGCAGTCTTACTTTGCAACAATATGTTCTTACTTGGCTGTTTTATTTATCCTTCGATTTGTATTCCAAAAGGTGTCACATAATCAGCAGGCTGGTTCTGGGAAAATCTTAAGATGGCGATCGTGACGTAATGTTTAAACATCAATATTCAGCTCTGGCTGTGTTTTTTTTTTTTTTTTTTATTCCTCTATACTCTTGAAGGGGGGAGGGGGGGTTCCTCAAGGGCTCTTCTTGCGGATAATGATCTTGACTTTCAGCGTGCTAAGGGTGAAGGTGAAGGTGAAATGTGCAAAACGGGCGGTGAACATTTGTTTAACAAAGTGACCAAGTCTGATGACTGATGTTAATTCCTAACCATGTGTAAGCTTTTTGTTTGTTTGTTTGTTTTATATATCATGGAAAAACCACTGGAATTTACTCCGTAGAGCTACTTTTATTGCTAATCCAGCATTATTTACCATCATGCTCCTCCTTTAATCGTGTCAAAGACTTCTGAAATGCTGTAAATGCCGAGCCAGTGATGAGTACAGAATCGTTTCTTGTTTGTTTGTTTTTTGTCTCATCGTCACTTTTCATGGGGTTTCATTTTGCGACAAAAGGAAGCTCTTTAACACTGAGTAATATTTATGATCAATTTTGTATCACTAATGTGTTTCCTCTTTTTTTATATCTTATTTTTACTGTCTAGTCTTTCCTAGAGTGTAGCAGTTAGAAGGTCGAGGTTAACACTGTAATTGGATTATATTTGTAAAGATGAGAAGCATCAGGGTGTGTTTGAGTGCACGTGGTGCTTTTTTCTCTTTTTTTTTTTCTTTTTTCTTTCTTTCTTTCTTTGTACTTTTTTTGAGCTGTAAACGGAATGTACGTAGTGGTACAGTGCAGGGGAACACAGGAAGTTGTTTTAAAGAAGTGATGTGTATAAATGGTGTATTTTCAAAAGATCAGAGATCAGGACAGACGACTTTCTGCCACGTTGCGTTTTCAAAAGGAAAAAAAACACTGGTTCTTCAGAATATATTTCTACGTTTCATTTTTATATGTATTTTATTTTATTTTTTTTTTATTTTGGGATTTGGAAGTGAATAGTTTGGATGGTGAGAATGGTAGCAGTACTACGCTGAGAAGAATCATGTAAAGAGTGTGTGAGTGTTTGTGTGTGTGCTTTGTTTAGAGGACATATGAAGGGTTACTCATACCTCTTTCTCTTGCATCTATCTGTCCCTCATCTCTCTCTCTCTCTCTCTCTGTCTCTCTCTCTTTCTCTCTCCAGCCTTTATGATCCTGTAGGCTCTTCCCCTGTATTTTTTACCGAGTCCCAATGAGTCGACGGTACCGTATGTGTTTGTGTTTAAATCTTTGAAAGGAGTATAATATATTACGACTTGAATAATTATGTTGATGACAGCGTATTGTTATCAATGTAGAAGCAGTGTGTTGTCTTAAACGTTGCAATTAAAGCTCAGTTGGACCAAGAAATTATGACTGTGGTTTGTGTTTGGGTGGGATGTCGTAATGTTCGCATGAACACATGGATTATAACGACTGCGAGAATCCGATGGCTGGTTTGAGGATGTGGGAAAAGGAAAAAGTAGGAGGTTACTAGAAGTTGCTACAAGAAAAACATACAAATACAAGTGGCATGCAAGATTCTATACAGCATCTGGAAAGGCTAATGCTTTTAATGTGTTAACATATGTAACTAGTATTCTTACTTGAGAAAGAATATTTATTATTTGATTTTCGCCCATGCTGGATACAGAAGACTTCACATCTAACCTCATATGTGGTCCAGGACACCAAACTCATTTTGGGAAACAGTGTGTTTAAAAAAATATGTTAAATCATTTTTTCTCAAAGGTGGCAATTTACTAGTGCTACAGGTCCCAAAAAACAGTTGGCACAGGGACAACAAATGGCTGAAAAAGCAAGAAAGTTTAAAAAGATTCAGCTGGGAGAACATCTAGCAACTAATTAAGTTAATTGATATCAGGTGTGTAACATGATTAGCTATAAAAGGGATGTGTTAGAGAGGCAGAGTCTCTCCAATCTGTGAAAGTGTGCATAAAAAGATAGTGGAATACTTTAAAAACAATGTTCCTCAACAATCAAATTTAAAGAACGTCCTAACTCTTCTGGAATTCGGGTTGTGGAACATTATTTAATCCCATTTCATTTTCCCCAGAACCGGTGTTGGATGAAATTAACTCCAAATAAATGTCAACCGCCACAGTGAGAAGGTTCTGGGTCCAAAACAATAACTGACTTAGGCCACCTGTTACTGCAAAGGGCCAGTAAGGCTAAACAGAGTCAACAGTTGGGAATTGGAGACATTGGTTTGAAAGCTGTCACACAGTCTGCATCAAATTCCAAGGCCACGCCTGTTCCTGTTCCTATTCACCCCATGACCGGAGCAGCCAAGCCACCTGTAATAAAAGCAGTACCTGAACTTGCAGTCCTCTTGACCGACACTTTCCCTGCAACAGTGAATAAATTTGTCGACAGCTTATTTAAAATAACCACATTTGTGACAGAAGGTGACCTTCAGGCACCTAAGGCAACCTGTCTACCCAAGCATCTGCTTCATCAGAATGGTCTCTACCTATCTCCACATCATTTCATGTTTCTCTAGAAGAAATAACAAAAAGGACCAGGTCTTGATGAAATAACAAGTACCCGTCACGCAATACCTGAAGCCGACCCTGTTTTTCCCCGGAGATGTACTTTGGTATCGTACCGCCTGCTGGCACAGGGAGTCCTTCTACAGGCAAAGTCCCTGACCTGTCTCCTGATCTGTCGTCTGCTATAAATGGTTCTACAGAAGCCAATCCTGCTTCTGGAAGTACAAAATTCATTCATGCCTCCAAAGATGCAACATCCACTGAAGCAGTCTCCATTTCTTAGGTAAATTATATAAAGCCCATGCACAAAGGTGCTTTGGTGGAAAATTTGGACTGCACGTACATACTGAATACATGCCTCCATGACCATTTCAGAAGTAAAAACTTCCCAAACCCAGGGTATTGCCCAAGAACTTTCAGCAACTGGGGAGTTAAAACATGTAGTGAGATCCACTGTTCAAGAGCTTGGCAGCCTACAGTCACCAACAACCAAAGAGACTTCTTAGACTCTACCTTCACCACATGGTCCTCACAGAACCCTTATAAAGAAGAGATTGTCAGTCATAAACTGACTCCAGAAGTCGAAAATGGTTCTGCAGAAACAGCATTACAAGCTTCCCTTCACAAACTCTAACATATCATCAGTGGTTCCAAATAAACCTTCTGCAATTCAAGAATTTCCTCCTGAGGAAGTTGTGGTTTTTGCAAGTCAGCCAAAAATAATGGATGCCTCAACAGAAAAGTGTCCAGATGTCACGCCGGGGACTGTTTTTGAAAGTCACACGATCCGGAGCAACAAAAGTGTAATGAGGTCCGATCCAGCCTATGGTGAATTAGCAGGAGACGAACTAAAGGCATGAGGAAAATACAGCATCCAGGAGGTTTCGGACGGTACTTGTCATGTTCGCTGTGGTCCAGTACGTTGACACCATACGACATGGTAATGATGATCACGTACCCGAAACAGACCTGCTCCTGCATCATGACTCACTTTTTTATCCAGACCCAGTTGCCACTGAAAACTCCTAATCAATAATTTTATTTTTTATGGATTTATTTAGATCAACAACATAGTACCATGAATTAACTGCTGCAGGTAACTGTCATAATTGAGTGTTATGTGCGAGCAGGTCAGGAACACAATAAACTGCTGAGTTGAAGATGTAGCAGTGTTTAAGATTTATAGAAACACATTGTGTAAGAACATGTACAACAGTTGCAGCAATAATGGGGCTGCATTCTGTCACCGGAAATGGAAAGCAGGCTGATAAAACTGGCAAAACCACAAGTACTTGTGTATACAAATGTTATTACTGATATGCTGTATGATGCTAAGTCATTTTCAAGTTAATTTGCACAATGTGGTTCATTTATTGATAGTTTTAGTTAGTGGTTGATGTACTGATTTAGGTCTGCGCTGTAACTCATGCCTACTTTTGGGCTCACTGCTTATCCCTCATATAGTAAAATTATGAATGTTCCCCCCCCCCTCCATTTGAACCAATCTGTTCTGATATGCCTCTGTTACCTATTTGGTTCTTTTTGTATTGCTCACAGGAAATCTCATGTCTCCATTCTGGCCATTCTGTGCATGTTAGTTAACACAGGGAAATTTTTTATGCATGTTCAATTCAATTTCAGTTTTATTTGCATAGTGCTTTCAACAGTGGACTGTAATGTGCTGTATTCTATACTAGCACAGCCTATATTTATATTTTAGGTACTGTATGTATGTACTACCCTAGCCTAGCTGACGATTTTTCCTATACTGTATAATACTGTAATTAACCATTACTTGCTACAGACTAGATTTCAGAACCACTGCAGTTGTCATAAACAACAGATGTTACTGTACCAACATAAGCAACCGAATCAAGAAACAGCTGTTTGACGAATTCCACTGTTGACAAATCCATAAAAACAATTCACTATAGGATGCTGTGAAATACCGGGGAAATCCGCAAAAAATGTAGATATATTCTAAATAAAAATCCCGCGAATAGCCGGGGAACTGCGATATAGTTGGGGATTACTGTGTATATATATATATATCCCTAATGAGCAAGACTGTGATGACGTTGGCAAGGAAAAACATTCTGAGACGACAAGAGGAAGAAACCTTTAGAGGAACCAGACTGAAAAGGGAACCCGTCCTCATTTGGGTGACCCCAGATAGTGCCATCTATGTGTTGTATGGTTCAAAAGTGCAGTCATGTAGCCCCAGATTCACTGCACTTTCAAGGTAAACTCTATTCTGTTCGACTGATTACTGTGGGAGATTTGATTGTATGTTACATTATTACATTATTGTCATTTGGCAGACGCTCTTATCCAGAACGACTTACATTTATCTCATTTATGTTGATTGTATATGTATCACATATTTAAGAATGAACTATTTGGTTGAGCTAGTGGGTGTAGAAATGAGCAGTTTTCTGGTAAGCACACAAGTTTTTCTATTGTTGTCATTTTCATGTGCTTCTGCATTACACCTTGATTTTTTTGCGATGTTATATAGTGTAGTTACAAACTTTAGAATAACTGCTGTGTTTTTGATCAGCATTAAGTTTTTATGTCCCATGGAATTATTTACTTACCCAATTCAAACAAATTATGTTTTCATCCCTCTAGCACTATTGGACCCAGTAGAGAAGCTGCTCTTAGATAAAATCCATGAATTCACCGCCAAGAGCAAGTATGCACAACTGTGTTTGCATAAACTGGAAAAAAACACCCCTGCCCTTTTCTGTCTCATTCATATTAACCATATGCTAAAAGCTCCTTATTGAATGTTGTAGCTTCAGCACATCTATTTTTTTTTTTTTTTTAGCTTCTTTAACAGCCAGTTCTTTTGCCATGAGCCTCAGGGCCTATGATGGGCTGCTTGATGTTGGTCCAGAATATAATAAAGCATTTTCCGAGGAATTAACTAAGCTTCAAAGACTTCATGGTAATGGAGATCTCTCACCATTCCCAGAATTTATGTTCTCAGGTGGGTGGGAATGATTCTTTTGTTGCTACAACAATAGTGTAATGTTTTATTTGATGATGGTGTTTACTTGTACAACCCGAATTCCAGAAAAGTTGGGACGTTCTTTAAATTTGAATAAAATGAAAACTAAAAGACTTTCAAATCACATGAGCCAATATTTTATTCACAACAGAACACAGATAACATAACAAACGTTTAAACTGGGAAATTTTACACCTTTATCCACTAAATTAGCACATTTCAAATTTGATGCCTGCTACAGTTCCCAAGAAAAGTTGGCACGGGGGCAACAAACGGCTGAAAAAGCACACAAGTTTTAAAAGATTCAGATTTCCTGGAGAATGTTGCCCCAAAAACATTCAGATCCGGTCATCTGGCTTTTCTAAACTGCTCATAGGTATGAACATGAGTGTGAAGGGTTGTTCGTCTCTGTGTTATCCCCGGGAGAGAATGGTGACCTGGCCAGAGTGAACCCCACCTTTCACCCAAAGTCAGTGGAGATTGGCTCCAGCTTCCCTGCAACCATGACAGACAAGCAGTACAGATGATGGACAGATAAATGGATGGATGGATTGATGAATGGATGGAAATGTTGACTGCCTAAGTATCTCCAAAGAATGATTATTTTTTTATTAAAAAACAACCAACCAACCAAATAATTACACACATACTTTAAATTAACATTTTGCATGAATATTTTGTGAATTCTCTGAGCAATCTGACTGTGACATTCTGGCCAAAAGTGTAGAGAAAAATAAAAATGGATGCATTCGTTAAATTGTTTTGCTCTTCTTCTGTTTTTATATGGATAGGCAGTTTTGGACTGAATAGAGCGCAGTAAAAAGTAAAGAGGTTTCCCACAGGTTTCAGGTTTGTGGGTTAAGAAAGGAAAGGAGTGCATTTGATTAAAATAATAATAATAATAATAATAATAATAATAATAATAATAATAATAATCATGATGATGATGATGATGATGAAAATGAAAATTCCAAAAAGTTCACAAGACAGCAATCAACAAAAATAGCTGTTAAAGAAATAAAAGGAGGGTGGCACAGTGGTGTAGTGGTTAGCACCGTCACCTCACAGCAAGAAGCTCCAAGGTCCGGTCCCTGGGGTCGACCTGGGTGCCTTTCTGTGTGTTGTTTGCATGTTCTCCCCGTGTCCGTATGGGTTTCCTCCTCGTACTGCGGTTTCCTCCCACAGTCCAAAGACATGCACAGTTGGATACTCTAAATTGCCTGCAGGTGTGAATGTCAGTGTGAATGGTTGTCTGTCTCTGTGTGTCACCCTGTGGTGGATTGGTGACCTGCCCACGGTGTAACCCCGCCTCTCGCCATCCGAAGTCAGCTGGGATTGGCTCCAGCTTCCTCCCCGTGACCCTGAACAGGATGAAGTGTCATAAGACGAGTGAGTGAGTGAGAATCAAAAGGATCCTCACTACACCCCTGATCTCATGAAGGTTGTGCTGGATTAGCAGGTATCCTACTACTCACTACGTCTGTTTCGAGGCGCAAAAGAGGTATGAAGAAGGAATCTTAAATGAATATCCCAGCTGAAACTCAGTACAGTACTAAAGGACTTGCGGGGGCCGGGGACACTAACATTTCCCCCATTAATATTAATAATCCTACCGTATTTATTTATATATTTATTTTTATTTAATGGGTTTTGTTCATATCACGACAGTGGTGTACCATAAAGGAGAATGTACCCAACACACGTAAACTTAAACACCTCACAGAAATGTATTTAACCATTTCCAAAGGGTATACACAAACTGTCTGTGACTACACAACACAGCACAGCATCCTCCTCCTCCTCCTCATCCTCCTCCCTCCACAGCGGCGCGCGCGCTCTCCGGGGGAGGCGAGAACCTTTTCTTTTCGCTTCCGCGAGGCGCAGTGTCTCCTCCCACCTCATGAATATTCATGAGCTGAGCGGCCTGCGTGCCTTGCGTGGTGACGCAACGCAACAACTGCGGGTCCCGATTGCTGCAGCCGCTTGTCATTGTGACGAAGATTGGCACTAAGGTAAGCTGTCACTCAAAATCTTCTTTTTTTACTCCCTATCAATCAGGCAATCTGGGCCTCGCGCTGTAAATGCTCCGGGCGCGTGCATGGGAAGGGGAGCAGGGTGCCGAGGGTGCGCGTTTACTCTGGTGTTTGGGGCGGAAAAACAAACACCATGGCGGGGCTTCGGCGGCGGATTTCTCCGCTGACGGAGAGAGAGAGAGGACGAGAGGAAAGCCAGCAAGGCCCAGCTCTTTTTTTATGTATTTGTTTATTTATTTATTTATTTCGTGCTCTTTAGTGGAAGTGTGCGAGCCTGTAGGGAGGGAAACTCCGCAGTCCCGGGTTTGATTGATGGGCAGTGGGGCAGGCTTTTATTTCAGTTAAAGGAGCAGGGCGACACAGCCCGTGTTTTTGTTTACAAGTAGCCGAGAATGACTTTTATTTTTTCCTCAACACTTTTTTTTTGCTTTTTTTTTTTAAATATATATAATATCCATAAATAATCTAATTCAACCCAGAATGCTTTAAGTAACTATAACAATCCCGTCCGAACTGTAGTAAAATAATAGAAAGGGGTTTCCAGTTTAAAAATAAATATAAATATTTGAAATAAAAATTAAAAAGTGAACTTGACTAAGCGCCTGTTTTTCCACGCTACGTTCAAAACCGCATACTCCTACTACGCATACTAAAGAGTACGTAAGTACCGTGCGCTGCTCGGGGAATCCGGCGTATCGCTCCGTACTGATTAGAACACTAGTACGCACTGGGCGTAAACATGTTCTGAAGAAACATGGCGGCGGCTGTAGTGCTACAGGCAGAAGAAAGGGAAATACCCGACATAGCACGTTATTGATTTGTTTCCCATTGTAACGTGCTGCTAAGGTGGTATTTTGCTCGTAGGGTAATCAGAGTGAACCGTTTAGATTGCAAAAATGGCCGGAAATATAAAGGAATTAGGGTTGATACGTCGGCTTTTTAAACAGTTAGCATCCAGGCTAACTGCGCTACTGCAGTGGAGACACACGACGGCAGGTTCCGGATGTAGCCAGTGTTTATTTTTATTCAGAAATATATGCATATATGTATTCGTCCGGGGAATAATTGAACCCAGATTGCTTTGTGAGAACAGTTCATGCCGGTATGTCTTCTCCCCGCGGGTCCTGTGAGTTCAATGACCCTTCAAAGCGCCCATCTTATGTTTCACAAGCACACCGTGGGCTACATTTAGAAACACATGCATGCACGAGCTCCTGTCACAGGCTTACGGAGCCAACTGTGCTGAAATCGGACATGTTGTCATGGTTGTGTGCGTTTACTGCCTGAACCGGATGGATGAAACGGTAAAAAATAAAGCATGGTTGATGTGGATAATGGGAATTAAAAAAATACACCCGCCTGTTTGTTTCCAGTTGTGAATTCTGGGGTTAGAATGCTCCAGCGTTGCCAACAGCAACAGTAACTATGATGACGTCGCCATCGTCGGTGTCCATGGAGGAGTTTCAGGAGACTCAACAGGTGAGGAGCAATATGCCTCCATCACCACTGCTGAAGATGAGCACAACAACCATAACAACAATAATAATGACAACAGCAATGATAGCAACAACCGCAATAATAATGACAGCAGCAAGAACAATAATAATAACAATCATAATGACAGCAGCAACAGCAATAATAGCAATAGCAATAATAATGACAGCAGCAAGAACAATAATAATAACAATCATAATGACAGCAGCAACAGCAATAATAGCAATAGCAATAATAATGACAGCAACAACAATAATAATGACAGCAGCAATAATAACAATAATAATAATGACAGCAGCAAGAATAACAATAATAATGACAGCAGCAAGAACAACAATAACAATGACAGCAGCAACAACAATAATAACAGCAATAATAGCAATAACAGCAATAGTAGCAACAGCAATAATAATGACATCAGCGACAACAATAATAATGACAGCAGCAATAATAGCAACAACAGCAATAGCAGCAACAAAAATAATAATTACAGCAGCAGCAACAATAATAATGACAGCGGCAATAATAACAGTAATAATGACAGCAGCAACAACAATAATAATGACAGCAGCAATAATAACAGTAATAATGACAGCAGCAAGAACAACAATAATAATGACAGCAGCAATAATAACAGTAATAATGACAGCAGCAACAACAATAATAATGACAGCAGCAATAATAACAATAATAATGACAGCAGCAAGAACAACAGTAATAATGACAGCAGCAACAACAATAATAATGACAGCAGCAATAATAACAGTAATAATGACAGCAGCAACAACAATAATAATGACAGCAGCAATAATAACAATAATAATGACAGCAGCAATAATAACAGTAATAATGACAGCAGCAACAACAATAATAATGACAGCAGCAAGAATAACAATAATAATGACAGCAGCAATAATGACAGCAGCAACAACAATTATGACAGCAGCAGTAATAACAGTAATAATGACATCAGCAATAATAATAATAATTACAGCAGCAATAATAACAATAATAATGACAGCAGCAACAACAATAATAATAATAATAGCAATAACAATAATGACAGCAGCAACAACTATAATAATAACAATAATAATGACAGCAGCAACAACAATAATAATAATAATAATAATAATAGCAACAACAATAATAATGACAGCAGCAAGAACAATAATAATGACAGCAGCAACAACAATAATAACAATAATAATGACAGCAGCAGCAACAACAATAATAACAATAATAATGACAGCAGCAATAACAACAATAATAGCAACAACAATGATAATGACAGCAGCAGCAATAATAATAATAATAATAACAATAATAATGACAGCAGCAACAACAATAATGATAACTAATAGCAGCAACAATAATGAGAATGATAGCAATAAAAATAATAGCAGTAACAATAAAAAAACAGTAATAACAATAATAATAGCAGCAACAATTATAATAGAAATAATAATAACAATGATAATAACAGCAACAATAATAGTAATAATAATAATAGCAGCAACAACAGTAATAAAAACAGTAATAACAACAATAATAATAGCAGCAACAATTATAATAGTAATAATCATAATAATAATAGCAGCAACAACAATAATAGTAATAATAAAAACAATACAAATAATAGCAGCAACAACAACAATTATAAAAACAGTAAGAATAATAAAAATAATAATAGCAACAATTATAATAGTAATAATAATAGCAACAGCAACAACAATAATAAAAACTGTAATGATAATAACAATAATAATAATAGCAGCAACAATGATAAAAATAAAAACTGTAATAATAATAACAGCAATAATATGAGCAACAACAATAATAATAACAGCAGCAACAACAATAATAATAATGATAATTGCAGTTTTCATTTTTATGTCCAAAATCTTACTGCTTTGCAAAAAATGAACAAAGAATAAAACAATACAAGTTATATAGTTCCCTCAGCCACAGTGCAACTACAAGAACATAATAAAATAATAATATCTTTATTTATATAGCACCTTTCATGCATTTAAATTAGGCTCATAGAGCTTTACTAAAATGCATATAAATACACATCAATCATGCCCAAAAAGTAAACAGTCAGGATATAATAAACATATGAGAATACAGAAACTGTGTGTAAAAAAAAATATATATATACATAACTAAATAACTAGTGTAATAATAGTAACTAAATAAATGGTAACTAAAATAATAAAAAAAAGATTTACAAAATGCAAGTGAAATGCACAAAAATAAACAATCAGAAAATAAGAAAACATAACAGGATAAGAGATATACACAGACACTCAAAAGTAAATAGACAACCCTCGTTACATTTTATCTGTGCGACCACCACCAGGTGCTTCAAACTTGTTAATATATTATTATTTTTCATTTCAGATTACAGTATATTAACTGTTTACAGCAGGGGTGGGCAACTCGAGCCATGGAGGGCCGGTGTGGGTGCAGGTTTTTGGGATGACCTCTGAATCAGCCAATAAAAAGCTGTTTGGAGCTGTGGGAGGAGTCTTTTTTTAAAATGTTGATCGAAGGACCGGGCCAAAAGCTTGCCCCCACACCAGCCCTCTGTGGCTCAGTTTGCCCACCCCGCTTTAGAGCACCTAGCCATGCCGGGAACTCCAGAAGCAAAAGAGTTGTGTGATTTTCAAAGAGTTTGTATTGTGGGTCAGTCTGAGGGTGGACTTAGCCAGCGTATGATTGCACAAAACCTTGGGATTCCTCTTGTACACGGTCAACAGAGTGATTGTACAATTCAAAAGCAAAGGAAAGGAATCAACAGCATCCCACTTAGGTCGACCTCGACCTGACCTCGACCTGGTTTCTTCAGACTGTCAAGCGGATTGTTGAAATAAATCCCCGTCGTAAGGCCGCTGATGTCGCAGAGCGACTCCAAGTGAGTCAGGGTACTTCTGTGAGGGATCTCCATCAACTTGGATACTATGGCAGAGCAGCTAGAAGGAAGTTTCTAGGAAAAAAAAATGATGGTGTCTATTTACTTTTGAGATGTCTGTGTGTAATAAGAAAATAGGAACAAACTAAAAGCTAAAGTTTAAAAAGTGATGTTTTAGCTGAATTTGTAAAATTGCTAAGAGAAGCAGCCTGACGAATGTCTAACAGCAGGACATTCCAAATCTTTGGTCCATAAAAACAGAAAGCCACTTCTTCATATTTCTTGTATTTTACCATTGTAGTGTTTAGCGCAGTCCAGCATTTGGGATTGATGATCTTAAGGTTCTGTTCGAAACACATTGTCAGACACTCTGAAATAGAAGAAGTTGCATCGCCATTTAATGCTTGAAATACTACTAACGCAAGAATTTTACAATCAAATAAATACGTAATAAGAAATCGACACGAAACCGTGTTGGACCAGAGTACTGCAGTGACAGACAGTGCAGATTTCATCAAATGCATTCAATCCAGACAATAAATTGTACAAAACCCAAAACTTTATTGCCCAGTAGTATTCTTGATCATTCTTGTAAATGTAAACTCCATTTATAGTCCTGAGCAGCAATAAGAACATGTAAGGGATATCATTAAAAAAAATCAACATCTGAGCAAAACAGTAAAAATGTGGAATCACAGTGCTGATTAAAAATTTTTTTTTTTTTGTCATTAGCAAAACCTTGTAATCAATATAAAACTTAAAAGCAGTCAGAGTAAACTGTGAATACGTTTCGAATAATGTGATGATTAGATGAAGTTTTGCTGGTGAGGATGTAAGCTGTAGCATGCTGAAATAGCGGAAGCTTTTTCTTTTTAAAGCATGAGAAGCAAGGATAACTCTTCCCTTGCATTTATGAATCAGACTTCTACCCAGAGCGTCTGAGATGAATCCAGCGCTAGAGTATAGCTGTTAAAATAATCATTTGACTCGGGGAATATTCCAGCACAGGCTAACATACGGCAACATGACAACACAACGTGATTTCACCCAGTGAGTCGCGTTCCAATAGAAATGCTTTTGGATGTCCATTGCTTTAACAGACGACGTGCATGTGGGAAGAGAAAATATATTGCAACGCTTATCGACCAACGAATCTTTATTCACATCTTATAAGATACTTGACTTTTTATGCCGTGCAAAAATTGCTTTAGGATATCCCTTGTTCTTTTGAATTGCGTCATCCCTCAATTTCTTTCTTTTCGTATTGAGGTATTCTCGGAAATACTGTCGAGACATTGGTTATGAGGATCGTAGCAATAACGGTGGAATTTCCAACCACGGTGGTCAGTGATGCGGGTGGGGTGGGGGTATGCGAAGCTAACCCGAGATGTTCCGCCACTCACAAAACAGTATTTTTAGCTCTTCTTTCAATCAAAGCCATTGTTAGTCTCTGTCACATGCCTTCAATCACATGGGCCTGAGTTCATATGAGCCACGGAGACAGACACAGAGAGTGCAAGATCTCATCATGTTTTACTGAAGATTGTGATCCATTGATCACGTCATGCTGTTCAGTAACGTGAATCATCATGCTAGCATGCGCAAGTTGTAGGGATACATTATTTACTCAGCTAAATCGAATTAGTTTGATTTGATACAGACCGGGGAGAAAAAACAAACTTCACAGGCACTTATGAAAGAGGTGCACTTACAGAAACACAGCCTCACTACGAGTGTCAAATATCTTTAAAATGAGCATTTAAGTGCCAAATTAGTACTAATTAGGTACGTATGTCAACCCATGTAATTCTCAAGGAGCCTATTATTTTATGCTAACAAAGCTAACATTTGTCGTAGAGCTAGACTGCGTGCCTGTATCACACGATTCTACATATGATCAGACGGACATAGATGTCTGTTACTTGTCTTATATGTTTATGAGTACAGTGAACCCCCGCAATACTGCGGTTCACCTATCGTGGGTTCAGTGCATCGCGGATGTTCAAATTCTGATTCGCGGAATTTTTTGGGCTTTCGCAGGACTCTGGAATATAAAATATAATTTAAAAAATGTTAATTCAAACATTTAAAAGAAACTTTAAATTGAAATAAAACGGTGTGCACTGTAATTCATCAGCAGATGAATACACAGTGGCGGTGTACGCCACTTCTGCTTTAGCTAGTAAACAGGAAGTGACCTCACCGGCAGTAAGTATGATGTAGAATTTTATATATTGTTAAAGTTATGTATGTTTAAGAGTGTAGAAAGTGTTTAAGAGCATAGGACGTGTTTATAAGCGAGTGGAAATGGTTTATAAAGCCTTAAAAAAAATATATATATATATATACAGGGTGGGCCATTTATATGGATAATGGTTGGTGATATTAACTTCCTGTTTGTGGCACAT
>JAQLOM010000010.1:6088304-6107447 GCA_030068315.1 Chrysichthys thysi | reverse complement strand
TATATGTTGTTAAAATGACGTATGTTTAAGAGTGTAGAAAGTGTTTAAGAGCATAGGACGTGTTTCTAAGAGTGTGGGAAAGGTTAATAAGAAAGTGGAAATGGTTTATAAAGCCTTATGTATATATATATATATATATATATATATATAAATAATAAAATTAATGTGGCGGCGCTACTTCTCCGGAACGTAACCCTGCAATAGGCGGGGGTTCACTGTGAACACAAACTGAGTGAGGTGGACATGCAGACTCGACTACGTCATCCTAAGTGTATAAATGTTTCTCTGTCAGCATCCATATCCTACAGAAGAAGAGAAGAAGCAGATTGCACTGCAGACTAACCTCACCCTGCTGCAAGTCAACAACTGGTGAGTCAACGTCAACGATGACAAGAACGCTACAGCTCTTTAGGAGCAGCGCAGTGAAAGCAAACGGATTCCAATAAATCAGCATGAAAATCATGCAGCCATATCTTTATGGATTTTATGGACTAATAATCCTAAAGACTTGATTCAAGTTTTCTGGAAAAATGCAACAGAACTTAAAGGTCCACTATGTAGGATTCAACCACCTGAATGCCCCTCCGTCCCGTAGATCTCCCTTTCCAAGCGTGTATTACAGCATACGGTGGCCGTCTCATACTTCCAATTACTTACATTCACACTCCCTTGCTTTTTCTCAAGCTAAATAATAAGCCTGATCAATTTCTTTATTTTATTTTATTTTTTTGTTAAATCTGCGTTCTCAAACTTACCCAGGAGCAAAAATCAGCAAACACTGATTCCTCTTCTTTCTTCTTCCTTGTCTTACTTCTTTTTTCTTGGTCTTCTTTCTGGTGCTTCCTTGGCAATTCATGCACTTGTAAAAATGCAAAACATGAAGTGCGCTCTCTATAGAGGGTCTGGGCTACTGTAGTGGTGCGACATGGCGGCTCTGTAGAGGTGGACCCGCTCCCAACGTAGATATACACGGCTCTTAGTTTACACATGATTAACAAAATGATTCGTAGTTATAGGTAATTATACAATTAATGAAAACATACTTATGAATACCATAATTATATTATGGAATATATACTCCGTTTCTGCTATATAAAAAAAACTACTCAAAATCCTACATACTGGACCTTTTAGATATAAATAAAAAAATCCACCATGACTATTTTTCACATAGATAGAACAGAGCCTTTGATACTGGACTGGTAATGCTGCCTCAGATGAGACATGCTTTATCCAGTCGGTGAATTTTTTTTTTCAGTGCCATATCCCTCAAAGCTAAACTGTAATCCTCATGGCGTTCTGTCCCATTTGTTATTCAGCATTTAAATAATCTCTTCTTGATGCATTTTTAAGTGAGTATGAGTTTGTAGCAATCACGCGAGCACATCAGGGATAACGCTGTCGTGTCGGGCTTCTGCGGTTCTCGCCCATGCTGTTCTCTAGACAAAAACATAAATAAATCTCCGCACTGGAAAATTGCAGCATGGATAAGATGCCCAAATGGTATTTTTCTGACTTCGGGATGAGGCTTAAATATCCTCCGATTTGTTGCAAACTCTATTAACGTCATGCAACATCAGTACAAATACGCTGCTTTATTTAAGTACTGAATAAAACCAGGATCACAGGTTCAAGACACGTCGCGATTATGCCTGATGTCTGATGGGTTAAAGCTTCCTCCCTGATTTCTCAGGTTCATAAACGCACGAAGGCGGATCCTGCAGCCGATGCTGGACGCCAGTTCGTCAGAGGCGCCCAAGAACAAGAAGAAAACACCACAGACTCGTCCACTTCAGCGCTTCTGGCCAGACTCTCTCGCTTCCTCAGTCTCCCAGCAACAGGTTTCCATGGATGATGGTATGTTCAAGCACGTAGTTATAAATGAACAATGTGATATATTTATAGTTGGGGGTTGTGAAGTGAGTCGAAGAAGCGAAGCACCATTTAAAGGTGCAGTCTGTATCTTTTAAAGTGTTTCAAGTTACATTTTAGAAAAGCTGTGATCCAGAATATTGCCACGCAATCCATCTGGCTAGTTTCAGGCCACAGTTGAGATTTTTCTGGCCCTGAAATCGGCCTTCCCTGGAAGGAAACCCAGGAGGAATGAGTTAAAATAAAAAGGGGTCAGATGGAGCGAAGGGGAAAGGGTCAGTAAGGGTTTCTGTGTGTTTGCAGTTTGACTCACAGGTAGCAAACAAAGCTAACGTTACAAACTGCTCCTTTAATTTACATGTTAATTGATGTTCCCACAATTTGCAACACCACCGATTTGAACACCCTTTTATTGTTTTTCTATGCACTCAGATACCATGGTGTCAGTCAGCATGATACGAGGAGAGGACGGGCTTCAGACGCTGTCATCAGACGGAGCAACACTGGCCATGCAGCAAGTGATGATGGGAGGCCACAGCGAGGACGACGAAGACGATGAGGAAGATGACGAAGAGGACAATCTATCCCACTCCGACATGACCAGGCTAGGTCTGGAAACCAGCGACTCACTGTAGGAACGAGAAATTAGATTTACACATATATATCCACACGCACACAAACACACACACACACACACACACACACACACACACACACACACACACTCTGCCAGGGATGTCGAGAGACACGACACGTTAAAGGATATTGTTAAAGAGATATTGTTTAAGAAAGTGAAAAAAAAACAAAACAAACAACCCGAAGGAATATGACAGAAAATGAAAAGAAATGAAGGAAGGAGAGACATTTTCTCACTGTGTGGTCAAGTGCATGGTCACGTACTGTATGTCACATTATGGACAATCAGGTTGTCAAACATCCTGATGCTTAATCGATCGGAAGGCTCAAAGCCATACGCACCAAAAACAAACGCAGTTCCTGTACACACGCGTACACGCTGACACGCAAATGATAAGCACAATCGTACAACACGTCTGGGGTTTCTTGCACAGTGAGGATATGCGTCAGTTTCATTTCAAAAACGTGTTTGAATTTTTTTTTCTGTTCGTTTATTTGTTTGTCTGTTCAGCAGCACAAAGGAAACCTCATGCACTTTTTAGTACGTTACTGTAAACAGCCAAAAGAAAAGAAAAAAAGAAGGCATAGGTCAATGCTGGATGATTTGGCTTTCCTTGTCCTGGTCTCCTTGGATGAGATTGTGTCTCTTGCATGCCTGTGTTTGCGTCGTCTTCAGGCACCGGAGAAGAAGAACCTATTTTTATATTGACACTGCTGATGAATCGGTGCCCCTTTGCTTTGGCTCAGTTTGGCTGTGTTTTTGGTAAAGGACAATTTACGTTGTCGATGATAAAAGTCACTTTTTTGATATGATGGCCCAGTTTTGGGGGAATTTTGATAATGCTTAATACCTGAAAATACAAAGAAAGAGCTTTTGCTATAGTGATATGTAGGGGAAAAATCTACAAGGTCTTACGTTTCTTTTTATGAATTGGAACTGGCCTCGTTTTTGTTTTTGTCTAATTAAACTGACCAGCACTTCCGCTCCGCTACAGCTTTAGTCTCCAGGAAAACTAACACGCATTAAAAAGTTCATCAATGACCAATAGCTTCCCAATTTCCCAGACCTGTTTTTACACACCGTTGTCGATTTTCCCTTTTAAAACCATTCGTTTATATGCGGTTTATAAACGCAAGAGTGCAGTAAAGTTGGTACTATGGCCGCTATTATTATAATACATCCGCTATTCGACTGGGACGGGACTTGATTGAATTCGATTCCACCCAGTACTCTGACTGATACTTTTTCTATATCCTGTAGCAGGTAATGCAAAACTCTGCTCTCTGCCAATATTGAAGGATTAATTATTTATTTAAAGGAGCTGTTTGTGATTTTAGAGCCCCCTACTGGCTATGAGGTGAATTGCAATTGCAATGAAAGCACTGACTCTTGGGAGTTGCCTTTTAAAGAAAAAAAGTGACGAGCTGAGCTGCTCTGTTCCAGTTTCGGGAGCAGGGGGGAAGCTCTTTTCTGGGCCAGAAAAATGTAAACAGAAACTTTAAACAAAGAACATATTGAGATCTCTTGCAACACACTATTTCTAATCACAGTATTGAGGAGTGATAAGGAGGCACCATTAAAATGATAGAGTTTTTATATGTCTGACGACACTTTTAAAAAATGACAAACTGCTCCTTTTACCCTGGAAGACCCAGGCCACCTTTTAATAGGAAAAATCTCCCCAATGGCTAAAATGATGACACGGACTCGATGAACACAAAAACAGAATTAAAAAAAAATTTTTTTTTAAATTACCCCTTCTTAGTAGGTTATGAAATGGTCCTGATGAGACCTCCTGGGATGTCCATCAACCAGTGAGTGCGTTGAATATAAAAGTTAGAGTCAAATATGACTTTATATCAAATATTAACACGTGTTCAGAGGAGTCAAGTACACCGTGTTCCAAATTATAATACGAATCGTATTTAAGTGTCGTAAAGATGAAATATTTTGTCTTTCAAACAAACTCATGGATGGTATTGTGTCTCGGGGCTCTTTGGGTCACTGAAATCAATCTTGGACACCTGTGAGAATTAGTTTGCCAGGTGAGCCCAATTAAAGGAAAAACCACCGAAAAGTGTGAAACAGTTGAATGCCTTGGACAAGGTATGAAGACCTTAGATATTTCACGAAAACTTAAGCGTGATCATCGTACCGTTAAGAGATCTGTGGCTGAGTCAGAGCGCACACGGGTTCGTGCAGATAAAGGCACAATGAGGAAGATTTCTGCCAGACAAACACATCGGATTAAGAGAGCAGCTGCTAAAATGGTGTTTGAAGTTGCTGGTGCCTCCGGAGTCCCACGAACGTCAAGGTGTAGGATCCTCCCGAGGCTTGCGGTTATGCATAAACCTTCTATTCGTCCACCCCTAACCAATGCTCACAAGCAGAAACGGCTGCAGTGGGCTCAGAACTACATGGAGACAACATTAATTGTTGACTGATGAGTGCCGTGCAAGCCTGGATGGTCCACATGGATGGATTGGTGGATGGTTGGTGGACGGCCATCATGTCCCAACAAGGCCGCGACAATGTTTTGGGTCAGAATCATGGGGAGAGAGCTGGTTGGCCCCTTTAGTGTCCCTGAAGGTGTGAAAATGACCGCTGAAAAGTATGTGGACTTTCTGACTGACCACTTTCTTCCATGGTATAAAAAGAAGAACCGTGCTTTCCATAACAAAACCATCTTCATGCATGACAATGCACCATCTCATGCTGCAAGGAATAGGAATACCTCTGCATCGTTGGCTGCTATCAGCATAAAAGGAGAGAAACTCACGTTGTGGCCCCCATCCTCCCCTGACCTCAATCCTGTTGAGGACCTTTGGAGCATCCTCGAGCAAAAGATCTGTGAGGATGGGAGGCAGTTCACATCCAAACAGCAGCTCTGGGAAGCTATTCTGACATTTTGCAAAGAAATTCAAGCAGAAACTCTCCAAAAACTCACAAGTTCAATGGATGCAAGAATTGCGAAGCTGCTATCAAATAACAGGTCAAGTTACATATTAACACGGACCCCTTAAGATGTTTTTGATTGAAATAGCTTTTGATTTCAGTAAATATGACCTCCTAATGCTGCAAATTCAACAAATGACCATTTTCAGTTCTTTACAAGCTATAAAATGTTTTGAAACTCTGTTGTGCGTAATAATTTGGAACAGTGCATTTGAAGTTTTTCATTTATGGAAAACGTACTGTTATCACTGGGAGGTTTGTTCAGTAACGTTGGAATTATACTCTAATGTGTGATGACTCAAATTATGCTGACTGTCACTTGTATGGACTATTTAGGAAAATCAGAGAAAAATATCATTTGCATAATAATTTGGAACGCGGTGTAGAGAGAAAAAAAATAGCTTCTTTCAGTATGAATGTACATACGTATGCATTTCTATTCCTTTTTTTTTATTTATTTATTTTATTCTAGTACATGATGTACCTTAGGTCTAGCCTAAATCTTCTAAAGCAAATCTATGATAATTAAATAAAAAAATAACGTATGCCTTTTTCGGCAGATTTACTTTTTGTTAGTTGCTCTTTCCTCAGTTGTTCTTGAATCATGTTCCTGCATTTCAATGCGGAAGCGCTGCAAGAAATGGAAACCTCCACCCGGGTGGTGCCTTCTTGCTGCTGTATTTCAAAAGGCCGTTCATGCGATGGGTGCAGGGAAAGTCGACAAAGGTGTGATTAAAAAACAGAATTAAAACCCATGGTATTTTTTCTTAAATATTATTTAAGAAGCGGAGGAGGGGAAATTTTTTTAGGATGCACATCATAAACAGTTCATAAGAGTTGGATCGAATCAAGGCCTTCGATTACGAACACAATCACCATTTCTATATTTATCTCCGTTATCGCAATGGAACACTCACAAGCCACCATTTTGGCCTCCGTGAAGGTTTTTCCATCACATCCGAGCTGAGACAATTAGTGTTTTGAGTATGTAAAGATTTATTGCATGGGTTTGTACTTTATTGCTGTAAAGAAATAAAAACACTATTATTTCCAAGCATTGTTATACTTTACAGTAGAAAACATGTAGGCCTACAGACAGCGTGTGAAGTTGCACAATGTAAACTATTAAGGAAAAAAAAAATGTACAGTCGGCCAGTTTTGAATTTCTTAAATCCTTCACTCCTGGTATGCTCCATTTCACGTTCATTAAAACTGTAGCCGATTTTAATTTTTTCTTTTCTTTTCTTTAAAAAAATGTTTTATTTTTTTTTTTGGTTGTTGTTGTCGTAGTTGGTGTTGTTTTTTGACTGCATTTTGCCAAATCTTTACATTTTGATTTCTGAAATCCATCCATTTTAAAGTATGAGCTCTTTTAGATTTTGTGGTTTTATTTTTCAGCCGTCGCCATGTGTGGTGAAAAGAAAACGAAAGCGCTGATCTGACTTGGTTTAGTTTTGCATGGTGGGTTTCCACATGCTGCATGTTTCCCTTCGAGCTTTATAAAGCGAACACCTCACCTGAATGTGTCGATGTGATGCTAACAGCACTTGGCTAACAACGAATGAGTATGAATACATGGGCATAATGCTAATGTGCCCCCCAATAGCCTTCATTTATTATTAGAAACATTCTTCAGGTGAAATATTCAATTAAAAATTGAACTCTTTTTAAGCTACTCGAGCTGCTTTTCACACTCGCGCTCATGTTTGCCTTTCTCTGTTTTATAATAAACTCAATAATTGAGTAAAGAGCCTTTGCTCCTTGTTTATTTTGCTGCTTTATAACTGCAAAAAAAATGTTCCAGTTTCATCTGCATGACAGTTCTTCTTGAACTAGTGTGTAATATCTTACTATTAAAACATGACAATTAATAATAATAATAATAATAATAATAATAATAATAATAATAATAATATAAAAAAAGGTTGAGAAATTTACCTTTATAGATCTGTGAGGAAACCAAATCTATGAAATGACATTTTGTTGTAGAAAATACTACAAAAATATATTATATTTTGCCAGTGTAAGAACGCCATATTTCCAATTTAAAAACCGCAAGCTGCCTAGTTATCGTTCGCATAGGGGTTAGCTAACTGTCTAGGCTTTAGTATGTTTTCATATGATTAAATGTAACATGCTTGCCCGGTTTCATATTTTGGTTGCTTGGAAAGATACTTAACCAGTCTAAAGGCTAGTACAATTTAAACCTACAGTCTGACGATGTTGATAGCTCCCAGTTATGACGGAGTATTAGGGCCACACATGAAGAAAAAGATATTTTTTGCCATGGAACGAATTTGACATGTCAACGTTAAACTCGAAATTTCGAGAATAAAGTCGAAATTAGATGTCGACTTTAATCTCGACATTCAAAACTAGCTCAGAGAGAGAACATCCGCTCCACAGCTGCAGTCTCAGACATGCACACACACCTGCAGGATCAAGCAGCTTGACCGGCTGTCTTATTGTATTTTGCGATACAACATAACCTCTCTGTATTGCACACAGGTGTAACCATCGATATCCTTGCATCTGCCCATTTCCAGCAATTTCAGTTTGCAAGAATGTGGCCACTTCTTCCAAGTTTGTATGATTTCTCCTTCTGAACAAACGAAGATTTCAGCACAACCTTTTCAGTGTCCTTACGCTAATGATCACACTGTGGTCCTGCGCTAAGACAGCCAGGATTTCTTTATCGCTAAATCCAATTCTGAAGTACAATTTTACGACGGAGTATTAGGTCCACATATGAAGAAAAAATTTTTTTCCATGACGAGATTAAAGTCGACATGTCGGCATTAAACTCAAAATTTCGAGAATAAGGTTGAAATTAGATGTCGACTTTAATCTCGTCATGGCAAAAATATTTTTTTTCTTCATGTGGCCCTAATACTCCGTCGCACCCAGTAGCATAATGTGATGACTCAATTTTTCTGTCTCTCTAAGGGAGCTGGAGTGCATGGAGCCACTTCTTATAACGCAAATACCCACGTGACACGTTTCACATCTTAAAAAAAACAGCTTCTGAACCCCTGCATTTAGTGTCACTTGGCCAAACGTTGATTTATAACTACTTTCTTCTCCAATTTGTTTAGCTAGGATAATAATAATGGCAAAATTTATGATCTTTTTTCAAGCAGCTGTGATGCAATGACCTGTATATTGAGTTTTTTGTCTTTTTTTTTGTAATACAAAACACTGATGAGCCTTTAATATCCTGTCTGTAGCTGTGTGTGCAAAAAATGAATAGAAACAAATCTGCGGACAAATAAAAGAAAGACGTAAATACAATATATTACTCTCTCAAACAATTTCAGTAGCTTACCCATAATGCTAATGATTCCCCATCTGTGACAGCACAGAGCGAAACAGTTATTATGCTCATAAACCTTATGAAGTGTGATTGGGCCTCAATGTAGCTTATGTACCAGTTTTGTAAAAAAAAAAAAAAAGTTTTCAATCCACATCAGATTACTACTACACTAAGTAGATGAAGGGTTGTGTTCAGTGGTCCATGCAGAAGTGATTCTCACACTGTTTGGTCCTCTTCTTTCTAAGGAGAGAAGAAAAAAAAACAGTTGATGATTTTTGTTTTTTTGTGGAGATTTATTTATTTATTTATTTATTTATTTTGCTTTTTTAATTTTGTTTATTTTCTTCCCTTTGGTCTGAGAGATACTGAATGTTTCAGTGTAGATAAAACAATAGCCCTCTTCACCGCTTATAAGTCTACCCTGATTATTTCAAGAATACGCCAGTGTTGATCTTTATTCGTCTTTATACTTTTAGTGGCCATTACTAACTGAGCATATTAAAAGTCAGTATCTATGCCTGGAAGAGTTGTGACTAAACTGCAGCTGTCAGCCAGGCCATCAGCCAGGCCAACTGGGACGGGGAGTGAGTAGCATGATAAATTTGGAAGAGGGGAAGGAGAATCAATTTCAGCCACCGTCATATGAATGACAGCAATAACTCATGCTGTCTAACTTAGCTCATTCAAGGCCTCTGTGACCCCCATGAGTGTATTCAACGTTCATCTGTCTGTTCAGCCTTGAGGCGTACGCTTAGCTACTGTTCTCATGTTGCTTATTGTTGTTTATTGAAAAA
Source organism: Chrysichthys thysi (assembly GCA_030068315.1). Taxonomy (NCBI): domain Eukaryota; kingdom Metazoa; phylum Chordata; class Actinopteri; order Siluriformes; family Claroteidae; genus Chrysichthys; species Chrysichthys thysi. The sequence continues at coordinate 6,097,876 of JAQLOM010000010.1, read as the reverse complement.
GATTAAGGCTTTTGCTTTGCAGTTAAAGATTTATCATTATGGAGTACTATAGTATTTGTTCACGGATCTTGTTTTTTTTTTTAAACAGCGGTGTAATCGTATATTTGTCTTGTAATCGTGACAAGTGAATGAAACTAAACCTGAGGCTGAAACATGAACACATATGACTATACAAAACTTAAAAAAAAAATCAGTGTCACTGTATTTTCGACCTTGTCCCAGATTCAGAGCTTCTGCAGTAGTAATAATATTAATAATAATAATTGTAGGGTTAATGTAGTGTGCGTTCAGCTGTTAATCCTGAATTCTGTTCACCACCTAATGAAATAATTTAAAAGTCATTTTTAAACTAGTCAATTATGGTGACGTTTGCTGTGAAGAGAAGTGTATTTCACATTTTTGGAAGGAGTCTCCAGTGTCAGGGCTTTGAAACAGTCAGAGGTAAAACTGTAACTTGAAGTTTTTCAAACATGGGTCTTTTTGGACCAAGTGCTTTGAGGTAACATGACAAGCAGAAATCTTTATTAACTTCAAGAAAAAATTAAGAGTGTAGTGAGGGAATTACTGTTTATAGCTGTTATTAAACATATAACAAACATATATAACAGGCGCTAACTTGTTTTGGAGATGTTTCACATATTAAATGTAACTATGAACTGATATACGGTATGGCATCATTTGTTAAATAAAACATTTTAGCATAGGTAAAATGCTATTGTATAAGAAGAAAAAGAAACTTTGTGTCATGCTGTTATTGGAATATAGTCGACTTCATGGTGGTAACAGTAGCTCCACTTCATGTCGGATCGCATCACGCCACCAAATTGTTGATATTGTCCTTTGTTTCATTCCTGCTGGAGTATAAAGCTGGGCTCAGCCCGTACTCCCATCTTACCTCCATGGTCTGGTGTATCCACGGAAGAGCGTAAGTTACACTGGTGTAAACTCCTGGGCTGTCCATTTTTCCACAGCCTTGAACCCAGCTCGCTGCTCCCACCAGCTTCCACACCGAGGCTTGACAGGCCAGTGGGCCACCGCTGTCGCCCTACCGACATGCACATCCATATCATTTACTGTCATATATTGTGCAGGTATGTTTCCAGAGAATCTTTATGACTAGAATTTTGCCAGATGACAGACGCCTTTAAAAGTAATGAAAAGAAGCCACTGCACTTAAAAAGCTTTGAATATAAAGAGGAGTAACCACTGCTTTTTATAGTCAATGAAAAAAAATAGGCAAAAGAAAAAAATATTTAAACTGCTCAGGTACAATAGGTACATTATTGTGCAGTAATAAATATACACACATAGACACAGCAAAGGCAAAATCCATTTAAGGGTTTTAACAGGTTTAAAAAATTGCCTTTACTTTTCGATTCTCCCGTGTGTGTGTGTGTGTGTGTGTGTGTGTGTGTGTGTGTGCATATATATATATATATATATATATACAGTGGAACCTCGGGCCACGAACAAATCGGTTTGCGACTACAAAATCCGCCAAAATTTTGCACCTGGTCATGACCACATAATCGGGTGCCGAACAAACACAGCCCTGGCCATTTTCCCCTTCCGCTTCGTACGTGCCAATGTTTTCCCATTTTCAGTTTGCATGTTGCACAATTGCGCACCTAACAAAGACGCACGTGTCCCTTTAATTCAGTGGTTCTTAAACTTTTTTGGATGCGACCCAAATTCAGGTCCGGTGGGTATGTCGTGACCCCCCGCGGTGAAATGTTGGGGGGTGTGCACTGTTAAATTTTTGCCGACTTGTGCGTGCGTACTGTTAAAATTTTGCCGATCGGGGGATGTTTTTTCTCTAAGAAAAATGATTTTTTTTGTCATGCCCTCGCGACCCATTCTGGAGGGCCTCGCGACCCATACTTTAAGAACCCCTGCTTTAATCAGTCTCGGTCAGATGTGCGTTCATTGGCTGTACAGTAACCTCCTCCCCGCCCATCTTCCTCCTCACTTCCTGAACGCCAGAAGTCGACTCATGCAAGGTTAGCTTTCTTGGTTGTTTACAGTTTTTGTATAATTAAGGATTGTTCAAACTTTGATTTTTTTTTATGTACTTAACTCATTAAAAAAAATGTTCACAGCATTTTTCCATTGTGGCTCTTTGCATTTTTGCTCTACAATATAAACTTCATTACGGGTCCCAAGAAAGTGGAAATGGTAGTGAGAGTAAGAAGCCTAAGCATATAACAGTTGAAATAATCGTAAAACATGAGAAGCGCCACCATATCCCTCCGCCACCGTCCCCCTACGCCAGCAACTACGTATCCACCGCAAAGGGAACATGCTTTAAAATCATCTGTTTATTTCATTTAGTTTTATTTTTCTATAAATAAGGTTATTTTAATTTTATTCGATGTTTTATTGCCATATATAAACCCATAATACACTTTACAAACATGTTTTGAGGCTGAAACACATGCATTGTATTTACATTCATTTCAATGGGAAAAACTGAGTCAGGTCGCGAACAAATCGGGTCATGAACAGAGTTCATGACCAGAGGTTCCACTGTATGTAATAAATATATACACACACACACACACACATATGTTTGTGTTGCACAGTACTGTATATGCATGTAATATATTGGCTTTAAGTAACAGTCGTATATATTATACAGTCTTATACAGGATATATACCTAAAGAGACAGTATAGATTAAAACTTGTGCTTATCTCTGTTATTATCACATGTATCATACCTGGCATGAGCCGGCTCCAGCTGTCAGATACCCAGCACACACGTTCCACGCTGAGAGTCCTGGGATACCACACTCTCGAACAGAGAGGAGAGGAACCGCTGCCGAGTGTAGAGACACACTCACCTCTCCTGTACACACATATAAAGAGACCTAAACACCAAATTTCTCAGCTTGCTTTCTTAAACTAGTAAATAAAAAAACCCTAGAAATCAGATTAATAAATGACACTTTGGTGTGATAAAATGTTTTCAGACTGAAACATAAATACATAAATGCATAAATCTTATTCCTGTATTCTTGTGTTCAATGACCTTGTTAATCTGTATTTATGAGTTCAGTTCAAAATTGAACTATATTATTATTTCCCATACACATCCAGGTTTCTAATATATATAGTGGTGCCAGGTTGTATTTAAGGGAAAAAAAAAGTCTGATGCTTCAAAATGGCTGCCTCCACGTAAAGGATTTAGACCGCAGAAGGTCATACTCTGTCTTAAAACACATCACCAAGACTATATGACATTACTTAAGAATAAAATGGCAATATTTATTGAAAAGATTTTGGATAAGACAAACTTCCTTACTTGGCTGATTTACTAAATCATTATGGGGCAAGCCATTTATCCAAACCGGTCAGACAAAGATGTTCTCCCCTGCTTCTTTTGTTGCTCCCTAGAAAGCACGCTAACACTTTTAAATGTCCTTAAAAGTTAAATACTAACTAGAACTCACCTTCTACTTTTGTGGCTCCCCATCCTGATATCCAGCACATGGATCCTGAACTGAAGCCTTCATCAAAGTTAGGCAGACAGATGGGCTGTACTTGACCTGAGGGGTCACAAGTAAACATTTTCCATCTGGAGGTTTGATCAGGATTCCATAAGAAAGGATCAACTCATTCAGCAAGGTGAAATATTGCACAAAAGATACAAATCAATTACTCCAAACACCCTGTGAAATAAATTCCTGTCTTGTTCCTACGCTCCGCAATGGCATCTGAAACATCCAGGTCTGTAATCATATTCAAGAATCTAATCAGGATCCAAAAAGAGAAGCAAGCTCTCACCGTTGAACGTGACTGGCTGTGTTAGTTTTATGAGAGCGATATCGTAGCTAAGGCCTTCTGGATAATATGCACTATGGAAGAAGATCTTCATCACAGAGAGATCTGCTGCTCCACTCACAGGCTGGTCCGTGAGGCCAACCCGAACCGTCCATAAAGCAGGATTAGCAAAGCTGGAACACAGAGGGAAAGAGCAAGGTATGATTGTATTTACATGGACGAACCTTAGGTGTAGTATTCAGTAAGTCCGAGGAAAACACTGCAAATATGAGTGAGGAGTCGAGCCATACGTGGTTTCTTAGAACAATGGCACAGTAAAGTATTGCTGTGTATGTAGATGATATATAATTCTGTATGGTAGAGGGACCTTGTACAGTGAAGATTCATTATATGTAGCTATACAATATTATATATTATGTGGGGTGGCATTTATAAAAAACAGCTGAACATTTTTATAGGTGTCTTTTTTCCATCCTTGAGCACAATTTTTGTACATTTAGAAATAAATTCATTAAAAAAACCCAAAGTTTAGCTTCCTCATATTAGTTCTTTTATTCGTCTTCTGCTGCTTAATCCTGTTCAGGGTCGAGGAGGGAAGCTGGAGCCAATCCCAGCTGACTTCAGGCGAGAGGTGGGGTACACCCTGGGCAGGTCATCAGTCCAGTGTAGGGCTGACACACAGAGACAGACAACCATTCACACACACATTCACACCTACAGCCAATTTAGAGTAGCCAATCAGCCTAATCCCCTCTGTGCATGTCTTTGGCCTGTGGGAGGAAACCGGAGTACCCGGAGGGAACCCACGCAGACACGGGGAGAACATGCAAACTCTACACAGAAATGTGCCCAGATCGAACCCTAGACCTTCTTGCTGTGAGGCCACAATGCTAACCACTAAGCCACCCTACCACCCCTGTCTTCTTGAGTGATATCAAAAGAAATTCAAATGATAATTAACAATTCAAACAATTTTGAAGGTTTACACAAAACCATTTAAATTGTTTACAAAAAAGCCTGGATGCAACCTGGATGCTAAGATAAAGCCTCGGGAATCATGCATCTCCGCTCCATTCCATTTCTTAACATCCCTGATGCCACGCTGAGCCGAGCTACCAACGCTTTTCCTGTATCTGAGGAAAATCCACCTTCTTGGACAACGAATTCCCATGGCTACTAGCAGCATGAAATCCTCCATGTTGAAGAAGGGGCATCACAGTACTGTATGCATTTATTGGTACAACCCCTTTTGAAGCAAGAGCCAACAGTGATCACAGAGGCATGACTAATTTTCATATCCTCTAAGCAATTAGAGTGCAACATTTAGATTTAACATTTAACATTTACACAGCAAGAACTAATATGAGGCAGCGCCACACTGTTTTTTGAATGAATTTACCTCTAAATATATGAAAACTATGCTAAATAATAGGAAAATGACCCCTTTAAAAATGTTAAACTGTTTTTTTATACAAACGGTGCCCCATAATATTAAAGGTAGACTGCATGCATTACAAGCTATTAAACTCAGGACTCCTTGTATACATAAACACAGATTACACCACCGTAACCACATAATAGTTCATAGTTAGTGAATAATAAGCTAAAACTTTAAATTGGTAAAGTATGCATTACAGTGTGTGTGTGTGTGTGTGTGTGTGTGTGTGTGTGTGTTGCTCACCCATACACACAGTGTGCAGCAGTGACTATCCACTGCTTGGTTATTAACGATCCTCCACAGAGATACTCGCGCTGGTACTGCAAACTGACCTGCCATGGGTACTGCCCAGAGAGAGATACATTTCCCCCTGCAATCCGGGTCCTGAAACCAGGTCTGGTACCACACTCTGCACAGACAGGACAACAGTAATACATGGCTTGGTGAAGACGGTCTGGGACTGCAAGGTAATATTGAATTAATAATATGTATTAGTACTGTGGTTACTGAATAGTTTGTGGTTGTTGTAGTTATTTAATATGAACAACTATATTGTAACCTAGGAGTTAAAGGGGTGCTGTAGCCCACATAATAAACACATACACATACACACACTTAGCTCACCTATACACTTGAGTACCGTAACCAAGCCGGACATGCACTGAACCGTTCTGGAGAAACAGTAGAGTTTGGGGTTTTTTTTTATTGACAAAATACAATTCACTTACAAAAAAAACAAAAACAAAAATCATGTACAAGAGCGGTATTAGGGGTGTAACACAATGCAGATGTACAACAGCGGTTGTTTGAATCCTAAATTGCCTAAACAAAGGGGTTTTTGTAAATGAATATGAACCCTATCACTGTACACACGAGAAAACACTGGGGAGAAACCAGAGGTAGAAATGTGGTGTGTGTGAATTCTGGCTCTATCAGATCCTCAACCAAAGCTGCATCACTTGAGTTCATAATTGGCCTCAATTAGAAATGCGCACAGGATGTAAATCCCTCTCGGTTATTATTTTGTTTGTATTTGCCCATGATATTTTCTCATTTCTGCTAGCACTTCTGTATTCTGGTACAACCTTGTGATTCCCTACATTATTATTTATTAAAAATAAGTACACATTTAAGCAGGGTTTTGCCTCATGCACGGTTAGTTTTCTTGGTTGTTTACAGTAAGTTTTTGTATAATTAAGGATTGTTCAAACTTTGATTTTTTTTCTGTGTTTAAAACTCATTAAAAAAAATGTTCACAGCATTTCTATGCATTTTTGCTCTATAAGCTTCATTATGGGTCCCAAGAAAGTGGAAATGGTAGTGAGAGTAAGAAGCCTAAGCGTATAACAGAAAGAAATAATCGCAAAACATGAGAATCGCCACCATATCCCTCCGCCACCGCTTCACACATGCTTTACGGCACAAACATTCAGTTCCTGTCAAGCACTCGTGGTGTGAACATGTTCAATGTATTTTTCCATTGTGTTTCTCTGCATTTTTGCTCTATAAGCTTCATTATGGGTTCCAAGAAAGTGAAAAGTGGAAATGGTAGTGCGAGTAAGAAACCTAAGCGTATAACAGTTGAAATAAAGACAGAAATAATTGTATAATATATATACACACACAGTGGAACCTTGGTATTCGTCGGTAATCCGTACGAAAACAATTCGGCGAAATCTGAAACCGACGAAAACCGAGGCAGTTTTTCCATATGAAACAATGTAAATCCAATTAATTTGTTCTAGACACTCCAAAATACATACCAAAATAAACGCAAAATAAACACATTACACCAAATATGTACTTTATACGCCGTAATCACTTACATGTAATTGTTGTATTAACACTCGCAATCAATAAAAAAGCACAAAAACACTGGAAAGCAATGGAATTGTTTGCTAGACACGAGGGGTGATGCTCACACAACGAGAAACACCGCCACACTGAGCAGGAGAAAGCATGGGTCGCCCTTTGTTTATTAGTTGTTTTCAAAAATCAGCAGCGAAATCCGACGAAAACCAAGACAAATTTTTCGCAGAAAAAGTCGACGAAAACTGAAACTGACGAAAACCAAAGGCAACGAATATATATATATATATATATATATGTGTGTGTGTGTGCGTGTGGTTGTGTGTGTGTGTATTTGAAGTATGAATTCATAGACAAAATATAGTTTTAGTCATTAATTTAAAAAAAAATTTTATTCACAATTTTTAGATCACAATGACTATGTAATTTTTTTTTGAATTGCTTTTATCTTCTGTGAGTACATAGACATCTCAAAAGTAAATAGACGGCATAATTTTTTAAAATTTTCTTTCTAGAAACTTCCTTCTAGTTGCCCTGCCTTAGTAGCCACGTTAATGGCGATCCCTCCGTGGGATGTTGATCCCTCAACATCAGCGGCCTTACAGCAGGGATTTTTTTCACCAATCCGCTTGACAGTCTGAAACCGCGAGATGGCTAGAGCTAGAAACAATTAATATACTGTCATTTGAAATGAAAAATAATAATAATTACAAGTTTGAAGGATCAGGTGGTATCCGCATAGATAAAACACAATGAGGGCTGTGTTTACTTTTGAGATATCTGTGCATGTATTTATATATCTATATTCACATAGATACTTGGGTGATTCTCATGAGTTGTTATTATTGAAGGTGTTTATGGCTAACATTTCAGCAAAAGACAAAAAATGTTAGTGAACCATTCAAAAGGTTGAGTATGTTGAGCGACTCATTTATATCCAAAAATTACATATATATATATAAATATTATTACTTTTATTGAAGGATTATTAAGTGGCTAAATAATAATGCCTTTTATTTTCCATCAAAGCTAGCTGTCTAGATGCATGCTAGCTAGCAAGAAACGGTGCTATGTTCTTGTACCTATTTAAAAAAGAAACAAACAGCAAGATCAAATTTGTGGTAAAACTTTGTAATTGATTGACCCTTCACCACTGGTGCACAGCAACACATCAACATTAACATCATTAAGTTTTGTCATTAGCCGTCATCCACAAGAATAATAACATTTACTAGCATTACTGATCACAAATATTGTTCTGTAACAATGCAAAATTGTGTTTTGGAGACATTTGGTAATATGTATCAAACTATTTTTTAGTTACTGTATTTTTAACCATTAATGTGTGTGTGTGTGTGTGTGTGTGTGTGTATCTGTGTGTGTGTGTACAGAAGGGCCCAAAAATTGTATACACACTTCAGCATGAAAAATATCTGCATAAATGCTGTATTACTGTACACACGTCTCTACACACGTCTCTCTCATCTCTACACACTAATTCAATTTGGATTTTTTTTTAAAAATGGGCACAGATAACCACTGTTGAAGTGTGAGTACATTTTTTGTACTCTGTATAAAAATCCATTAGTCTGTTAGCTTCGTGGCTCTGTGCAGACATTGTAGAGAGGTGAACAAGTGCTCCACCTCTTAGCACGTGCTAAACCGACAACCTAATCTTCAGAAGAAGGGAATTTGTCGAGATCATGTAGCTAATCCTTAAATAGCATATACAAAGCATGGTAGAGTGGAGTTAGTGCTTGTGTTAACTTATCTTTATGGATATGTCGAGAAATGCGGTCGGATATGCGTACCTGAGGAAGGAGCTGTTGTGAATTTTGAAGGTTTGATGATGTATTGGAAAGCGTGAACTTATCGTCACGGTGTTTTTCCTGTAGGCCGACTCGACAGAAGAGAGAGGGATCGAAGTGGAATTCACATAACTGTGAAAAGACACAGGGTCATTTGTGAATATGGGCCCAGAGCATATGAAGAAAACACGCACCCGGCTAAATGTACCTCTATCTGAGTGCACTGTGATCGACACATGCATTCTAACTGTTCATAACAATTCAGTCCCTCTCATTAGTTGTGTAATTATGAGCGGCTGTCTTCAGGCACTGTAATTAATCTTGATAGGAGGTCGAATAGGAAGCGTAGAAAGTTTTGTTTGTGTTTGGGCCACAGCGCCTGCCTGCAGAGTAAAAGCAATGAACTGTGACGACATTGTTAAATGGAAAAATAAAAACTGCAAGAAAAAAAGGAACAGTAGATGGAAAAACGGAACAAATAGGAAGGAAGGCTGACGATGGGTAAAATGAACATTTTGACCTACTTCTGGTGTGAATGTGTTTGTGATGATTTTCTCCTTCATTTAATGGCAGACTGATTTTAATAGGATTAACGAAGCTGTTAATGGGGGCTTTGGGGATGAAGTGACTATATTACACCCACATGATGTAGGAAGGGGGAAACCACACACACACACACACACACACACACACACACACACACACACACACACACACACACACACACACACACACA
>JAQLOM010000010.1:6054376-6068713 GCA_030068315.1 Chrysichthys thysi | reverse complement strand
CTTATTTTCGGGCACCGGCACCATTTTTGTTCTGTGGGAAAGCGCGGCACTGGTTCCAAAATTGGGAACCGGCACGGAACCGGCACGGGAACCAGAGCAGTGGGAAAGGGGTATAACTGTGGGCTTCGGATATAAACCCTCATGTCGCTCTGGTTGACTGTTGACTGATTGCGGATCGGTAATTTAAACCAAAGTCGTTCTCCATTCATTTGGTACTGAAATCTTGGTCGAATACACGCCTCTCCCTCTGGGCCTCGATGTTGTCTTTAGCCACTTGAGCTGCTTTGTGCCTCTAATGGACCTTAATGTGGAAGAAAAGGGGGAGGAAAAAAAAATGCATTGCTTGGCTGATGTTGGAGCCCCAGGCAGGCGCTGTCTAATAGATGGCATGCCAGTTGTTTGAATACTTAATTGAGTCGTGTTTGAGCTTATTGCCCGAGCAGGTTCTTAACCTTTGCACAACCTGCCATTGGATTAACATCTGCCGTAATGTGCATATGATGCGCAGTAACCAGCGTAGTGTGTCACTTATTGTGGTAATAACAGGCTTCGTGTAGTATCATAGTGAGCAGGCTGTCCCGTGGAGATGGAGACGGAGAGGGAGAGGATGTGTATGGAATAATTAGGGTGTGTGAGTAGCTGGCAGCCATGGAGGGTTTTCTGAATGGGAGACTTGCACTCTGGCGGAAATCTGAAGGCGAATGACGCAGACGGTCGTGTGCGTGTGTGTGAAAGTGTGCTTGAGTTTGCCTCACTGATTCACTTTGTGCATGTTTGTGGTTGTGTGTGTATGTGCTTGCGTGTGTGTTGGATCATTAGGATCCCGCAGCACATGGTGCCGTCTCACACTCCGTTTCACTCATTCTGGCAACAGCGATGGCTTCCTGGACTTGGGAGAGAGAGAGAGAGCGAGAGAGAGATTGAAAGGCACAGAGATCAAAATAGAATAAGAGTGAGACTCTGAAATAAGAGGATCCGAGGAGAGGAAGTGATTACATGTAAACAGCAGGTGAGAGATCACAGTGGAGGTGGAGACCTGGAGTGAGATAGCATGAGAGGGGTGAGAGAAATGAAGTTTGATGTCAGCTTTTCAACCACTGGGTAGATCTGGGAGGCCTAAACCGCAGTCAACCCCGGGTAAAGGGGGCATTGGTTCAGGATCCCGTGACTGACTTGCGTTTGGTTTCTTTCTTTCTGTTGTATCTTCAAGTGAAAGTATTTCTTTACCAATGCTAATTTTATAAATGACCGCCAGTTTTATTCAGGGCTGGCCAACATTCCTGGAACGGACAGATAGTTTCTCATCCAGCTGGTCGCAGTACGGTTCTGCACCATAAAGAAATGCAGTCACAGTGGGAAAAGTATGTGGGACAACAGGTTAATGTGGACAACACGCCACGCTGAAAAGCAAAACCCAAAAGCTACCTTTAGATGCTCTGATGTTGGTGCTGCTTCACCTCTTTTAATGGAAGACAATAGCTTTTTAAGAATTAAATGCTGTTTCAGAGGTGAATGCTTTTTGCTCTGGTATGGAATCTTCTTCATGAGGAACAACCAAGGCTGGTCATGCCAAAAATGGTTAAAATGTTTTCAAACTGTTCATGGTGTGTAACACACTCGGAGGAAAGGGCTGTCGTCCCTCTTCCACATACATGAGCACTCATGCTTACAAATGGTTAGTGGTGCTTTGATTGACAGGTGATAGAATAAGACCCCCCACCCACCCAAGAGACAGACAGTTTGGTTACGTCCTAGTGAGCATCTCTCCTAGCCCCCAGTGAGCATCTCTCCTAGCCCCCAGGGAGCTCCTGGTCATTGGTAGCCATGGCATCATCAGGAGTGCAATCCTTGGTCTTACTCATTCCTCTTCCTCTTGCCATCCCACCATGACTCAATCCCTGAAACAGACTGATGAATCAGAAAAGCTGTGATTATCTTTGACATCTACTTTCTCTGGTGCTACTAAGTACTCCCATCTGGCTCCTGCTTCTCCACTATTCGGTGCTGTATTTCTCTTTATCTAGATATGCCCAGTACCAGTCTGGATTCTTGGCCTAATGCCAGGTCCATCATGTCCAAGGTTCACTGTGGCTTTTAATCTCCCCTCCTTGAAAACCATGAACCTTTTCTCTCATAAATTTGAAAAGGCTAGATGCTGAATATTTTTTTTTTTTTTTTTTTTGCTGAGCCACAGAGCAGGCCGTATAAACAATGCTAAAAGCTTATAAAGATAGACCTTATCGCTCATTATAATTGCATTTCTTGCTCGGAGTTTGCACTTCAGTATCAAAGACTCGGGCATTTGTGTTGGTCTTTACTAAGATTAGAGAACAGAAAGTAGAATATCTGACTAGGTTATTGTGTGACCTTCAAGAGCTGGGCCTTTTTTTTCCTGTTCAGCTAAACGTAAGGAATATAAGTATAGGCACTCTATATATATATATATATATATATATATATATATATAAAAAACAGCACACACACTCAGTGTTGTTACTGCCACCTCATACACCATAAATCATCTGTATGTGTATTTATGGGTTTATTTGCATTCTCATGATCATGATTTAGTGTTAAATAAATTGTCTGTGTCATAGGTGTAGGATAGTGCATGTACATTTTGTAGCCTGGAGACATTGCTGAATTGCTGGAGCAAATAGAGATGACAGGAGGACTTCGTATGACAAAGAATTCCCTATGCATATATACACACACACACGCATGCACACGCACGTGTATACAGAGATAATGCCTCACTCGTGCAGCCCCTCAGGCTTTCTTCTGCCCTGTTACTTAGCAACAAGCAGCAAATCATGTGACCAGCTTGGTGATTCACCTGAATTGTGACATCACGGCTTCCCACGGCAACAGTAACCGTCTCCAATGAAGCCGTGAAACCTCTGTGCACCGCGCCGTGTATGTGTGTGTGAGAGTGTATCTATCTGTCAGTCAATCAGTCTTTCTGGATGTAGGCCCCTATACAGTCCTTTTCTCACTTCTGTTGCTTTTACCTCACTGAGTCAAATGGAGTGATTCTCACTAACGCTTAGTCAGCCGAATGTTTGTAAGACCAGCAGTTTATTTCTCTATTGAATAATCAATTGCTTGAAGTTGCAGCTCCATAAAAAATGACATTAGACAGCAGAAAAGTGCCTAGACTTTTACAATCATCATAAAATCCAGTTTCGTACAATCTGGAAATACCCGAACCATTTTCTGCTTGTAAACTGGTGCGGCATGGCCCGCAAAAAAGTGATGGCTCTTCTTTTTGACACCATGTGGCCAAAAGTTTGTGGACACTTGACCATCTCATCATGTGTGTGCCATCCCCAAACTGTTGCCTCCAAGTTGAACGCGCACACCTTGTATAAGATATCTTTGCCATGTTGTGCATTTCAAGATGTTTTTCTGCGTACCACAATGGTACAGAGTTTCCAAGAAACAAGATATGTTTGACCTATATCTGCCACATAGCTGTATGAATAGATAATTGCCTGAATCAGCAAATATAAAGGTGTTCCTATTAAACTGGCAGGTGGGTATACGTCCACTCAGATTGTTAGTGCTGAAGATCACGCATCAAACCCGAGCACAGTAAGATATGGATGATGCTAATTTATGCAATTGGCCTGCCGTTATCTGTTGCCAGGCAGTTCAGTATTTTTGAGTACACGATCAAGTTATTACACTAATATAAACAACAGTGTATTGTTTTCAACAGAAGAAGGATTTTTTTTTTTCTTTTTCTGTTCATGCATAGAAATTACATTTCAGGTCAGGACCCTGACACCTCACCATTTGACCTCTGACCTTTATGTCATCCAGGTTACGCGCACTGGAAGGGGCAGGTAGTGACATCAGAAGAGCTTCATGTGCTGTATGAGGGAATCAAGCTCAACAACGTCAACCACTATGACTACGTCCTCACAGGTGGGTGAGGAGATTTGGGTCGTGTGGCGTGGCAACCCAGATTTTCAAAGCAAATTTACAACAGATTTTTGTGTTGTAAACCATGCGCATGTCCTTAAGCACCTGGGTTGTACTGACTGCTGTGTTACGTTATCCTGGACACAGTGTTAATGTATATGTAGAGGATCAGGAATCTTAATTTGAAATAAATGTAAATGGCAGAATAATGGCTTTATACTCCTTGGAGGTGGGGGAAAAGACCATTACATTTCCTAATTTCAGAATGTGGTCCCAAAGCGTAAATAAATGATTGTCTTTAAAAGGGCAGAACATATTACTCAGCCTGTGTGATAAAATAACTCTAAAAATATCACTCTAGTTATGCTTGCTATACCGTTCGCGGTTTACCACAGGGACCGTAGAGGACGTGTGGTTATTTAGACGAAGGATTTTTACACACACACACACACACACAACCCCAGACGTTATGGACCATTTCCAGTTTTAATGTGTGTCTGTGTGCGCACTCCAGTGTGTGTTACATTTTGATGAATATAGTCTCTTGTCTCATCGCCTTGAGATGACAGGAAAGAAAGGAAAAGGGCAACCGAGCGAGAAAGGAGAAAAGTGTGTAGTGCAATGTTCATCCTTGGCCTAATAGAGCTTCAAGTCCTTATTCTGAGGACATTATTCTGGGGTGGTATTCAGAATAAAATCTTATCTTCCCACTAAGAGAGGTATTGTAAATGGAAAGAAACCTAAAAAGTATTATTTGGGCGGGATACATTTTCCAGACACGTGTCTGTTGAATAATGTTGCAGTTATACCTAATTGGTGGTGGTAATTATACCTATGATTTGCTCAAGATAAGTAGAAGCCATCCTAATTTTAGCCCTTTTCGGCATACCTGAGCTCGCAGACTCCTACGAATGGACGCTGTCGCTGTGATTGACGGGAGAAAAGGGAGCTGTTTTTAATCCTAAGCTGATTGGTGAGTTTGTTTCAGGACAGAGAGTTTAGACTTTAGTCTTGTACATCAGTTTTATAAATCTAGTTCCATGTACATGGATAGATAGGTGCCACTTTTAACCTTAAGCAGTTTTCATGAACGCAACACACAGCTGTCTGGCTTCCATCCAGTTGTTCGCTTAAAAATCCCTCTTTCATTCTTCAAGCTGTCAGTTAGTGTACAGTATTGCTGTGATGAATGTAGCGTTGACCTCATTTCCTGCAGGACAGTTTTGTCGGTGGATACTGGATGCTTGATGTGTTGACAGATGCATAGCCAACTTGTGAAGAATGTGAGAAACAAGAGTGACCCTGTCAAAACAATAACGGTTGCCAAGAATCGCGTGTGTGTGGCTGTGCTTCTTAATATGACCTATGGTTTACACTTACAGTGGTGCTTGAATGTTTGTGAACCCTTTAGAATTTTCTATATTTCTACGTAAATGTGACCTAAAACATCATCAGATTTTCACACAAGTCCTAAAAGTAGGTAAAGAGAACCCAGTTAGGCAAAAATATTATACCGGATCATGTATTCATTGAGGAAAAACAATCCAATGTTAAGTATCTTCGAATATCAAATGTATGTGAACCTCTAGGATTAGCAGGTATTTTCAAAAGTGACATTAGAGTTGGGTGTTTCCAGTCAGAAGGGATGACAATCAGGTGTTGAGTGGGCGCCCTGTTTTCTGTAAGGAAATGTGAAAATGTATCATGGCATAAACAAAAGAGATTTCTGAGGACCTCTCTGAGAAAGAGTTGTTGATACTCGTCAGGCTAGAAAAGGTAAAAAAAAAATAAAAATCTCTAAACTCTACCGATCTGTAATCAGACAGATAAAGGAACTTCAAGACCATTTTTACCCTCTCCAGGAGTGGGGAACCACCAAAGATCACTCCAAGAGTAAGGTGTGTAATAGTCGGCGAGGTCCCAAGGGAACCCAGGGTAACTTTAAAGCAACTAAAGGCGTCTTTGATACTGGATAATGTTAATGTTCATGAGTCCACCGTCAGGAGAACACTGAACAGCAATGGTGTGCATGGCAGGTTTTTAGGGAGAAAGACGTTGCTCTCTAAAAAGAACATTGCTGCCTGCCAACAGTTTGCTAAAGATCATGTGGACAAGCCAGAAGGCTATTGGAAACATTTTGTGGCTGGAGAAGACCATAATAGACATTTTGTTTTAAATGAGAAGCATTATATTTGGAGAAAGGAAAATGCAGCATTCCAGCATAAAAACCTTATCCTTTCTGTGAAACATGGAGGTGGTAGTATCATGGTTTGGGCCTGTTTTGCTGCATCTCGGGCAGGACAGCTTTCCATCACTGAAGGAACAATGAATTCTGAATTATACCTGCAAAGTCTAATGGAAAATGTCAGGACATCTGTCCATGAACAGAATCTCAAAGAAAGTGGGTCATGCAGGAAGTGAAGTGTCCCTAAGCACACAAGGTGTTCTACCAAAGAATGGTGAATGAAGAATACAGTGAAAGTTTGGGAACGGCCAAGTCAAAGTCCTGACCTTGATCCAATAAAAATGTTGTTCATAGTTTTTCACAAACTTTCAAGCACCACTGTAGAACTGCGTGTGAGGTTGTGTAAGGCTGTGAAATTATAACCCTATATTTTGCACCATGTTGATGGCCATGGTTATCACAATTAGCCAACCAGTTTAGAAGCAAAATGGTTTTATAAGTTTGGAAAGCAGGCTTTTTCCCTCCACACTGCATTCCTTCTTATATGAGTATTTGAATTAAAACAGCTCAGTAGTCAGGTTAATTGAGTGTATCTTTCAAACGCTAAATATAAATACCATTAGACTAAAATCAATAAAAATGCCACCACAGCATGCAAGCAAAGACAATTAAAAAGCAAGACAGCAGAGTCCATAAAATCTGATATGTTTTGCTGAGCTCGTCTGTATCACTGCTGATCAAGTCTAACTGATTGAGGATGCCAAAAATGGTCATGAGTAAAAACTATGATTATTTCTGCAGGCGTCTTTGGGAACATTTCTAAAGTACGGATTTGGGTCTTACGCATTTGAGCGATACTTAAAAATAATTGGCTCTTTCAAGGGGCCATCATTCACAGATTAGTAGTTGTGCTTCTATTTTTAATTTTGCTCTGTTCAAATCTGTTTATTTAATCTGGATTTCCTTTAGCTCATACTTTCTATGCCACACACACATGCATAAGTGAGGGAAACCTGAAGTCAGCATTACCACAGAAACGTCTTTTTCTGCCCAAGTCCTTATCTCTCACCTAGACCAGGGCTGCAAAGTCAGCAGCTCTCAAAGCCAGTGCAGTGAAGATGGTACGCACTCGAAGTTGGAATTCCAAGCAGAGAGCCTGCGCGCGTGTGTGAAAAGCGAATACGCCGCTTTGTCTCGTTGCCATTTTGAAGGTCATTAATTCAGTGGCAACTGCAAGCTCATTCACTGCTGTAGTAACATCTCATTGCATTATGTGTGTAAACTGCTACTTGGTGCATAATGCTTCATCCTCAGTACGTTTTAGGTCTAACTACACTGTCGGAGCTGCCAGTTTTTGCTACACGTGCCAAAAAAGCTGCTATATTGGTCTCTTGAGGACATTTTTATGGAAGCAATAAGTGACCGAAGGCCTTTGAGATTATAGTTTGAGTTTGTAAATACATTTTTAATCTTGTGGGATGCTATTCTGTTTTATAGCTATTACTGTGTGTGCCCAGTGTATTTCTGTGGAATAGTGTATGGAGTAGGTTTGTTAAGTTTCAAAAGACATGTTAATGTCACTGACGAAGTCTGTATGACTTCTTGCATTTCAAGAAGAGCTGGCATGATCGGCATGTTTGCAGAAAGTTTTTAGTGACCAGTGAGGGGAATGATTTTGAGTATCCACTGAGGTGTGAGCTGCTGCTAACTGTGGTAGTGGGCAGATTAAAAATAAATAAATGCATAAATAAGCCCAATACCCCAAATGGTTCAGTGAAATTATAGTCTACATTCTGTGAATTCATGAAGATTCACAATTAACTTGTGTTGGCTAGCTATTTAACTGTGCAGGAAATCTAGCTAGCTAGCTAGCACTCTACCAATAGGTGTGGATGTTATGGCAAAAATATCATGTCCCAATACTTTGATTATCACAGCACACAAGTAGGAGCAGAAAAAAAGTGTCGCATTTAAAATGTCAAACTGTTCAATGATTAAAAGGAGGGAAAAAGTACTATTATCATTCTGCAATAATGATGCAAGAGGTTTGTGACATATTCGCTAGTATCAGATTAGCTCTCAAGCTAGCCTTAACCCTAGCTCGGTTATTTAGCATTTAGGAGAAAAGTCTCAGGTGTCAGCACTTTGTAACAGTGTGTAACTTTTGGGCCACAGGACAGACTTCGGGACCGAGTCCTTTGCACTTTTCTGTTTCTCAACACGCTGCGTTTTATTTTTGGCCCATTAACTTCCAGAGAGAAAAGGGAGAGGCCAGTGATGGATCCACCTCAGTTCTCCGCATGCTGTTAACACGAACTCAGTTAGCTCGATTGCTAATGCTGCTTTCTCTGCGATTCATTCATATAAATTGTCTTGTTCTTGTTCAGGTTTTTATTTTTAGAATTCATAGGTAAATATTTTTTAGGCAAAGCAAATGTACTACTGCACAAAATCCACTCTTCCCATACAGTGGAGGAAATAATTATTTGCCCCTTCGCTGATTTTATACGTTTACCCACTGACAAAGAAATGAACAGTCCATAACTTTAATGGTAGGTTTATTTTAACAGTGAGAGATAGCATATCAAAAGAAAATCACACTATATAAAATATATAAACTGATTGTCCTTAAATTGTGTGAAATTAAGTATTTGATCCCCTAGCATCCATTAAGAGTTCTGGCTCCCACAGACTGGTTAGATACTCCTAATTTCAACTAGTCACCTGTATAAAAGACACCTGTCCACACACTCCATCAATCAGACTCTAACCTCTCCACCATGGGCAAGACCAAAGAGCTGTCTAAGGATGTCAGGGACAAGATTGTAGCCCTGCACAAGGCTGGAATGGGCTACAAAACCATAAGCAAGAAGTTGGCTGAGAAGGAGACAACTGTTGGTGCAACTGTTCGAAAATGGAAGAAACACAAAATGACCATCAACCTCTGTCTGGGGCTCCACGCAAAATCTCCCCTTGTGGGGTGAGGATGATCATGAGAAAGGTGATAGATCAGCCTAGAACTACATGGGAGGAGCTTGTTACTGATCTCAAGGCAGCTGGAACCACAGTCACCAAGAATACCATTGGTACCACTCTACGCCGTAATGGATTAAAATCCCGCAGTGCCCACAAAATCCCCCTGCTCAAGAAGGCACGTGTGAAGGCCCGTCTGAAGTTTGCCAATGAACACTTGAATAATTCATAGAGTGCTTGGGATTCTGTGAGGTTCTGTGGTCAGATGAGACCAAAATCGAGCTGTTTGGCCTCAGCTCAGCTCGCTGTGTTTGGAGGAAGGCAAATGCTGACTATGACCCCAAGAACACCATTCCCACGGTCAAGCATGGAGTGGAAACCTTAAGCTTTGGGGGTGTTTCTCTGCTAAGGGCACATACCGCAAAATCTTAAGTGACAACCTCCTTCCCTCTGCCAGGACACTGGGTCGTGGATGGATCTTCCAGCACAACAATGACCCAAAGCATGCAGCCAAGGCAACAAAGGAATGGCTCAAGAAGAAGCACATTAAGGTCATGGAGTGGCCTAGCCAGTCTCCAGACCTTAATCCCATAGAAAACCTGTGGAGGGAGCTGAAGCTTCAAGTTGCCAAGCGACAGCCTCGAAACCTTAATGATTTAGAGCTGATCTGGGAAGAGGAGTGGACCAAATTTCCTCCTGCTGTGTGCGCAAACCTGGAATACTTATTTCATTCAATGAAATGCAAATCAATTTATATATTTTATATAATGTGATTTTCTGGATTTTGATATTCTAGCTCTCACTGTTAAAATAAACCTACCATTAAGATTGTGAACTGTTGATTTCTTTGTCAGTGGGGAAACTTACAAAATCAGCAAGGGGTCAAATAATTATTTCCTCCACTATACATCCTGAAAGAGAAAAGCTAAATAACACATGCGTACTAAACCAAATAATGCTAACAAGGCCGACAGATCGAGTAGCACAGTATTATTACTGTAACCTTGGTGTTTACTAGCTTTCATTCGTAATTGGTGACTTTAAAGCTATAAGATGTGAGAGGGCTGGCTTTATCGTGAATCATGGCAGGATAAAGAGAGCTGGCAAACCTTTTATCTGCGACTGAGTTCGTGAAGCCTCCGGGCGTCAAGTGCCTTGTTTCTTTCATTAAACGATTGCAACTGAAGCCAAAAGTGACCTCATCAGGGAGTTTAGTGGGGCTTTGGTTCATCAGCTCTCACTGGTTCTGAAAGAACGCCGGGCCAGTGTACTTATTTATTTCTGAAGTGCAGGTTCTGTATAGTCCTCATTCAAAGGCTGTAGAAATAACTTGTCACATGAAAAAAAGATGAGGAGGAGAATGCTGAAAACATAACGTCAGTAACCAAACCATTCCATCATCTAAGGAGACAGCTATAAAGTGGTCGTGGAAGATTGTTTGACGAATGAGCTTTTCAGCAATATGTAAGGTTGAATTGCTAAAATGAAATGTAACAAAATATATGCGGTATAGGTAATTAAATTGAAATAAATATGGAAATATGAAGTGTATTATTGGTCCCTGTGTTTGTTTCGTTCTGTATTTTTCGTGAAAAAATGTTTGAGTTAATATTAATATGTTAACATGTTCGTGTATGTCGTTAAAATACAAATAAAACATATATTTATCCAGATCGTTAACTGTTCCTTTTTTTTTTTTTTTTTTTTTTTTTTTTTTTTTTTTTTTTTTTTTTACTCCTAAATGAAAAAACTGAGCATCGGAAGCATTTATCTATTTATTTATTTATTTATTTATTTATTTATTTATTTTTCTCGAATTGCTGTCCTTAAGCAGTAGTTGACTGGCTGTACGCATGGATGTCTTGTCGCATGTTGTGTATTGTCTGCATAAAACTTTGCATTCTTTATCCATAGGGGGAAAAAAACCAATACTGTAATCAATAAATTTTGCACAGGTTACACCAGGGACACATCTTTTCTGGAGATGGTGGTGGACATCGTACAGGAGCTGAAGATGGCCAACCCTAATCTTGTATACGGTCAGTAGTTTGACTTTTGAAGAGATTTTACTCAATGTTGTGCTCACAATTATAGAGCGACACCTTATTAGTTCATGTAGTAACCGGGAATCCTGCACGCTGCTTTCTTACCTACAGTGTGTGACCCTGTCCTGGGTGATCATGGTTCAATGGTGAGCTTTTTGCGCATGTTTACTATTCTGTAATCTGTTTCTTTAGTCTTATTGGCTTTTTTTTGTCATTTCTTTAGTGTTCGTAACGGTAAGTTGTGTTGTGTAAATGGGTCTGTAGTACACATTATATCACATGTATGTGTGTTAGAGATTGTGGGATGAAGAGGGGAAAAAAGGGAGCTGGGAGACCTATTTAGAAGAACTCAAGTCTTTATGACTCATACATTTTGCCTGCGTGTGTGTGAGAGAGAGAGAGAGTGAGTGAGTGATATAAGCACTAGAGCTTATTGTAAGGAGCTTAACGCTGTTGATGCATAGACATGCTTCCTTACACATGGCCATGTTTAAAATGATCTTGTTGCATGATGTTTGCTGTTAGGTATGATGCCAAGTGTGTGAGTTTTTACAATAAATAATGGTCATATAACATCTTTTCTCTCTTACATTAGTATGTGCCTCAGAATCTGTATCCAGTCTATAAGGACAAAGTGGTACCAGTGGCAGATATCATCACGCCTAATCAGTTTGAGGCAGAGTAAGTACAGCAATGTCATCTGTGTGTGTGTGTGTGTGTGTGTGTGTGTGTGTGTGTGTGTGTGTGTGTGTGTGAACGCATGCATGCACATGTTCAAACATTCCACAGTTGAGTATTTATGACCCTATGTTTGGTTATAATCAACCTATCATAACCTGAGGCTGATTTAAAAAAACAAACAAAAAAAAAAAAAACCCAAAAGACCTTGTGTCAGTTAGAAAGATGATCTCCCCATTCCCCCCCCAGTTTGGTCACCTGTTATTTCCCACCTGCCAGCCAGCTCTTTCTGGTTAACAGCTACCTGGGAGGGTAAACGTTAATGTGATTCCTCAGAGACACGTGAAGACAGACAGCTCTGTTGCTTTTAAATCTCTGTCTGCCCTCTTCCACATACATGAGCTCACACGTGCCTGTGATTGGCTAGTGTCACTGTGATTAACAGTATGTCACAGCTCAAGCCCTTCCAAGAAGGCAGTTCTGTAGTCGTGCGTCATCTGTGACTGAATCTCAAATAACGCAATGCAGTGCGTAGGTTGTACAGTGCCAATGTGTTCTACACTAATTAGAGTTAAACGTAGAGTCGTTAAAACTTATCCAGAGGGACAGACTGAAGAACTCTTTGGAGTGCAAAGATTAACCTTCTGCACCAAAATGATACAGCTAACGTCAGTTCTGTCAGTGGCAGTAAAAAATGATTACCTCTTTAATATTCAAATGCATTACAGAACTAATGCATGAATGCAATTGTTAAAGGAATGTGACAGCACTGACGTGTATGTATGGAGCTGGACCCCTGGAGCTTTCTAATCCATTAATGTAGGTGTCATTGTCTCGGTGCCCTTCTACTGTTCTTGTCATCTCAGCGTAAATGTTAAACTGCCTTCCTCTGTGTTTGTGCACTGATCTGGGTTCAGACTAATGTTGTACTTTTTATGGGTCAGCGCTCTTATGCTGTTAAATGAGTTTTGTTAATTCATAATAATAAAAGTGCTTTCTTGGTGTGAGATTCTTCTGCATGAAGCTGAATCGTGATGTTCTACAAAATAATTAATGGGTTTTCAGCTGCTTCACAATCAATTAGGGTCAGAAGGCTTTATTTATCTGTAGTTGTGTGTCTCCCCCTGATGGCCAGGAAAAAGAACTGCAATCGCAATTATTAATGAATAATTCTCGCTTAATTAGCAAGATAATCCCATTTATTAGTAGAGCGCTGAATAACCCTCTAAGCGTATGTAGGAATGAATATAAAGTTTTTCGATGTTCTTTAAGGTCCACTGCGTAGAATATAAAGAGATCTATTCACAGAAGTAGAATATATTCGTAATGTTTTTGTTGGCATATAAATACCTGTAACTTCGAATCGTCGTGTTTTCGTAAGCTGAGAATGAACCCTTTATGTATAGCGGGTCCACTTCCACGAAGATGCCCACTTGTGCTTCTACAGTAGCCCAGAATGGACAAACCTCTAAAGAGCACCTACTGTGTTTGACATTTTTTCAAGTGGCAACATGAATATGGAAGGAAGGATCGAGAGGAAGGTAAAGAAAAAGGAAGAAACACAAGTTAAAAGAAAGAAGAATTGTCAGTTTTTGCTGGTGCTGGCTAGCAACATTGGAAAACCAAAATTAGAAAAACGGCACATCATTATGTAGTATGGAAAAAGCAAGGGAGTGTGAATGTAAGTGCTGAACTTGGAAGTACGCTCTGGGCACCTGACAGCCAGTATGTGCTCTAATACACACTTGGAAAGGAAGGGTTATGAGGGGAGCATTTAAGTGGTGCAATCAACTGAATCCTACATAGTGGACCTTTAATGTTAGACTCAGAAATGAGAAGTGATAAAAGGTCTGTAATAAATATAGTGTGTTCAAAACCATACAATTACCATTTTTTTGTTTTTAGGCTCTTAACAGGAAAGAATATCAGCACAGAGAAAGATGCCGTAGAGGTAGGAAAGCAAAGTATGCGTAATGTTTTTGCATTTTAATGTTTCTTCTGTCTAGCATACCTTTTTTCAGATACAGTGAACCCCATCTATCGCAGGAGTTATGTTCCGGCGCCCCCCGCGACAGGCGAAATCCGCGAAGTAGCGCAGTCACATTTATTTTATTATTTATTAGTGCTGTCAAACGATTAAAAATTTTAATCAGATTAATTACAGGGTTGCTGTGGATTAATTTTGATTAATCACGATTAAATATAATTCATTTTTAATCTATATTAATCGCATTTCATTTTGCATGAGCAAACCGACTCAAGAAAAAAGGCAATATATATGCACTTAACATGTTTATTGAACACGTCCTGGGTCAATGGCTCCTTCTGCTGCCCCAGGGTTGTTTGTGTTTCCAGCTCTGAGGCGTTGGCTGGACTATGTTTGAAGTGGCCAACAATTTTCTCACACTTGGACAATGCGCTCACAAATCCACCATCACCAAGACTCACAGTCATGCATCTCTGTGTAAGATGTGAGCCACACAAGGCATATGCTCAAATGGTAAAAGTTTAGCTGCAGCTGTCATGTTT
>JAQLOM010000010.1:6033682-6046093 GCA_030068315.1 Chrysichthys thysi | reverse complement strand
GTGGGAGGCGACCAACCAGAGAGCACTGTGTTGTGTATCCTGGGCGCTGATTGGCTGAGTGACCGCTCATGTCATCTTCTCAGAGCCCGATTTCATGTTGTTAAAATGACGTATGTTTAAGAGTGTAGAAAGTGTTTAGGAGCATGGGAAGTGTTTATAAGAGTGTGTGAAAGGTTAATAAGAGAGTAGGAAGGGTTTATAAAGCCTTAATATATATATAAATATTAAAATTAATGTAACGTCGCTACTTCGCAGGTTTCACCTTTCGCGAGGGGGCACCAGAACGTAACCCCCATGATAGGCGGCGGTTCACTGTGTATATATTATGGGAATTGTATATTTCTTATTTAAAGCCAAGTGCTGTTTATATGATTTTTTAAAAAAAGGCTTGGTTGGGAAAAATGCAGGACTGAAAAGCTCGAATGGCTCATAAATATGAGCGTAAACATTCGCAGAATGCGGCAAATATTTAAGTCGTTAAACCACATTCATAACGTCACCGTGTCATGCGGTCATACGATTCCCTGAGTAGGTTTGTCTTTATTTTTACGGATGTGTTCAGTATGTACAGATCAGGTGAGCATTCAAATACAGAGCTTTGAACAGCCACATGGTCTCAGAAACATGACCTGAACGTCAGTGATAATCCTTATTAGCTGCTGAGGTAATAAAAGCTAACCCTATTACAGTACACTTATTGTTCAAGAACATATCTGACTGCAGGATCACAGCTGGGCTTGGTTCAGCTTACACTGTTGTTTCTGTCTTGTCGGTAGCATGTGGGTCAAATGTTTTTCTTTCTTTCTTGCACCCCTGCTGAGATTGGGGTCGATATGTGGTGAATATTTGCATTGTGGGTTGTTGTTGTTGTTGTTGTTTTTTAAACCTCGTAGCTTTTGCGATCCAGGCGGTCATGTTTGCGTGTCCTGACCTGCCTTTTTCTATTCCATTAATCCATTAGTCCTTAAAGACGCTGAGTTATTAGCCAGTCGGGGGGGGGAACCAAAACGCCATGAGTCACATTCACTATGTCCAGCTGTCCAAAGAGTAGCCTGAATAATTTGCACTTGTCCTCATTCCCAGCATCATAAACATGCCTGGATTCAGCCTTTGTTCCTAAAGAGACCAGAACAAACAACCTCAATGTATTCACCGTGCCAGGCATTATGCTACAAGGTAAAGCTGAAACACAATAAGCCATTTGTGTGTCTGAGAGCTGGGTTTGCTGAGAGATTAGGCCTATAGGACAAAATAAAGAAGACGAAGAAATGTAATTTATTCCATCAAGGCACTGTGTGTGTCAGGTTTCACAAATGGTCCCTCATTATGACGGTTTATAGCTTCCTTTCTGACTGTGGGATAAATATACTCTTGTAACTTATACACCCAGATTTTTGCTAAAAAAAATGTATTACCAAAGAGTGCAACATTTATTTCCCTATTCTTTATTAGTTGAAATATTCCTTTTGTTAAATGAAACAAAAAACAAAACGGAACGTTTGGGTTTTCTTCTTAATAACCAGCAGTAGTTATTTCCAAACATTTTTAAAGGTTGGACTAAAATATAATGGAGTATTAACTAAAGCATGCCTTTTATTAAAATTGAAAAATGTAATAAGACCTTTCTTAATCATTTTAAACATTTGTGAAGGCCGTGGTCAGCTTGGACATAAAACGTCCTCCATACGCTTCGCTTTTCTTTAGCTCCCGGCAGTGTGTAAAAAGATGGCGTCGATTCCTTGTTGAATCTGTTTAGTTATTGAGCACAAAAGCTTGTTCCCGTTTGAAATCTTCTTTTTGCAGCATTAGAGCTGTGTTCATTCCACCTATAGCCTATATAGGGCACTTGTACTCCCGCGATTGTGTGTCATTACGCCCTCTGTTGACTATATAACGTAATTACCAGCTAGGAAAAACTAAGATGAATCGTGGTTCATTTCTTATTTCCGTTGGTTCGAATCCTCATAGATTTGACCCATGATGTATCAGTGAACGAGATATGGTTACATGCCTGGTGGAGATTACTATCAACTATCATTAAGGTTGTTGTAATTTAGTTAGTTGGAAGCCTTAATGACAGGTGTTGACTTAAATTGAACGGTGTTAATCTAAAACTCACATCTTAAAAACCAAGTATAAATAATGTTACCTGCGATCTTAATCCAACCAGGAAGTGTTATTAATGCTGGGATCAGACTACATGAATTCATCATGACTTCGGCACAGTTTTGTTCCTGGCATCGGGCTGGTATATGAACATTGAGAACAATGAACGGGCCATGTAGCTGATATAACCAAAGAACAGAGATGTGGCTTCTGGGACGCCCCGTGACACCCTGATGAAAAGTCTAGCCTGTCAGATTTTTTTTCTATTTTCTCGCCTAGTTTGAGCGCTTCTACGGCTTTTGGAGATTGACAGTTTCTTGACCCTCCTCCCCGATGACGCACAAGGACACGAACAATGATTGGTCGAGGTCAAGTTGACGGTGTTGCCAGTCTCCCGACCAAGAACCTGACATGGCGACCATCGTGAAAGACAGAAAGATCCCAGCATAACATAATGGACAGTGTTTGAATGTTTGGGAATTAAACCACTCAAAAGGCTTGACCCGTTTGCCCTACTGTCCTAGCAATGACTTAGTGTTTCTTTTTAGTGTTAAAAATGCAGATATATCCACACAGAGGAACCTTCACACTTGTTAAAACCAAGAGGTTTGTTCTGCTCCTCTGATGTTGAGGAGACTGGGTGAAACTTCAAGAAATCACTTTAGCGTTGGTCGTGGCAGGTATTGAGCTGTGTTTAGTTTGGAGTAGGGTATGGGGGAATGTCGAGACAGGGATGTGGTGAGGGGTGAGTGTTAGTAAAATATAAAGGATTACTGTGCTACTTTGTTCTATATTCAACATGTATGACTAAAGTGAAGTGAGGCCTTGGGGCTTTGGGCAACAAAGGAACAAAATAGCATGGCTGCATTCCAATATCAATTCTTTCTGTACTTACTATGCTTGGTTTGAGTACGTAGGACGTTCCCATTACGACTGTGGCGAAAATAAGTGTACTGAAAGGACCCGGATGGTGCCCTCATAACGGTCAAATCTTGAAGTGTGGAACAATGTACACTTTTTGCACTCAACGGCCGCCATCTTAGCTACGTAGCGGAAGAGGCGGACCAACTCGGCTCGAAAAATAAAAGAAAAATGGCTGCCGGAACGGATTTTTCACACAGCCTGCATTAGCGGAGTCATATTTGCAAGCTAGAAATCTGTGAAGGGTTAAAAATCTGTTTGCTGTTCAAAGTCGGAGATGATTTTTGGTCGGATGACGAGCCGCGGCGGCAGTCGTGATCATAATTTCCGGTAAGTGCACCATGGAGTAGGTGATTTGGAACAACACTTACCTACTGAAATCTGCGCAATTAGTAAGTGCGGACTGTGTACTACGTGTAAGTGTACTCATGAAAGTATGGATATTGGAACGGAACCCATATCTTATTTAGGGCCATCTAAGTGACCGAACATTTCATGTCCCTGCTTCCATCGTTGCTTTGACTGACACTGGAATCATCCAAGGAGAGTGGCCATGAAGCTCCAGCCTTGTTTCTCGTTTGATGTTAATGGGATGTGACTTATCCAGGGTGCTGCTCCAGAGCGCTAATCACTGCTAATCTAATCCAGAGCGGATTAGCAAAGCACAAGCACAGTGTTTCTGTCTTTTTGGAAAAAGACGCCCCCCTTTCTCAAGTCTGTTTTTCGGAAACAGTTACCTTTGGCTAGCAGATTGCTAGCTGAGAGTGTGTGCGTGGGAGATAATTAGCATTTTGCGGGGATGACTAATGGACGTTCTCTTGCTTCCCGACCGTGACGATCTCAATCCCCTTGGTTTGTGCTGACGCAGGTTAATGTGGCGCCGCTTCAAGTTTATGGGATCTCGCTTCGTTCTTGCTGTCATCATCATAATCGCACACGTTGGGATTAACATTAGCATGGCATGTTAGCCAGGCAGGTAGTTGATGGCCCTCTTTTTCCTCTGACCTTGTGGGCTTTTATGAATCTCTGAGGAGAAATTTTGGGGTAAACACTAGGGCGTTTAGTTGACTTCTTAGAGCATTTCTGACCGCCAAAGTTTTCCCGGGTGTTTTTTGTTGTTGTTGTTGTTGTTGTTCTGTTTTTTTTTAAACACTGTACTAACAAAGTGAAGATGCTGAACCAGGGAGCTGTGATGGTCTTCACAGGGATCTGTGGGGCGTTAGTGGTCATGGCCGTGGCCTACTACGCCTACTGGTAAGTGGCGCTTGAAGTTTTTTTGTATGTTATATGTAAGTTTGTTGTACAAGTGCTTGGAGTTAGCTTTTGTGTGAGTTCAGAACACATTTCCAATTGTTTTTTTTTTTTTTTATATATCTGTTGTGTTTTATAGAGGTTGAAGCTAACTGAGGCAGTTCTTGTGAGAGAGATTTTTTTCTCTGCTTTAGCTCCTCAGACCCAGATTAAGTCTGTTAGGGTTTAACAAAGGCGTGAGTAGTACTACACTTTTTTTTTGACAATATTCAAGGCTATACAGAACGACGTTGTTCACCATTTTGGTTTTGAACATGGCTACTTCAGACTTGCAGGTTTTTGTTTGAGATGACCCAGAGCTAAGTGATGTGGCAAGCGTGGCATCTGTTTTCTCTTAAGCAGGTTGTGCTTCGTGGTTCATGTCTCATCTCTCTCTATCTTAGAGAATTTTCTCTTATGCGACGTTTTTTGTGGTCTCTTTTGTCAGACACGGTTACACGGTACTACACGGCAAGGCTGTGCGATATGACCTACAAATGATATTGCGATCTTTTCTGACTTTTCTTTTCACGCTAACAACATTTCTCATCATATATTATGCTATAAAAAAATAATGTTCAGAGACAAAAGTGCACGCACCTCACGCAGAATAGAGCCTGGGGCGCTCACGGGCTCTTGTGCACACAGTTAGATTGTAATATAATAGGTTTAATATTTAGCAAGATAATTCTGCATGTCATAGTATATTATACAGACTGTTCACTGATGTATTCATGGGTGGGGAGGGGGGAGGGGTGAAAACCCTGCAGCTTTCTGTTCATTTCTGGAGGAAAGTTGATATTTCTTGGAAATCACAATACTCACGATATTCGGTCAGCTGACGATATGAATGGTCATATCGCGATAACGAGGATTTATCGATCTGTCGCCCAGCCCTACCACACAGGCTGGAGACACTCTCCAGTTACACAGTGGCCTTTGGCCGGTCGTATCAGTGTGTGGCTTAAGCTGGGCAGAGTTCCTCTTTCGAGGTGTGATGTGTCCTTGTCACGTCAATTACAACATGCAAGATGCAAAACTTCAGACTATTGAGTATGTCGGTCGAATTCCTGCAGCGTGTGAGGACGTGAAGTGGGAAACACCAGGGTAGATAACTTCTACTAGCATTCAGAAAGGGATCTACGTCCCAGTCCATCACCTCAGGTAGGAGACTCGTATTCATTGGCTAACATGAGTGTTTAATGGTCAATATTGATAGTTGCAGAGCCAAACTTAATGATTCATTAGTTTTATTGAATCCCCGGGTTTGCTCAATATTGACCATTTAGTATTTTATGGCTAGTGGTGCTGTGGAAAGGAAAGGTTTTAAGTAGGCTACATCAGTTAACAATAACTTTATCATGTATCTGTGGTGCGTCTAGCTGTAGTCAACAGTTATTCACATTCTCATGTTAAGAAAGTTGTTACGGCATTTTACCCTTATTATTGGGTTATTCAGCTCAATTTATGGTACGTTGGTTCATGCTTTAAAAAGCCAAGGAAGTTTTCGTTCACGTCTTTTTTTTTAATTCGTTTTATTGTGGGTTTTTTTGTTTTGTTTTTTTGATTAGGCATGTAACAATTCGCCCAAATCACAATTCGATTCCGTTCACACTCTCGGGTTCACGGTTTGATTTTTGATTCACGGCCGCAGTATTTTTTGGGGGGGAAAAAATAGAAAATGAAAAGAAAACAACATTTATATATATAAAGCAACATTTATTTCCTGGTTCTTTAAAATATTCCTTTTGTTAAATAAAAAAAAATAATTATTTTTACACACATTTTTAAAGGTTGGAGAGTAAAATATAACAGCCCACGAACTAAAATATTCCTTTAATTAAAAAATTAAAAAGACAGTTAATAAGCTTTTCTTAAAATAAAAAATAAAAAACATGATATCAAACTAAACAAAAACATAAATCTCCATTTGCTTTGATTGCTTGTTGGATCTGATATTCGACAAGAAGCTATTCAACTTTTTAGATCTGTGTGTGTGTGTGTGTGTGTGTGTGTGTGTGTGTGTTTTCGCGGCATTAGAGCAGTGTTGCTTCCAACTACAGTGATGTCACGTATTCCCACAGTTGCACGTTATCTGCTGTCTAAATATCATAGCAACCATTCAGAAAAGCTAAGAGACGAATCGCGGTTCAATTTTTATTTCCATCAATTCGAAATAATCATAAATTTATATCGTGATTTATTGATGTACAACATATCATTACATGCCTAGTCTTTATTGATTGGTTGGGAAACATCTGTATCATTGACCTGCTCGTGTGGACACAGACTCTTTCGATGATCAGATGACGTAAGTGCACATAAACACAGTACTCAAATTAGTGTCAGAATCAGATATCACAGATCACATCATCGTATCATTCTGAACACACAACCGTAATGCTTTCACGGTAGAGACCGGTTGAACTTTACCTCTCTCTTGAGTGTAGAGTGGGTGTGGCCACGTGTCGCCCTGCTCAAAACTGACCAATGAGAAGATTTTCTTTCATTTTTCACAGATAATGATGTCCAAGCAAAACCTGTCGCACAGCGTCTTAGTAAAACTGATGAGAAAATAGCCATGCTAGTCAAGAGTAACTTAATAATGTCAAATTAGCAACATCGTATACGTAATATAATATTTTTGCGATGAAAAACGTTTTATCAAGGATTTAGTTGATCAGAAAATCTAAGTGGCGGTGTTGCAGTGTGAATTTCTCTGCTCTAATGTCATTATTTTTGTTGTGATAATAAAATAACTTTGTATACTATCAAATCTTAATTCTTTTGTTGGGGCTTGCTTTTTCTTTACTTTGATTTTCCTTAAAACCTGGTTCTCCCACGCATACACACACTCACACACTCACACACACACACACACACACGTAGGCAATTCTCCAGAATTTGCAGACTGTAGCAGGAGCGTTCTGCCAATACGAGCGACTTCAGCTTCCTGTCTTTTCCTCCCATTCCCCCCCCCTCCTTTTTTTTTTTTCATTCATTCTGGCTTTGTCTACTGAAGGATTCGTGCTCAAGTTTATGATCATGTCCTTACTGGTTTGCTTTTGTAATTAATAATCTACCTGTACCTGCAAGGTTTCATTACTTATTTCCCTCAAATAACGTGGCGCTACCCGCTGTAATGCAAGCTTAAGATGTATGAAATCAGACCCTATTCTTCCTTCTTAGTCGGTATTTTTGGAACGAGTACGCATGAAGTCACACATGAAGAAGCATGCACGGTGTTCATTAGAGTCGAATGAACGCCAGCACTGCGTCAAGGTGCTTGGCTTTGCAATGCAAAAACACTGCAGTATCCGTTTACCAGGCCGTCCCCCATGTGGCGACAAAGTGTTCGTGGCATGGTTTCCGAGCAAATGTTCCTTCTTTTTTTTCCACACATTGAGATCTCAGTGGTGTAACCATGGCAAAAGGAGGAATTAACTCGGTGAAAGTGTTGGGTTTTTTGTATTATATTTTATTTGTTTGTTTTATTTGTTTGTTTTATGTTAATTTTGGGGAGCTGAGGCTGTGGGATTATTTGCGGACGATCAAACAGTGTGGTGTATTGTCCAGACGGTAGCCAAGAAAGAAAAAAACCCATATGCTTTGATTGAACAAACCTGAAGCACAGGACGTAAAGTAGACAGGATGAGTTGGAGGATTGTGTGATCTACAGTATTTGCAAGGGAAAACATGTCTGAGACAGAGAGAGAGAGGGAGAGAGAGAGCTGGAATGAGAGGCATGGGAGAACTTGTATGAGCTGCCCGAACTTTCACCGAGATATTTTGTGTGTGTGTGTGTGAGAGAGAGAGAGCGAGAAAAAAAGGAGAGCAGTATTATAGCCTGGGGCACCCCTTTGCTTCAACGTCCTGGTGGATTTTCGAGCTCATGTAAAGCAGTTGTATGAGCAGACCGGCTCTTTCGAACAACTTTGTGTCCTTTTGAAGAAGAAAAGCACTGAGCTGAGAGCTCAGATCACCGCTGTGTCCGTTCCCACCGAAAACCCTGTCACAGGACTGGAGTCACTGAGGCATGCCACCCCTGCTACGAGGCAAAAATAGACAATTGGCAGTGATATTTCTGGACCTGTACACGTGTTTATCAAGCTTTCACGCCCTTGTATGAGCGCTGGACGGGTGCGTATGGAAAGGTGCAGGCTGTGGGGGTATGTAGGTCACACCAACAGTGAACTTTATCCCTCGCTTTCTCTTGCAGGTCTGTGGTGTTGAGTGACGGGCCGTGTAAGAGAGGACTGTAAAGAGGAAGATCCCTTTGTGGTAAGTTTTCTGTGTATTTCTTCTATTCTTCAAGACCAAGTGCGTCTCGAGGGGAATGTTTGCAGCAGGAACATAACATGACATAACATAACATAGCATCACATAAAGCGCAGACTGAATTTTACAAAAGGCTCAAGGTTCCTCAGTTCACACAGAGCAGAGGTTGTTCCTAAAATTGTAACGGATGGCGGCGCGCTTCCCTGACCTCACCTACCTTAGTACGACCGGGAAATCAATCGCAGCTCATCATGATTAAGGACATATCAGTTAAACTCTGTGGAACCACCAGTGGGATCATTGTGTTCAGAGCACCAACCCTTATTTTTTTGTTACTTTACATTAGGTTAACTCGTGCACATATGAATTACATGGACCACCATTATCAGGACAGGACAAGGAGGCGTCTGTAGGTGCTCACATTGGCGTTCGGGTGTTTTGTGTTGCGTCTTTGGCGTGAACACTGACTCGAGGAAATAAGTAATGAGTAATAATGTCTTGGGTTACAGTTGCTAAAATCAAAAGTTCCCTGTTTTTGTGTTACCTCGGTTGCATTATGGCTACCAAGCAACATTGCAGAGATTTCTCCAGGTTATTCTGGAGTACATTTCCAAAAAAACTGTTCATAAAATAGCATTGTTATTCGCAAAAGTCCCTAAATAGTGCACTAAAATAGATCATGGTTCAGAAATGCATTTAGCCGTTTCAGGGAGCGACAGGCAAATTCAATCATAACCACAACCTCATCACTACGCAGTGATTCCACATTTGCATATCTGCATATAGTCTTTGAGATATGAATGCCTGTTTTTTTTGCATGGCCTTTACATGATGGCTGTTGATTCTGCTACAAACACACACTGTGTGTCTCTTGCGCTACAGGTGTGCGTGTATGTGTGTGAGGCGAGGGCTTGTCCGTCATGGGTGTGTTGGCCTGGCTGAAGAGCCAGTTCATCCTGCAGCTCCTTATCGGCTTCGTGTTCGTGGTCAGCGGCCTCATCATCAACTTCATTCAGCTGTGCACCTGCGTGCTTTGGCCAATCAACAAGCAGCTCTACCGCCGGATCAACACCCGCATGTCCTATTCACTATGGAGCCGTGAGTATTCCGCGTTTGTGCCAAAAACCAGGCAACAGGTCTCTCTTTAGCATAGGAGTGTAACACAGTGCTTGAATTTGGATGTAATTTGTGCTCCAAATATCTGTATCTAATGAGGGGGAATAAAAAATAAAAAATAAAGACAGGTTTTAAGTTACGTGATAACCCGGAGATCAAAAGACAACACATGGTGTGGAGACATCCGTCTTCTCCAGCAAAGAAGAAATTCAAAAGTCAGTCCTCCCACAAGAAAATCATGTTAACCCTCTCCAGGCAGGCGTTGCTGATTTGCAACAGTCAAAATATCAGATTTTTCCTGTTACTAAAATTTCATTTGAGCCTGAAAGGGTTAAAGGGTTATTTATTATTATTATTTATTTATTTATTTATTTTTCTTAACCCTTTCCGGCTCAAATTAAGTTTTAGTAACAGGAAAAATCTGATATTTTAACTTTTGCACATCAGCAATGCCTGCCTGGAGAGGGTTAAGGTTGTTTTGGGACATGAAGGTTCCTATTCTGGTGCCTTTCCAAGCACACGGGCAATCAGTGAACAGTGCAAATTACTGTGCATTGCTGTGAAATGAGCCTAAACCTGCAATTCCCAGCAAAAGAAGAGGAGTGCTGTCCAAAACAGTCTTGCTGCATGAGAACAGCCAATGCTGTCCTCATACAACAGCAGAGACAGTAGAGACAGTGCTGTACTTTTTGATTCTCCTTCGCATCTCTGTATCAAATTGAACTCCAATGTGAGAGTGACCGAAACCTGAAGGGATCTTTCTGTCTCTCTTCCTTCCTTCCACTGAACCTGGAACAGTTGATAATAGTATAAGGAATCGCCGATAGATTTTCTAACTGTTGTGATTGATGTCAAGTCAGAAGATTTAAATGTCTAATGGAGAACGTGGTGTCTGCCATTTTAGGAGAGAAAAAATTGTCGTATTTCCTGATACGTTTACTTTTCTCCAGTTCTGTATCCTCTCCGAACCGTAATAATCTGCTGTCTGACTTTGGAGCAGAATAACAAAACTTCTTCCTCTGGTGTACCTTCGAACATCTTTCCTCTCAGAAAATGAGCACTGGTTTAAAATAAGAAACCGAAACAGCAAGTGGTTTAACAGCTTTACGACTATACGACCGATAAGTATCTGCACTGGGCATATACACATGTAGTTTATATAATTTAATTAAAATTTCATGACCGCTAATAACTCTTTATGATTATTTAACCTCCCGACTTCAGTAATGCCGCATTCCGGATTCCTGAAAAAAAAAACCCTGACTAAATGTTACTGCAAGCAATTGCAGTTTTAAATAGAAGTTTTAACTTCTGTCTGGCCACGCCCCCGCCCTTCTTTTCACACTCTATATTGGCTATATTTGCCAAAATATAAAAGGCTAGCTTTATTTTAAAGCACAATGACCCTGTCCAAGCATTTACAACAGATGAATAAATGAATGCTCTTAATGTAAATGAGCATGGTCTTTGTCCCACGTGCTGCATAGCTGAATGTATGAACATTAAAAACATTTTTTTTGGTTGGGTCCCAATCCTGATGCAAACCACTAGCCTCAATCAGATGCCCTGTGAATGTTTCTGACAGGCTTTGTTAAACAAAAAAAAAAAAACTCTGTCATAATAATAATAATAATAATAATAATAATAATAATGGTGCCTTCTCTTTGTTTTCGTATTTATATCTGAATAAACTATTCATATTCAGTTGCAGTCCTACATTAACAGTATTTGGGTTCACTACAGTGTAGTTTATATAGAAAGTCCTGTAGTATTGCAAGAATATAGCATGTGTACTACCTGCTAAACCCATTGACATGGTATGTATATATATATATATTTATGAATATACATCATCTAGATCGTCTGTCTTTTAAGAAGGTTTGCGAGAGTGGGAAACACTGAAACTGATGCCAATGGTACCCTGACCATGAGTAAACAATAATGGATTCTCTCTCTCGCTCTCTTGCTCTCTCTATTTCAGAGTTGGTGATGCTTTTAGAGTGGTGGTCAGGAACAGAATGTATGCTCTATACTGACCAGGCCACGGTGGATCAGTTCGGAAAAGAGCACGTCATCATCATTCTCAACCACAACTATGAAATCGATTTCCTATGCGGCTGGACCATGTGTGAGAGATTTGGCGTGCTGGGGGTGAGTACACCAAGAAAGTACATCTCGTACACACGAATGCGTAAATGTCGAGATCTAATTTGGTGTAATGCTCCAGTTAATATGTACATAAATGAGATAATGGGCTTCGTTAGTTGTCTTTAATTGATGCCCTGTCTATTGACTTAATATCGCATAATACAGCATTTTAATATAGGTCAAGGGTTCTTAACTCTACAGTCGTGGGAACCCCCTGCCTTGCACAGTTTGAAGTGATCCCTACCGTCAATACACCTGGTTCATTTCATTATTTAGCTTACTTCAAGGGCTAAGTAATTGGCTGATTAGTTGCAGATGAGAAAACATCACACTGTGCAGGGCAGGGCAGGCTGTCCCAATGACTGGAGTGAAGATTACAGTGGAACCTTGGATTGCGAGTAACTTGGTCTACGAGCGTTTTGCAAGACGAGCAAGAAATTGTAATAAATTTTGACTTGATAAACGAGCGAGGTCCTGCAATATGAGTAGTATGCGTACGCTTCGTCTGCCGAGCCTCACGTGATCACAACTTCTCTCTCTCACTCACTGCGG
>JAQLOM010000010.1:5989607-6003840 GCA_030068315.1 Chrysichthys thysi | reverse complement strand
TCCCAACTATTTTGAGACCTGTAGCAAGCATCAAATTTGATATGAGCTCATTTTGTGCATAAAATTGTAAAATTTCTTAGTTTAAACATTTGTTATCTATGTTCTGTTGTGAATAAAATATTGGCTCATGTGATTTGAAAGTCTTTTGGTTTTCATTTTAATCAATTTTAAAGAACGTCCCAGCTGTTCTGGAATTCACGTTGTATCATATATTATTTAATGCTCAATTCAAATTGGTAAGTGTTGATAAATTTGCATAACAGCTCTGATCATCAGAAGTGCCAGCCACAAGGGTTATATTAATGCATTTTTTCTAACATAATGAATTGTATGGTGAATGTGGTAAACCTTTTGGTATGGTAATGTCTTGATATCCTTAGGAAATGTTTATTTAGCATTTTGGAAGAAGTCTTCAGGGTCAGCACTTTGTAACAGAGGTAATGGTGGTCAGAGGCAAAGCTTTTTGACACAAGAAGAAGGCTTTACAGATCCTTGTACGCTTGCCCATTTTTCCTGCTTCCAACACTTCAACTTCAAGGACTGATTGTTCACTTGTTGCCTAATATCAGCCCCTTGACAGATCTCCCCGTAATGAGAGAATCACTGTTATTTACTTCCCCTGCCAGTTGTTTTAATTTTATGGCTGGTCAGTGTATAAGAAAAGTATATTTGGTTGATATTTTGTTCAGTTTCACATACTCTGATGTTTTTTTGTGAGCAGATAAAACTTTTCTTTCCTGAAGCATTGGACTGTACACAAACTTGCTACCCCTAGGTGAAATAAACTTTTGTATCCTACTGAAATTTTAATTCCATCCTTTGTTCTCTTTGTCCCCCCCCCCCCCTATCCAGGCCTTCCTGACAAGGTACATGAATCGAATCTCTTTTTCAGGATTGCTTTGACATTTTCAGTCCCGGAGAGGTTCTCCAAGATCTTCAGCTCTGTAAGCCTTTCTATCTGTGCCTGCAGGTTTAAAAAAGAGCCTACATCTCCGAGGGTTTTAATAGGGTTTGTCTATGAGAAAACTCCCTGAAACACCTCCTTTAGAATGTTTGAACCAGGTAGACCAATCCAAATAATTCTTAAGGAAGTCTGTTTTATTTTTTTTTCCTGAAAGGAGTCTGTTCTGGCACTAAAGTGCTACTGGTCTGGTACAGTGATGTTATGTGCACTGTGTGGGTTTTGTTTTTAAATCAATATTATACAACAGTTAGTTCCTGTCCATTAATTTGTTTGGACGAACGGTGTTTCAAGAGCGCTTATATTTGCTATAACCACAATGGGACGTTTCACTGTATATATATCACAGTGCTTGTCATGGTTCACCTAATAAAATTACAACTCAAGCAACAAGCTCGCGCAAACCTTTACTACAGTAATGTTAGCAACATCCTCAGTGGACATGCCAAACAGTACATTTTTGTCATAACTATACTGTTTAAATCATTAAAATATGAAGGTTAGGGTTAGATAAAAATGAAAAGTCAGAAGGGACACCGATTTCATGGGATGAACCTTTAACAGAAATGTACAAATCAACATAAGCTACATAGCAGAGCCTCCTTTCAACTCCAGTTCCCATGCACCCACACCAAATACAAACATTTCCACTACTGACTACAAATCCCAACAACACACATGCTCAAGTTCACCTGAATGCCGATGTTGCACAAGTGTTTCTCATTACTTCTCATTAGCACACCGTATATAAAGGGACTCTCTTATCACTAACCATTTCTGAAGCAACCACTCAGTATGGTATTGACTGACCTTGTCACATCTTGTTATTCTGTACTATTGTCCTGGTTTGGACTCTTGTTTTTTTGGTTTACTGGTTTTCTCTAATATCTTGTCTGCCAATCAAATGATCTTGTGCCTGATTTTGACCCTGATCTAGACTTTTGATATTGTTTTTCTGTCATACTGGCATTAAAGAACTGACTCACACCTGTTTTGCATGTTCATGTGACACCAACTAGCCAATGGGCAATCGGTTAGTGTAACTTATTGGGGATCAATTTGCCTTAGCTGAGCAAAAATAAACACATTATCTGCCCATAGTGTGTCCAAAGGTTTAGCTATTTTTGTATTTGTCAGTATTCGTAAAACTGTGGTATAAAAGCAATATCATACTTGCAATCATTTTGTTATAACGGTGTACTTGTTAATCGTGCTGTTGCAATAAGGCTGTGGCCTCCTGCCTATGGCAATATCACAATCACAGCCATGCCGATCAGTATAACCGCACTCCTGCTTGTGTGATATAGCTTAATTGCCCAAATTTCATAAATTAGTAGTTCCAGAACGAGATTACCATTTTAACCCTGCTCTGGTACCATGAAAAAAGACACATTCTTGGTACTGTGGGGTCAGTTTGACCCCATGGTGAAAAACCTGCTATATGACCAGAATAACACCACTTTATTACAATATTTTGTTTTCCTTGAAATAGTTTGGTATGACAAGGTGTTATAAAATCCTAATAATATTGCACAATGCTTCATGTGGGAGTTTCCACTTATTTCACCCCGCTGTAGGCAAAAATGTCACTGTTGGCATTGGTTACTGTTGGCACAACTAATTTGGTTTTCTTGTCACTTGACCTGGGATAAATATAGCATCTCTTGTGTTGTCCTGGATGACACTGTGAGGTGCTTGCAGCTGGTGTGGGTGCTTCTGGTGGTGGATTTTTGGTAGAAAAATCCAGCATTGCTTGTGTAACCGGTTTTCACATTTTCAATTTTTTGGTTGGTCCATGTCACAATCCCTGTTATCATGGCATCATCGAAAAATAAATCAAATGCTTTCAAGAGCGTGTTTGCTTGACCCCCATTCCCTTTCAGCCCTGGTTTCTGACTGACAGTATTTCGCATCGGGGTTCTTCTGACAGTTTTTGGCTTCTGTGACCACACATACCCATCTTTCCGCTTATTTTTTATTTATGTTTATTTCACTCGGGGTCAAACTGACCCCATAGTACCCGTCACACTGAAGGTACAGTGGCGAAGCGAAAATAAACCTAAATAAAAAATAAGCGGAAAGACTTTGAAACTATCGAACATGTGTCACATACTTAGGAAGGCCTTATGAGAAAATATGTGGCAGGCAAGGTCACTAATTGTGATCGTTTCCAACAAAAAAAAACATGGTCCACAGAGGGCTGTGGTCACATAGACCCCATGGTACCGGAGCAGAGTTAAAGGAACAACAAATATACAAATTGTAGCTTCACACTACTAATACATACCTTTTTATTAAAACATTTATAGCTCATCTTGCATGTAGTTTTATCTTGGTTAGGGTCAGACATAGTTGTTGTCAATAACATTATCTCTTTGCAGGGTACATACCAAAATGGGTTTGATTTTGGAAAGTAGGATTCTTCAAGCCTTAAGTAGCAAAACGTTGGTGTTAAATGGGTCTCAACCAGTGCTGCTCAATCTATCAACATAAACTTTCCTGTACTTTGTAATTGCCTGACTTTCTCTGACCGACTACAATAAACTTGAAATGCATCTTCGTAGTCGGGAAAGCCTGAGCATACAGTATTTAAATATATAGTATGTAAGGTAGTTACAGACTTTGCAATGTTGGAGGTTTGTGGTGGAGTACACTGTTTTTGGGGTTCCTGTCTCATCTGCTCACTCAGGATCATCACTGGTCATCACTTGGACTATATACAAAAGTGTCAACAGAATAGTGTAAGAACCAAAAATCATCCAGAGAGCAGTAGTTGTGTGCACAAAACCACTTTGTTGAAGAGACAAATGGCCAGATTGGTTTGAGCTGACAGGAATTTTACAGTCAATTGAATAAACATTCTATACAACTATGTTGGGCAGAAAAGTATCTCTGAATGTACAACATGTCAAACCTTGAAGTTGATGGATTACAACAGCAGAAAACGACACTGGGTGGTGCTTGACTCCTGTCAGTCAAAAACAAGAATTTGAACCTACCATGGGCACAGGCTCACAGAAACTAGACAGTTGGAGATTAGAAAAATTTGCCTCGTATACTGCACCGTGCAGATGGTAGAGTCAAATTTTGACACGAAAAGCACAAATTCATAGAGCTAACCTGCCTTGTTTGAGAAGTTCAGGCTGCTGGTGGTGGTGTAATGGTGTGGGAAATGTGTTCTTGCCACACACTGGGCTCTCGATCTTAATGCCAGTTGAGTCTTGTTTGAATGCCACAGCCTATCTGAGTATTGCTGCTAATCACGTTCAGTCCTTTATGGACACAATTTAGACAGCTTATACTACCTATTTACAGCCTGATAATGCACCATGTCAAACTGGTTCCATCAATGTAACAGTTTACTTAATTTGCTTCCCTAGTCACAGATCTGAATGCAATGGAGAACTTTTGTGATGTAGAAGAATGGGCGAGTCGCATTGTGAGTTTGCAGTAATGCAGAGAAATGTTTCTCAATACTTTGTGGACTCCATGCCATGAAGAACTGAGGCTGTTCTGAAACGAAATGGGGTCCTTCCCAGAATTAACCAGGTGTTCCTAATAAAATGGATGGCGATAGACTAATTGTTTTTAGATGGAGGCATCATTGATGGATTCATTCAGTTCAGAATCTGACTTGTAATGTACTCCTCATCATGGAGGTTCATTCCACTTTTAGTGTTACTGCGAAAAACTGACACCAATAAAGTGGTCAACTTTCGCAATTGCTAATAAAGCTTTATTCCCCAATTCTCATCATTGATTTACCACTGGAACACTTAACAGCCACTCTGGTGATGCTATGCATTTTGAGGTCATATTTTGGCAAGCGCACACTCTGGTCCACCACATCTACTGTGTGAGCTGTAGGACAGACCATGGTGTCAGACTTCCATATGAATCATGGTGATTTAGGCTTGTCTTTTTCAATCCCCCTGAGTAGGTCATTCAGTGCATTAAGCACAAGGCGGCAAAACAATCAATTTTATCACAATGGGGTCCGATCCAGGGGAGGACATCAGTGCTTGCTCATGTGAGGGAAGGAGGGGAGAGTGTGTAATCGTGTTTTTTGAGTGGGTGTGTGAGAAGAGCAAGAATAGCTGCTGACAGATAGGACCATCAGATCAACTCAGCCCTCGCTGATGCATTGTGTAGCTTCTCCAGCAACTTCCTGTTATCACAGACCCACTAAGCGTCACTCCCTCACACCGCCTGGTTCAGCATACAGTCCAAATACCTGAATGTTCATGTAATTTCTAAAACTGTGGTCTGGAAGATGCTTTTGACATCCCTCCACCCCCCATCTAGAAATTAGATAGGAACCAGTGACCAGCAATAACAGGAAGAATGTCTCCCAGTTTAGAAATACTTTGGATATTTTCGCTGGCAGACTATGGCTGGATTGTTGTTGGTGGCCAGTTGCTTGCATTGTTAAGGGTGACCTCGCTGGAATGTCAAGGCAATTATTTTTCTCTGTGTACGGAAAAGAAAAAGAAAGAAGAGAGACAGAGAGAGGGAAAGGTACATGTGATTCCCATGTGGAGGAATCAGACAGTTAGTCATGAATTCCACAAGTCATGGAAAAAGCCTCACAAAGAGAGAGAGAGAAAGTGAATAGGAATGGCAGTTGGATGCATTCATGTCTGAATATTTGTGTGATAAAGTGCTTTTGTTGGGTCTATATCCCTTCCAACAGGGAACTAGGTGAGTCAGACACTGGGATCTACTTGCAAGGTAATGAGACTCTACTAGACATCCAGACTTTCAATCTGACAAGTGACGGAGTCATGATCTTCAGCCCAAAAAAAGCTCTGAGTCAGGCATTGGGAGCAGCAGAGACACCCCCCATCATGGGAAACTACTGCTACCACTAAGATCTCCTGTATTAGCTCACACTAATCCAAACCATTACTGAAACTGAGCTGCCAAATTTCACAGGTGTTCAGTCCAGATGGGGATCTTTTGTTTGGTTTATCATGAGAAACACAAGAAATCGGAGGCCAGAGAAATTCAGCTGCCATTCCTGTTTATTATCATTGATTTTAATTTGATGAGGGATCGTCATGATTCGATTACAACTAAAGGACGCATTTGCGTAGATACCTAATTTCGGTTGTAGCACATCTAACACGTTTCACAAGCAGAGCCTTATAAGGGCTGCATCATCATTCCATGACTACCATGGGAGTGGCATGTCCGGATTCAACTCCTTTCACATTTTCAGCCTTCCACCGCCAACTAAGCTCTCAGCAGCTGGACCACACATGATCCTGCTTGTGTGGAGC
This sequence comes from Chrysichthys thysi, assembly GCA_030068315.1. NCBI lineage: Eukaryota > Metazoa > Chordata > Actinopteri > Siluriformes > Claroteidae > Chrysichthys > Chrysichthys thysi. The sequence goes on along the minus strand of JAQLOM010000010.1, from coordinate 5,997,597 downwards.
TTCACCTACAGAGCTCTTTCCTGATGCCTCGCCTACATTGCACATCTAGAAAAAAAATCTTGAACTCTGAAGTATTAATTGAATGCGCCTTCTGTTGGACCACTTAAATATTTTATAGAGAACCCTACAACCGAGGGTTCCAAGTGAACCCACTTTAGCACTTTAGCATGCTAACGACCCCTGACCATGCCTTTGAGGAACCCTATGTTCTGGGGTATACCTAATGATGACCTACAATATATAGCCAAACATTTTTGGATGCCTGACCATGAACTCCATGCTTTGGCTTTCCCTAACATTTTGCCTCAAAGTTGGAGTCACATGATTGTCTAGCATTAAATTTTCCTTTCAGTGGAATTAAGGGGCTCAGACCTGTTCCAGCATGACAAAGTCCCTAAGCACAAAGTGAGATCCATAAAGACATGGTTTCCCAAGGTTACTTTGGAAGAACTCAAGAGGCCTGCACAGAGCTCCAACCTCAACCATACTGAACATCTTTAATTGGAATGCTCACTGCATGACAGGCCTCCTCACCTGACATCAGTGACATCACTAGTGCTCCTGTGCCTGAATGGGCAAATCCCCATTTCAGGAGCAACACCTGAAAATCTAATGGAAAGCCTTCCTAGAATAGTGGAGCATGTTATGGTATCAAAGGAGGGTCAACTCCATATTAATGCCATGGTTTTGGTATAGACTGTTCACCAAGCATATATGGGTGTCCCGGTGAGCTGCCCATATACTTTTGAACATATAGTGTATGCCAATGATTTTGAGCTCAGAGAGACTTTCAAGTGCAACCCTTTCAGAGTTATGGACCCCTAACTGTTCAAGGAACCACTGGGGAATGCTTTGTTTTTCTATAGGTCTCCCCAACCCATGGCGATTGTTCCTTCTAACTTCTACACCTTTGGACCAGAAAGTTAAGCTAGAACCCTATGATCCTTTTTCTTGTGTCTCTGGGGGGAATCCCTTAAAGCTTTTATAAATCCATACAATGGGCTGTTTCCATTTCAAAAGGATTCCATGTAGAACATTTGAGGAGTCATTTTCCTAAGACTGTACCTCATTATCATCCATCTACATTCCAAATTTAGAGCTGGTTAATCGGCTTGTCCGGCAATGATGTGCTCTTAGAGATTCTATGTAGAACCCTACAAGAGCAAGGGTTTTTAGTAGAACCACTTTAGAAAGCTGAAAACTCCTTACTTTTCAAGTAGTCCATTCATTTATAGCGTTCTAACTAGCGTTCTAGTATATGCATGAGCTCTATATAAAATCTGGTTAACTAATAAAGGTTTTTCCCCAGAACCTCCATATAAAGGTTCGGTGTAGAACAGAATACTCATACAACAGTTTTTCTTTAACAGTGAGGGCTTCATGTAGAACCACTATAGGATGCAAGGAACTCTTAACTGTCCAAAAATCTATGAGGAACCATTTTTACTTCGAGTGCCCACTTACAGGTTCTTGATCTCCATCTCTGTTTATGGCGTTGAATGAATCATTTAACAATAAATAGTAGTTTTAGCATGATTCTTTATGCAGCAAGCTAACTGGAATAAAGGCTAAACAAATGTCTTATAAGCTCTGTTTCACTTAGTATGTCAAGTGACTTTAGTATTCCCAGTACAGATGACAGAGTAATATGCTATTTCGCCCTGACTCCAACCAGTGGCTCAATGAGGGGTAGTGGCATCTGGAACTGTCATGCCATCATGAGGGACTGTTTTTTGTTTTGTTTTTTCTTCCAGCCTACAGAAACTCTGCAGAGTGATTTGCTGGCATATTGCTGCCTTTAATGATAGTGTCGGGCTTCTTAGGTCTTTAATTTCTGTGTGCCACTATCCTCTTGTTGTCTCCTGTTGGGAACATTTGGGTCTCTCTGAAATTGCAGCAGTGGCAAAAAGAGAAAAAAAAAGATGGCGAGAGAAAAAAAGGATTGTTGCAACACTAGACAAGAGACGTAGCAAAACAGTAATTAGCGCTAGCAATGATGAAGTGTTGAGTCGTGTAAGTTATCCTTATAGCATGACCCCTTATGACCCATCTTCCAAAGCTCAACCGTGCAACATCTCCTCCAACTCAGGCACACAAACATCCTGGAGTTGCCGAGTAAAAACACCAGTGATAAATTTGCTCCCACAGCCTAGAGTTACTCCTACAGAGCTGAATCATATTCAGTTTAACTCCGTAGGAGTCGGTTCGGCACATGTAATTTTACTGTGAGGCTGCTGCGTTTTAGAAGGCTCCAGAGAAGAATGGTGATGCCAAAGGAAGTGAGGGAAGAACACGCTCACCTTTTCCAGTAATCACGACTTGTTTGGGGGCACCAGCTCAGCAGTGATGTTTATTCGGGAATGTTGGGTGAGTTTTGTGTGGGCATGAAAGCCAGGACACATTTGTTCTCCTCAGTGATGCTGCTACTTTAATACCCAGACACATTTCTGAGAAAGATCTTTGTCATTAAATTTTTAACTTTACCAAGTTCCTGGAATATTCACACTGAAATCTGTAGTTGTGGGTGTACAGGCCTGATCTCAGCCTTGCTCACCATCTCCCGCCCACCTCAGTGGATCTATGAATGGTGCTATTATGTATAATAACGGTCTTGATTAGATTTGCGCCATGTTTTCCACCTATTTTAAAGAATATCCGTGATGTGATGTGATATGATGTGATGTACTCATTGTATCGTTCTGGGAAAGGCCCGGGCCCCTCAGATTAAGATGATGTGATTTGATCCAACTGATGCATTAGCAAATTCTGTCAAAACCATCACATTAAACTCTCACACAGTCTTGAGTCATCAACTCCTATACAGTTATAATGACCACCCTTAGCTCAGCCTTTTAGTGGACCACCTACATGGGTGTGTTTTCTTAACCCCCACTCACTGTAACAGTAAGCGACGATATGTGAAACTCTCGTCTTAGTGACAGATTTGATTAGAGTAATGGCTATTGCATGGGAGTCAAATGTTATACTATTGCCAGGCGGGTGTGTTTTGTGGGTCAATTTGTGTAAATTGCCCTTTTGTGCTTTTTCTTTGATCATGTTTCATTTGAATAGCAGTATACACATCTTAGGGCATTATAAAGAATGACTGCCATATGACGTAGCGTTCATATTTAGGGCATTTACTTTAGACTTGAATAGGTAGTGATGAATGGGTTTTTAGTTTGCTTTATCTTAAGTCAAACTTAAGATAGTAGTGAAATTCCCCAAAATCTGTGTTTCAAGAAAAAAAATGTCCTTCGTTTATTTAGAACTTGAAGACCTGCAAGCATAGCTGACATTTTTTCCTCCCGAAGCATAGAGAAGGTTAAGCGTCGACAATAAAAACATCAACTTTAATCGGACTACAGATGTTTGGCTCAACCTTTGGCAAATGACCAGGCCTTCCTGTAAACGTAAGGGAAATTGTGGGGGGTGGAACGATGCTGGAAGTCACACGTGTGGTCCTGATTGGCTAAAATACCCTGCTGATGACTGATCCGAAAAATGCCAGACATTCTTGCTTGCATCGTCGTGATATTTTCCGTGCAGACTGAGTGTGAAGTGTGATAAAAGAAATACATGAGGCTCTCCGGTGCTACACTTACACTTACGCACAGCTCCAGAGGGCTCCCTGCATTCCTTCCTGAATGGAGAGTGTTCTTCCTGCCCATATTTGGTAGAGAGGGGAAGGGAATCCCTTATGGTGACTCATCGAGTTTCTCTGGCCAAAGGGGGAGCACACTGAGTGGAAGCTCGATTTATTCAGAGTTGGATTATAAGAGATTGTGCGGGGTGAAGTCCCTGTTCGAGGCTGTAAGAGAATGGATTTGGTTCGTCTTCTCAGGGTGTCGCATGCTGTCGATGTTCCATGGTTATAAAAGGAGAGATGTCACTGAATACGAATGTATATGATGCTGATTAAGGATTGCGAGCAGTTCTTTGTATATAATTATTCACTCATGTTATGTGTTCTAAGAAAAACTCCTTCCAAATCGTTGCATTAGCCTGGCAGGAAATTGCTGCAACAGTACAACATTTCCAAAAACAATAATGGGACCATTTCACCATGAGTAAATCGCATTTCTTAGAAGTCTACATTTATTAAATTGTTCAGCTCATCCCGATCACTAGTCTACATATGCAAATGAATTCAATCCAATTCCTTTCAATGTAATTATATACATTATACATTCATTATATCATTATCATTACACCACTACATCCTTTTTGAAGAACCCATTCCAAACACCATGGGCATTAATACGGAGCTTGCATTACAACCTCCACTCATCTGGGAAGGCTTTCCACTAGAATGAAATGAGGATTTTTGCCCATTCATTAAAGAGGTCAGGCATTGATATCAAGCAAGGAGACTTGGTGCGCAGTCAGAATTTCAGTTCAGCACAAATGTGTCTAGTGAGGTTGAGGTCAGGGCTCTGTGCAGGACCCTCAAGTTTTTCCACTCCAACCGTGGCACAAGAGCATTGTCATGCTGGAACAAGTTTGGGCCTCTTAGTGCCCAGGGAAATTGTAATGCTACAGCATACAAACACATCCTATACAATTGGGCACCTCCAACTTTGTGGCAAAAGTTTAGGGAAGAACCACATAAGGGTGTGATGGTCGGGTGTCCACATACTTTTGGTCATATTTTGCATCATGCTTACTCAGATTCTTTGTTGTTGTTGTTTTTTTTTCATGAGACAAGGAAGGTCATGGTAAACCCTTGATAAATATTTATGAGTTCTGAGTAAAGTCATGAATAAATTCTTGGTCACCATGGTACTCTTTCATTGCCTGTTCCTGTTTACCTTTTTTACTTCATGTACAAATACGGGTTTATGCCTAGAAAAAAGGTCCCGAATATATCCATAACATATTTATAAGATTTCGCTCCTCTTTTTTTTTTTCGTTTGCTCTGAACTCTTAGAAACTTAACTCCCATCTCTCTTTCTCTCTCCCCCTTCTCCTCCTATCTTCCACACTTGACATGCTCTACCATAAACCATGGTGGACTCAAACACAAACAAACAGGAACAATCACAATTACTGGTAATTAGGAGGCCAGGCTGAGGGAAGGGGTCTTGTCCTCTTTGCTACCACGCATTTTTTTTTTTTTTTTTTTTTTTTTTACTTTTGGACTGAATCCATCATGGGTGACCATAGCTTTTGATTAAAAACACTTGTCCCTGGGCAATATCTTTAAAAAAAATCCTTTAGGATAGATATGTAGACCTTAAGGAATAGCCTGTCACTGTTGCACTTTTGATAGTATCTGGAACCTTATTGTACGGTACATTTTTCCCTTACAGTATTTACACAGGTTTCAAGTCAGTTGGGTCGGTATAATCAGATACGCCAGGCCAGGAAGACGTTTTCCAGAGACGATTTGTTCAGTTCAGACTAAATCTAGAGTTCAGTGAGTCTGGCGCTGGGAAAAGAAGTCAAACAAGAGATGCAATTCTGTGCACAGATCAGCACTGATGGGCAGCAGATATCAGCACCATAAGGTGAAGGGAAGGGGGGCATTGGGAACCCGTAGTCATGGTATGGTGTGAGGGGGTGTGTGTGAGGGGGGTGGTTATCCTTGGCTGCTCTGCTGGGTTTTGGAGCCCGCATATCAACATTGCCCTGTCATTTGCCAGGCGCCCGTTGGGCTGGGCCATGTGAACACCAGTCATGGCTGTTCTTTAATTAACTCCTGCTCTGAGAGAGAGAGAGAGAGAGAGAGAGAGAGAGAGAGAGAGAGCGAGAGAGAGAGAGAGAGAGAGAGGGCGCGGGAGAGAGAGAGCGAGAGAGACAGAGGGAGAAATGGAGAGACAAACTACCCAAGCTGAGAAGCAGCAAGAGAAGAAATGGTCTAATGACAGTGGGATGAATCATTTTCTTTTCTGAATGAGCCTTCAATAAACTGAACTTCAATGGAAAATTACACAAAATTGACCGAATTTAAAGCAAAGTCCAGCGTAGGCTTTGGTATTAGCCGTCACAAAAAAGAAATTAGAAATCATTCTTTTGCCCAAGACAATACTTTGATAGCATCACAAGGAGCTGCAATATGGTTAATAATGAATGAATGTTTTCTTTAGAGTAAAGCCTGACTAAATGAAAACAAAGCAGGTCGAAGGCGTGAAGCCCACACTAAACGAGCAAGATGGAGATGGAGAGAAAGGCTGAATCATATTGAGAGGGTGTGTTTCACAGTCCTGGGGGACCTAATAGGGATCCATTTAAGCCTTTCTACTCTGACACACGCTAACACCACACACACATATATCCCTTCAGCCTTACACACTTTGGAGTGAGGTCATCTCTTGCTGGGGCTTTCTGACAAAAAACCCCCCTCTGACCTGAATGAGAGACAGAGGGTCTAGCTGACCGGTGTAAAACACCCCTTTTACATACTAGCCTCACATTAATGACATGGGACGGGCTGTTAGCAATAGAAAAACCAGCCTGTTGAATGGACGACCGATTCAGTTTGGTTCATCGGTCAGATGGGGCGCTCTGTTTAAAGCCTATTGAGAGTGGAACCAAAGAGAAAAGGGCCGTTGTGCATGATTGACGCAAGGTTAGGCACCCTTGCTGTGAATAGGAAGGTCAAAGGTCAACCTCAGGCCTAAATGCAGAGCCCATTTGTGTCGATCAGAATGCTAACGAGAGAGGCTCAGCTCAAGAAGTCCGTCACTGTGACTTTGAGCAGGTCAGAGAAGAAAGATGGGCTTTGTTCGTCTAGAGTATGACAAAAAAAAAGGAGAATGAGAGAGAAGTCTGTTTTTTAGGAAAGATATAAAACGCCCTCACTGGTTATGTCAAGCCGCTGTCTCTTGCTTTTTATTTTTTCACCTCGCTGCATCTTATCTTTTCAACCACATACAAATGGAGTTTTTACTTCGCATGCTCCCTCCGCAGGGAAGCTGCAAGGTGCACTTTAAATACACTGCAGCAGAAGAAACTCTCAGCTCTTTATGGTTTTCGCCAATGACGTCACGCTCCTTTGGACAGCCCCTGTGTTCTGACAGGAGTCTGTGTGTGCATGTTTGTTTGTGGCCTGGCCTGTATTGTCTGTGCTTCTAGACAAACAGAAGACTACCAAAGAGCGACAAAGGACAAAACTGAGCTGTACAACGTCTTTAATATGACATGGCAATGACGGCACATTGTAAATTGCAGGCATGTGATGTAAATGCTATCTAATGCATAAACTGCAGTATGGTGTCCATAATGTAGGTATTAAGCACATGTTAAATATGACTTACAGCTTTTCTTCTGAAAAAACCCTTTCAGCTACTTATGTGTCGTACTGGTGACAATGCCAAACTTCTATAAATGTGAGTTCAGTTTAGCATGTAGGTTATAGAGGATGAACATTTAGAGATAGTCAAATAGCATATATGCCATACTGTGGAAAAGGCTTTTCAGTAAAGTAAAGATGACTTAAAAAAAAAAAGGGCATTAAATTTTTCTTCTTAAAAGAAAATCTCTGGAGAAAAATGTGGAGTAAACAGTAATAAAGTAAACAAAGACAATATTTGGTGTGATGACGCTTTTCTTTTTTCTTTTTCTTAGTAGTCCCAGGTACAATTTGTGTAGTTTTTTAAGGAGATGAGCTGGTAGATTTTACTGATCATCTTGGAGACTCTACCACAGTTCTTCTGGGGACTTTGAATGTCACACTTGCTGCTTTTTTTTTCAGGAGCCTTCATTATGGGGTTTTTTTTTGGTCTGGAAGTGGTCTTAGGTAATATGTTGCTTTTTTTTACTGACATATGAATGCAAATTATTTTTTGGAAATCTAAAGTGTTTTTGTACTCTATACGCATATATATACAGTGGATCCTCGGCTCGCGAACGCATTGGATGGCAAACAAATCAACGTACAATCTAATCTTTCGTCAGTCAGTGAAAGGAATCCCAACCAAGTATTGAGTGCATAGAAATGAACATACTTTTCAGAAGCCTGACATTTCTGTTTAAAATATCCTTTTTT
>JAQLOM010000010.1:5976971-5988521 GCA_030068315.1 Chrysichthys thysi | reverse complement strand
TGCTGAACCCGGGGCTCGAACCCAGGACCTTCTCGCTGTGAGGCGACAGTGCTAACCACTCAGCCACCGTGCCACCCGGACACTGGAATATAAAATATAAAATATAATTTAAAAAATGTTAATTCAAACATTAAATGAACCTTTAAATCAAAATAAAACAGTATGCACTGTATTTCATCAGCAGATGAATACACTTCAGCTAGTAAACAGGCTGGAAACAGGAAGTGACCTCACCGGCAGTAATCACGCATGTAGAATTTTATATGCTGTTAAAATTATATATGTTTAAGAGTGTAGAAAGTGTTTAAGAGCATAGGATGTGTTTATAAGAGAGTGGAAAAGGTGAATAAGACAGTGGGAATGGTTTATAAAGCTTTTATATTTATATAATATAAAATAAATGTAATGGCGGATTTCACCTGTCGCAGGGGTTCAATGTATAAAGGTGACATAAGAGTTAGGGTCAAATATAATCCAGGGGTGCTACAGGGTTAAATTAAACTTAATTATGTCACCTGAATGCACTCGGTTGTTTCATATTAATGACCTGAAAGAACTTAAGATGAAGAAGAAATTAAGGAATTAAGTAAGACAAATAAAACCAGCCATTCAATTAGGAAAATAGAAGTAGTGTCCTTTAAAATGAAGTACAGTAAGTGTGTGTCACCAGATGAGCTGCAATTTTGGAAGTTTAACACATGCCGTGCTCTTTTGCCATTTAATCATTATTTTGCTGTTGCTGTTTGTGGAGTTTTGCGGCTGTCACTACATGGACATGAATGTGCCATGAGCATGTTTCGTCATTTCAGATTGCCATTTATCGACATGTCCGTGTTAGTATGAAGAAAATCAGCAGTAATCATTTGCAAATGTGGTGGGAACTTTTAGCTAGAGTCTGAAAATTTTACCCATTTTCAATAATGAACTTTTCTAAATGAGTCTTTTGGCTTTGCGTCGTTCAAACCTGCAGCCTTTAAACACTCTTATAGGGATGCAAACTTTCCCCCGGTATAATTTTTAGAAATGTACAAGATGTCATTCTGACTGAATGGTGCAAATTTGCCTTGCTATATCTTAACTCCTTCCCAATTACATTGCTCAGATATGCGAGTTAAATGAAAGAATTAGTAAAGACATGCAGTAATTTGAGGTAAGTAGCGAGAAAGTGCACAATTCTAGGAAGCTGAGCTGAAAGCTATATTGATAATAGATATGAGAGCGAGAGAGAGAGAGAGAGAGAGAGAGAGAGAGCTGCAGAATAACAGATAAACAAGGCTGTCAGCACTTTGCTGTTAACTTCTCTTACAGGCCTCAGCCTGTGCCCGCCCTCCACCCCCTCGCTGAAGTAAGTAGCCTTCTTACAGGCAGACGTTGTGGCACAACTTCAAAGTAGCGGTCCCCCTCCCTCCCCCTGGGCACAAACACGGTGTAATTAGTATGTCGTTAATGGGCCATGCTATTAGTGCCTTTAAGATAGTGAGGTTTTACACATTAGCCTGGTCTAATCACAACCAGACCTGGTGAGGGCCTCATTTGAACCATGTGCTCTAGAAGAACTGAGGTGAGAGAGAGAGAGAGAGAGAGAGAGAGAGAGAGAGAGAGTCTGTGTGCGTGTGTGTGTGTGTGTGTGTGTGAGAGAGAGAGAGAGAGAGAGAGAGAGAGAGAGAGAGAGAGTCTGTGTGCGTGTGTGTGAGAGAGAGAGAGAGAGAGAGAGAGAGAGAGAGAGAGAGAGAGATAGGCCTGAAGTGTTAATGCAGTATCAGTATACAGTAATACCATGATTCTCAAAATGGAGGTCTGTGACGTATAACCAGGGACTCCACAATAATTCATAATTAATATTATAGTTAATCTTTTTTTTTTTTTGTACACTGATGAGCATCACAAATAACTAATCACTGTTATTATACTTTTTAATTTAGTTACTACAAGCCTAATCAACTAGCCAGTTGAAATTAATGTGTTTAATCTAGAGCTCAATAACTGGAAAATATGTATAATGTCAACGTGAAGTGAACTGCAATTTTAATAAAACTATGGGAAAAGGGCTGTTTATATGCTGTATTAAGTGTACGTTTTAAGACAGCGTTTTTGCTTTGGGTTTAGTGGTTAGTAAAATTCAACCCCTAAACTGCCTCCAGTATTCAGTATAAATATGATGCTATGTTAAAATGAGTGGATTAAAGTAATCCTAAAATAGATTTGTGCTTTGATAGAGTTTACCTGCAAACACCTTGAGTCTTGAATGCATTTTCATACAGAAAGCATCAGACTGTGAAGTTCATGTATGTTTTTTGTTTTTTTTTAATTTGAGATAAAATGACCCGTGTTGAATTTAAGTATCCCTTTAGCTCAATTTTATATGCTAATACTTTATTAAAATATTTAATCAAATGGACATTTACAGTCGTTTATATAGACAAGTGCAAGCACGAGTAGACACATTTGGGTAGTGGTGGACTTCCAGTTGTTGACATAAGTGCTCATAAATGTCGCGCTGGGATTTATAAACAAGTTATGTACATATTATGAATGTTCTATAAAGCCCTTACGAGGGGACTTTAAAATAAAATATAAAAAGCATATTGATTCAGTTCAGGTTCTTGTATACACAGTATGGAAGGTTGGCTTTTTGTTTTTGTTTAGATTTGCATAATTGAATAATGCAGTGAATATCATTTAAATTAATTCTTTTTTCATTGGGTTATTAGATTTACAGGGTATAGATCAGACGTATAACAGACAAGGAGGCACACAATCACAGTTGATACTTGTGACTCAGTGACAGATGCATTAGAGTCAGGAGTCCTGGCAATGCATACATCTCTCTCGCTCTAAGTCTCTATCCCTCTCTCTCTCGCTCTCTTTTCATCGGTCCAAAGCCTGTCGCTCCCCTGCCTAGTCCAGGTCTGGCCCAATCTGGATAGAGTTACTGCTGCCCAACTGTTTTCTTTTTTCCTTTTAAGACACTGATCTAGCTTCAGTGTCTTAACCAAAAATGGGAAAATGTAAAGGATGGGTCAATGATATACCTTATACACCTTACACACCTCACTCGTGTTTTAGTCGCTTTAGAGTTTTGAAAGAGCCCAAGCTGCAATGATTTAAGGCTATGATAGTAATAATGCTACTCGATCGAAAAGCTTGACCAGTAGGTTTCAAACATACATAAGAATAAAAAGTGTAAATATGAAAATGGCCTTTTAAATAACCCTCTGGCTGCTTTGTTTGTTTTCCGTGCACGCCATGCCCTTATATTGAGATGTGTGCACTCTTTGGTGTGTTTGTCGTCATTTGTTTGTGTGAGTAAGCGGAAGCAGTCTGTAAGGGTGGTAGAACTGCACCTCCCTATGCCCTGCTGTGTGTGTGTGTGTGCGTGTGTGTGTGTGCGTGTGTGTGTGTGTGTGTGCGTGCGTGCGTGCGTGCGTGTGTGTGTGTGTGTGTGTGTGTGTGTGTGTGTGTGTGTGTGTATTGTGTGCATGCACATTGCTGTTTACTGTTGGGCCTTATGGCAGCAGAGTGGCACTGAGAAATGTAATTAAACCAGCCCACCCCCTCACAATATCTCTCTCTCCCTTTTCCTTTTCACCGTCCCTAAGCCACTTAATCCCTATTTAGCATCTCCAACACAGACCTCTAATTCTTTTCTCTTCCCTTTTTCCCCCCCTGTTCCACACCTGACAATATGACCACGTTCTCGTTCCGCTTTCAACTTTCTGACTGTTTTATTTATTTGTTTTCATCGTCGTCCTTTACCTCTGTGTCCCTAACCGTGTCTCTTTGTCTTTAAACAGCGCAGGGGCGGTAGCCCAGGCGGGTGGATTGTCATGGGTTGTGTTTTGGCGCGAGCGCGTGAAGCAGCACCTTCTCGGTTAGGGTGGAGTGAGGGATAAGGAGAAGGAGAGAGATAAAGGGAGGGCGGAAGATGGGGAGGGATGGATGGAAGGATGGAAGGATGGATGGATGGGGAGCAGGGGAGGAGGCCGTGATGACACTGCATGGTGAAGTCATCCCCATGACATCATCCTCTGGGCCGTAGCCAGGAGAGCCAGCAGTCTTTCAGCCTCTCTCTTATTCGTTTGGTGTGCGTGCGTGTGTAAGAGTGTGTGGCTGACACACATACACATACCCTCTTTGTCCAAAACGCTGGAGTAAAAACTCTGGTTGTCTTTTGTTCCCACTATTTTCCCCTCCCTCTTCTGCTTCTCTCTCTCTCTCTCTCTCTCTCTCTCTCTCTCTCTCTCTCTCTCTCTCACCCTCTCTTTCTCTTTCGCTTTCTCTCTTTCTCGTAGTGCCCCAGGGCTTGTGCTTCTAGATGAGTTCTGGCTGCAGCACGATCAATACAAGCACAGTGAGTGTGTGTCCCTACATCTCCTGCCCCAGCTGCACACTGACACACACACACACACACACACACACACACACACACACACACACACACGCACACACACACACAAAGGCAGTTCATTAGGTGCCCCCTTGTAAGCAACACGTGGTTTTGCATTCACAATTCTGAAAAGCTCTGCTCGCTCTCCAGGCCTTTCTTTTGTCATGGTCCAACTTTTTAAACTGAAACTCCTCCTTAGACAAACCCTTAAAAGTCTTTATCTACTCGTACCAATAAAAGTACCATACACTAAGTGGATATTCTGAGCTAACTTTAACCAGTCACTGAAATGGTTTAAAAAAAAACAACCCCAAAACAATAAAAAAAAAGCACTTCATACGAGTCGTTTCCTATGTAAACCTTAAGGGAGTCTCCTGTAGATTGACCTACATAAAGGTTCGTCACATACATTAACGTCAAACAGCATACTAGACATTCCAATAATCACACTATAAAAAATATAGTAAAGTTTAATTTCAGAATGAAAGTATAGTATAGGAAGGGTCATTTATTTTCTACTTAGCATAAATGTAGCCTTGTAAGCTTTGCATTAGTTTGGAATAGCTAGGCTAATATCCTGTAGCTAACAAATAATTGAAGATTGACACACTTCAAACGTTTCTAGAAATATCTGCCTCAAACCACGCGACTTAACTTTTTCACTTACTGTAAATCTATAAAAATGAACAGCTCCTCGCTATCTAGCTGGATCCTGAATTGTTGTGGTGGCAGCCATTTTGATTTAACATGAGGTAGCCTGTCATTATTAGCCTCACAGCTCCAGTGCTAAAGTAATCTGTTGGACTAAACATGCCCTGGCTGATTGACTGCATTTGGGGTAAGTGGAAATTTTCTGTCTTCAGTAAGAAGATGAAACAGGATCATCAAGATGTGAAATAATGCCCCAAAAAGCTGGGCTTTGTTTTTAATCCACTGAGATTTGACTGGATTGTGAAAATGAGGTGATTATTCTTTTACTCAGCCAACATGCATATAGTGACATATTTAAAAAAATAAAAATAAAAAAAAGGACATTTACAGTATAGACAGGCAATTTTTTTTCTTTCTTAGTCACTATGTGATACATTGGGTATATCTGATACATGGATACGAATTGGGACATAACGTATCACGGTAAAAAAAAAAAAAAAAAATGTCAGTTTAGATTTTTTTTCTACCCAGAAACTCCCAATCTCACGACAAGCTCTTCAAAACTCATCCAAAAAATTATAACGTTGTTGTAATTGTACGTTGTAATGTGTGTAGCGGTCTGGGAAAACCCGTTGGATGATGCTGAGTCTGAATTCTGGCGAACCAAAATTCTAAAAATGTCAAAAAAAAGGGGTTTTGGCCAAAAAAAAATAAATAAACCAACTATTTTCTGCCTATAACATCCTCAACTTAAATACATGCATGAATTTATTCCCCAAAACTGCCTAGAAATGTTTATATTAGTATCATTTACATGTTAACCATCAAAACTTTCCTAAGCTGTCGTCGAAGATCACATTGGGTGAGATGGGCGGTCAGATTAACACATGCAGATACAGAAGCAGTTCTATAAATTACGACCGGGGAAAAATGACAAGAATCCAAATTTCGTGCTGGTGAAGCATAACTAGGTTGTAAGTAGTGCTGCAAAATGCAAAAAGAAGCAACGGGAGCAAGAAACAAAATATAGAGAGTAGGCAATTTATTGAAAACTGCATTTAAACTCAAACGGGCTGTCCATCAGCTAATCAAAAGTTCAATTATTTATATAAATCTTATTTAAAAAAAAGCCCAAATCTGTGCAAAACCTGGCAGATTCTTAAGATTTTGTTCAGGGGTGTATTATTATTATTTTTGTATTTTATTTATATTCACGTTAAATGTTACATCCATGAATAGCACCTGCTTTTAGATCATCATTGTGGCGTGTCGCAGTGTAACTGGGATGAAATCTTTGAATGCAATTTTCCTCCTTTTTTTTTTTACTTTTTGGGTGGAAATTTTGAAATGCTATAACATTACTTCTGATAGAGATACATCTGAAAGACAAAGATATTTCAGAAAACGTGTTCCAAAATGAAACAACTAGGAGAAAATATTACAATTTTGCCATGTAAAGGGGTTTCCTATGTCGCCACATGTACTGTACTGTATGCCCAGCTATAGCCAGTTCAACGCAATACACATGGACATAACACAAAGACACCACCACAGGGAAGCCTGACCGCTCTGAACTCCTCCACCTCCTCCTTGTTTTCCTCCCTCTGCCCCATAAACCCACTTCTTTCTGGGCGTGAAGAGCAGTTTTGTCTCCCGGCCTTCCAGAGACAGAGCCGGAGTCACGCGACACTGAAGTCTGCTTTCGCCACACACTCACTGTTCTTCCTCTCATTTCATTTACCATGTGCTCTTGCCATTATAGTCTGCTCTCTGTCCTTCTCTCGCTCTCTCAATGCCGGTTATTCTCCCCATTGCTAAACAAGTGAATTGATGGCGACAGAGGATTTTTGTTTTCTGTCGTAGTGAGGCAAGCAGCAGTGGTAGCAACAACAACAACAACAAAAAAGTCAAGCAAAGTTTGATTTCAAAAGAATTACTCCTGTGTGATTTGCAGTTGTCACACAGCAGACGAGTTGTCTGTGGTGTTGTTAGCTTTTGTTAATCTCGTTCCTGACAACTCAGCCAACTGGTTCTTTTGACTTTTAACCTGCAGAACTGGATTGTCAAGGACCACTCCCCTGGAGACATGCCATGGCGATAGTCTCTATAGCGATAGGGCCTCCCCGCTACCTTCTGATTGGACAGGAGCCTCCAAGTTTGTCCTTCACACATTTTGAATCGCTGCAACCCATTCCCTGCCACGTGAAGGCCCAAAAACTGGTGCATATGTGCAATTTCCAGTATATAATGCGACATTAGCGCCGAACTCTTCTTCGAAAGAGAAAAAGGAAAGCAGAGTGATGGAACCACATTAGGATGTTACAACATGCCAACCCGGTGATAAGCCTTTGAAATGACTTTCAGTGAAGCACATACATCCAAATAACACATTAAGGAAAAGGAGTTAAAGGAAAAATCATTATGCACTTGGGGGCCATTTTGCCAGCATAGTTTTGTCTGTATACATGTCTGTATAGGAGCTACATAATGTACTTATACTGTATTTGTGACCTTGTATTTTGTTGTCGTTGTTTAATTTAATGTCATATAGCAAAGTTTATACTTTTCTCTCTTTTCTCACGCCAATTAAAGGACAGTTGATCCTCTCATCTACGGACACCGCATTAACGGATATCGGATGCAACGGACAAAATAGGCTGGTCTGAATACATAATCTAGTAGCCAGAATGTCCGGGACGAAAGTTTAAAAACCCTGGGTGTTGCGAACTGAGTCCTGTAGTTCAACAATGGGCTGCTAGGCGGTGGTGACGTGCGTGCTACTAGTTGCTTACAAGCGTCGGTTGAGCTGTGGTCGTTGTGAAACTGTACCTTTTTTCTGTGATTATTTGGTGTTTTTCACCTCAATGTTTTCTCAATGTACTTGTCTGTTTATGTTGGGCGTTATGCTGCTTGTCATGTGTACAGTACTTGGGTAGCACTTTTATGGACCTTAGTGGTGTTTTTCCTTGTATTTCCATTATTTTAACCCCCACACTAAAACACTTCACATCATCGGACGATTCAAGTCAACGGACATCCTCTCCCCCCACTTAGTGCATTAATGAGAGGTTCAACTGTATTGGAATAATTGGCCTGATTTGGGTTGTTTACTACTTAGCAAACCTGCTGTGCCTGGGATCATTTATAAAATGCTATATGCCTGGGGTTTTTTGGGGTGGGGGGTAGGGGGGTGGATGGTTTGTTTTTCAGAATTAAACAAAATTCAAGAAAAAAAATAATAAACAAGAAGAAATAAATTCCTGTGCTATTTTATTAAAGCTCTGGTTGGTAATTCTGATAAAAAAAAAAAAAACAGCAAACATAAGGAAGATTTTTAAAGTATCCAGCAAATAAATCCCATCCCCTCCATTCAGCCCTTCTCCAAACCCACTCCTCTGAATCACATGAATGCACACTGCCTGACTACTGCTACTACTGAGTCCATGAGAGCCAGAACGCTGAGTGAGGAGCATAGCGTGTCACTAACATATCCAATTACCTCATGTCCCAATCACATGTAAGAAAATACCTAACATTATCATAAAGAATGGAAACAACAAACAGTGGTTAGTACTCACAGCTTTCGGCTAGTTCGCTGCTAGTTTGAGCAAAATGTCTAGCCTTGTGTAAGAACCCAGTCACACGCAATGTGTGCACAGGCATGCAAGCATACAGGCATGCATGCCATACAATCGTTTCGTCGTGGCTTATACCACCCTACGACTGCCACAGATGATGATTTGTTTTTCTTTTTATCGTCAGAGCATTTGATTTATTCGTTACTGTTGGGATGAGAAAAGAGGATAGAAAGAAATATAACAAAAATGCTTCTTATGTAAATTACCCACCCTAGCGTTAACTTCCAAAGAACCCCAGAACAAGTCCTAAACCGTAATCTACAAGTCCTCATCTATGAAAGTTGAGTAATTGTACAGTGCTGTAGTTAAGCTTGAATAGTGTTAGTAGCGTTTCCTTTTTATCATCTCACTGAGTTCCTGCATGTTTTCTTTTCTGCTATGACTCATAAAAAACACGTAGCACAAATAGTAACACATTTAAATCAATCTTTACACACTGTAATATCTAGCCAAGGGGAAACTCGAAGAAAAGAAAAAAACGCCTGTTTTGATTCTTCTTTGCAATGGCAAAAATGAATACTGTGTCTTCAGTATGCGAGTGACTCAGTATCGATCGTGACTCGTGGGTGTCATGCTACGTAAAACACAAAACGCATATCACGAGCATACACCCAAGAAAAAGAAAACACCTACATGCCAAAAGTTTCATTTTCACCTGTCCCTATTGCAGTATACAGTATTTGAAGCTGCCCTCGCTGCACTGTTACATTTCATGCATCGATTCCATGCAATATGCAAATAACACACTGATCAGCCGAGGAATAGTTTTAGTCAGACATGTATCACCATTCTAGCTTGACTATACTTGTCCATGTATCATCATTTTGTCATTATTATGGGAGTGAATAAACAAGCTAGGAGGATTAAAGCATTATGGGAAGGTGGACTGGGGGTATGATCAACGAAGCAGAGTCAAACACACAGAGCTGGGCATGGTTCACGGGTTTCCACCCCCTCTCAACCCTTATACACACTCACACGTATTCACCCCCTTAGCCAAACGACTCATCTCTCTTATTCTCTGAGCTTCTCTTTATTCGTCTCTTCGTTTCTAACTTCTGCAGTCAGCACAAGGACTATTGTCAGAAGAAGATTATTTTAATGAGCCACACTGACGTTTATTTAATGTGTTTGAATTCAGATTAAAGGAATACTCCAGCGTTTTTCAACCTGCCTGTTTCTGTACTGTGTGCACCGAGCCTGTGTGCTTACTATATGGAAAATCTTTTCACGTATTCAGGAAAGAACAGAAAACTTGTTTACTCAACACTCACACCTAATGGATCTCGAAGGGCAGTTGTTGTAGGATTCTTTAGTGAAAAGTATCTGTAAATTTCATTATAAGACAGCAGAGTTTATCCTTTGAAAGAATACTTTTTCAGAGGGAAAACATTTCCTTTAGCGGTTGTATCTGGTCTTGTAGTCGGTGTTGGTCTGCTCAAACACAAAAAACCCACAAATTTTCATGCAACACTACTGTTTTAAAGTTGGACAAAATGCCATGAGAACCTCTTGGATAAGATATGTGACCCGTGCTGGCATAATGAGTCGAAATGAGGAAATTTTCAAAAGTGAGTCATTGTTACTTCCACGTTGTCCATCTAAAGACCTTCAAAATGAGGCATGGTTTGTGGAAATCGGACAAAAAATGACCGCCTAGCAACTAGCCATTTTCGTTTACATCTAATGGGGTTTGGAAACTCGCTTTCCATCGGTTCATAAAAGCATCATCGGGAATTCCATGTGTATTATCAGGAAGTAGAGGAACTACGCTTCACAACGATACCGAACGTGTAAGGGGATTCCCCCGTCTCGCCGCCAGCGAGCGGTGAAAAACACGGATTTATCATGGAATATTATTATTATGGACTCATTTTTGAGAAAATCTCATTTCGACCGAAACCATGTTTTGCCTCTTAGCTCATAATTAGCCTATGTGCATTCCGACGCATTTTGCCAGCACGGGTCACATATTTTTTCTCATGTCTGCCTCATTCCAAGACCTTGAATATTAGTTTAGTTTCATCTTTCAGTTCATTCATTTTCCCTGCCACTGTATCCTGTTTAGGGTCATGGGGGGCAGCTGGAGCCAATCCCAGCTGACTTTGGGCAAGAGGCGGAGCCCACCACAGGACCAACGCACTCACGTTCACATCTATGGCCAGTTAACTTAATCCCATATGCATATCTTTACACTGTGGAAGGAAACCGGAGTACCCGGAGGAAACCCACGCAGGCACAGGTACACAGAAACTACGTACACAAATGCTCCAGTGAGCTGCGAGGCTCGAACCTGGACCTTCTTGCTGTGAGGCAACAATCCTAACCACCACAACCTCATCTTTCAGTTTTCAGTATATATCGACATTGATATATTGATAAGTTCAACAACTGGCCTTAGACTTCCATTATGAGTGAGACTTTGAGGTTTCTGTTCATTTCTCATTAGTGTAAATCTCCGAAATGGTCTGTGGTGATCATGCATTCAATAGAGGTGCTGTAGCTAGAGATTAGGTTGAAAAACCACTGAGGTGTTCCTTTAATTGATATTAATTTCGTGTAGCTTAATTAGATTGATTTGCAGAATTGGAATTGATAACAAACCGTGTATGAGGATGTATATCATATTGTATGTTAAGCACTGCTTACATATGTGTGTAGTTATGCGAAATTATTCAGAAAGCAATTAGGGCTGTCACCCTCACAATAACAACATGTTATGGCTAGTTTGGTTCATTTAACATTCTTACTCTCTCCATCACTTTCTCTATTGGAGATCAGGAACACAGAAATCAGGTCTCTCTCACACTCTGTGTGTGTGTGTGTGTGTGTGTGTGTGTGTGTGTGTGTGTGTGTGTGTGTGTGTGTGTGTGT
>JAQLOM010000010.1:5913830-5930224 GCA_030068315.1 Chrysichthys thysi | reverse complement strand
ATTTATTTATTTATTTTTCTTAACGCTTTCCGGCTCAAATTAAGTTTTAGTAACAGGACAAATCTGATATTTTCACTTTTGCACATCAGCAACGCGGTCCTGGAGAGGGTTATGGGTCACTGAAGTAATTTAAAACTTTAGTTAGGTTGTAATTTTCATGGCATCATTGAAACCTCTGGTATGAATTGGACGCCGCCATTTTCTTAAGGCTGAAATCGAACGCACTGCAGGACAAACGAAGCTACATCCTTGCACTTTTCCCTGATCTGTAACTGACAAGGAATAAACAAGTTAATCAAACAGCTGCGTGGGTAAATTTAGCATTTCAGATATGACTAACAAGGGAGATCATCTCACAAAGGCTGCCAGACTGAACCCTGTTAATTATCCAAAAATAATAATAATAATAATAATAATAATAATAATAATAAAGAAAAATGCATAGTTGGCAATGAGCAAAACTAGCCTTGAATCAAAATGCAGCTATTGCATTTGAAACATGAAGAACCCTGAAAGGCCTCAGAACCAAGCTTTGGTTTCATCCACGTGCTGTAAGTGGCGTTCAACTTCAGTTGTCCTTACAGGCAGCTTCTTTAATCAAACCTCGGTGAGATTATTAGACGTGTTGCATGTAAAAGGAGGCATTTGTTTCAAGACCTTGGTGGTTTTTGTTCAGCTTTACAGTTCTTCTTTTTATTTACTATGGTGTTATTCTTCTGGACTTTATTTTGGCCCTTTGTGTTGAACAGCACTTTAATGTAAAGACTAGTGCGTCAGTGACGCATCCTCTTTTGTGAGATTTGGATGTGTGCAGTTTCAGTTTACTGGAATGAACTGGGCTCTTGGTCTTCTTATTGATATTCCCATAGTGGCGTGTGTCCCCCCCCCCCAAACACACACACATGTATGTGATGTTTTAACCTTTCTGCTTCTGGCCAAGCTCTGCTGTCCTACCACTATAGATGTTTATTTCTCCTTGATTTATGCCCTTCGCAGCCTGGGCCGCTCTATACCTTAAGCAGGGTTGCTATTGGAGCGCACGTTTAGGCTGGTAGTATTTGGGTCAGGGCTTCCCCATCCTACTACTTGGGCACTTGTTCTTGGCTCAATGCCAAAATGAGGACCCTTGCAAAGCCTCATGGGGGTATGAAGGCCTCTCCACTCTTCATGTCCATTCAACTTTGTCATTATGCCAGCACAGCACAGCAAAAAAGGATTCTTACTGCATGTATCGGAAACCCAAACCGGGGAGCAACAAGTGCAATACAAGACAGTGCACAACCATGCATTTTAAAAAAATTGTATGTATGCATACAGTGCATGTGCAAAAGAAGGTAATGCTGTTTCGTAGAATGTGGTGAAAGCAGGTCGGGTTAGTCAGGCATGATCCTTGTGCATACGGTCCTGATTGCATGAGTGACAAACACACATTGCACAATCTTGGCTGAGTGGATAACGATGTTGCAACAGTTCCGGTTTTGAAAAATGTGTGTAAAGTGGAAACCAGCAGCTTGACATTTTTAAAGTCATTGTGTGTGTAAATGTTCCCCTTTTCCCTCCCCTATGGCTGGCAAAGCTAAGCACAGTGGAGGCGGTGTTGTACTTGGTCAATATCTTCACCATATGCAAAGAAATCAGTGTAGATGTTGTCCGTAGGTTCGATCTCCCTTATCCTCCTGACGAAACGGTCTTTCTTAGTGAGGATGAAAATGAGGAACAGGAGCCCATGGGATGTCTTGAGTTATGTAGATCTCAAGCAGCAAGCGGTCTACTCTCTCGTCTTCATACTCAGCTTCCTAAAGTCCCTGATTAGCTCTTAAAACCTTTCCAAGCTGACCTGGAGGTGCAGGTTCTTCTCAGCACCTGAGCCCACTAGAAGTTCTACTTCCTCCTGTTCTTCATTGCTCCTCCAGGGTTTCTGCGAGGGTTTAAATCCTTAAAAAAATGTTTTTTTTTTCTCAATCATGACATGTTTGACAATGAAGCTGGTAAGCCATGAAGCATACTTAACAAAGTTGGTGGAAGAACTTTAGTGGGTAGCAACCTGCTTGAAAAGTTTCCAGTCCCAAAGCACAGATTCACAGTTCGCACTGTAGACCGCATGTGTTTGAGCAGCTGCTTGTATGCAGCAAAACTGCAAAAACAGGGAGGTGTGGTCTGATCGTCCAAGGTGGGGGTGGGGAAAATTTTTGTAGACCCTGTCTAGGCTCTTGTCACTGACGAGGGGGAAAAAAAAAAAAAAACGATGCTCGCTTCATTGAACTCGCCCACTGTGAGTACAGCAGCACCCTGACTCTGCGGCCCACGGAACCGTTCCAGTCTAACAGCTGTTTCAGATGTTAGACTAATCGTTGCTGGAGCATGTTTCGACAGGAAGCAGGATTTTTGCTCAGCGACCAGCCAGTGTGGAGGCTAATGGCGGATCTGTGAGGCAGCGGTCTCTGGCTTTAAAAGGCTGTCTGGACAAAAGAAAAGGAACATCGGGTGCTTTGCGAGTGTGTTACAGAGGGAAAAGTAGCGCATTCCTTCAAGCACAAATTCCCAACAGCCCCAAGATCACATACCAGACAGGAGATGCAGTGACGCACTCTGGAAGGATGACGAATGAAAATAACGAAGATCTTTACTGGCCAATAAAATCACCACATCTGCGCAATTTGTGCCAGTAAACCAGCATTATTTTTTGGGGGGGGGGTTCTTCGAACAGCCAAAAAATTAAAAATTATTGTTTGTGTGTGCAGTAAAATTAGAAATGTATCTTTTTTTTTCTTTTTTTTTTTTAAATTTATTTATTTTTTTATTTATTTTTAAATAATTAAAATTTGAATAATTGTTCCAATATTTGTAAGAGCTCTCCTAGCCTCAGAAGAATGTTTTAAGTTGGCTACTTGCTCAGAATTAACCTTGTGGTGGAAACTATATTATTGTGCTGCCTTTGCCTTCATGTTATTTAAAGAAAGTGGCAATATGAAGGTCTGTTCCGCATCGTTGGTGGCAGCATGTTAGAAGATCGCTACACTTACGCATTATACGTTTGTCCTCTACAGAGCAAGAGAGATGAGCACCTACTGAAGAAACGCAACGTCCCACACGACGAAAGTCTCGAGGACTCCGACGTAGACGCCGACTTCAAGGGGGTGAGGATCTCCTCCCCGTCCTCCTGACTTTCCCCACTCTCCATCCTTTGCTTTCTTTTTCTTTCTCTGTCCTTCAATCCTTTCATCCTCATTTCACCGGTTTCCTCTTCCTGTCTGTTGTCTGTCTGCATTAATAGTTATCAGTGGTCATACACGGTCATGCTGTATGTTCTCTTAAATGATCTTGTCTGACATCACTATACCTAATCTTGATATTTCTCCCTTTTCTGTTTTTCTCCTTTTCTGTATTTTAGCAAAATGTAACGCTAGACACCATCTTACAGGTAAGTGCTTCTATAATGGGGTTACGATGTGGAGTGCAAGAGATGTTGACTGGTTGAGCCAATTGATGGCCGTTAAATGCCACTCAGGCTGTACACTCTGTATCTCGCGGGCAGTATTTTGCACTCTTTCTGCCTCATGCGGTTTCTCTGTCTCTTTCAGAATGCCACCAGTGACAACGCAGTAGTGCAGCTCAGCGCTGTACAAGCAGCCAGGTTAGCAGCGTGTTTGTTTGGAGTACCTTGTTGGCTAATAATAATGATGTGAATGCCACAAGTTGAGCTATTTAGCGCCCGTAGCGCTTTCTGAATGATCTGGTCTTTCTGCGAGCAGAAAACTACTCTCCAGTGACAGAAACCCTCCCATCGATGACTTGATAAAATCTGGGATCCTACCCATCCTCGTCAAATGCCTGGAGAGAGACGACAAGTAAGTTCCTCCACTGCACCACTCCAGCATGTTAGGAGGATTGGCTGAGTGAGTTGGATAGATGGAATAATGGATGAGTAAATGGATGGATGGGGTAAAGGAAGAGAGCATTTGGAGCGTGAAGGAGGTTATGGAGTGCTCCTCATTCTGCAGGGCCTTTCAGGCTTTCTCTCCCCTCCCTCATATCTCTCTCTCTCTCTCTCTCTCATGTCTCTTTCTTTCTCTTTCTCTCATGCCCCCCCCATCTCTCTCTCTGTCTCTAATGTGGTCAGTGTATCTTTAGTTCTTCTGCCCTGTGGCATCGTACACACAGTGAAGGACTTGTGATTAGACTTTAATTTTTTTGTTTGTGCCATTTCCATTTTTCTATGGATCTTCAGGTCCTGCGTATCAGCCGAGAGCACGCAGTGAAACATTTTCTGTTACTTCAGACCACAGCACTGATTTCTCCTCCATCTCGTTCAGCGTCCATGTGAACGACTGACTTCTCGCTGCCAGCCCTCTCTTATCGTTCCAGTGTTGTATCGTGAACACAGCATCACGCTAATTCTAGTCTGATTAACCGAGCCGTCATTTAGCAGAAGAACCGAGGATGCGGCATATGACCATAAGTATGTGGACACATGAACATCACACCCATATATGGGTCTTCTCTGCACTGTTGACACACAGTTTGAAGCATACAGTGTCCCTCCACTGGGACTAAGGAGCCTAAGCATGCTGTCACTAATGCTCCTGTGGCTGAGTGGGCACATGCACACAGCTGCACTTCAAAGTCTAGTGGAAAACCTTCCCCGAGGAGTGGAGGTTATTGTAATGGCGAAGCGGCAGTGCATCTGGAACAGGATGCTCAAACCGCAAATGTGCCTGTGATGGGCAGGTGTTCGCAAACTTTTGGCCATATGGTCGAGCTACTTCTTTCATAGAGCCTTGAGGTGACCATGGAGCATTATTTGGCAGCTGACAAAGACGCGTTACATCTAATTGCGCTACATTTTGCCGAATGCGCTACAAATATAAAGCGTAAGGGAGAAATAGGTTTTCTGTTGTGTTCTGGTTTGAAGTGATTTTGGTGCACACCCGGTCCGGGAGATTCTCGTGTTGTTTTTGGGCCTGCAGGGAGTCTGCAGCTGCTACTGACCATTTGATTGCTCTCATTATGTCATTTCTCAAACTATCTACCCTTCCCTCTGCCGTATCTCCCTCTCTCTCTCTCTAGTCCCTCGTTGCAGTTCGAGGCTGCCTGGGCTTTGACTAACATCGCGTCGGGGACCTCGGCACAGACGCAGGCTGTAGTCAAATCCAGTAAGATGGCTGCCTTCCAGGCCCTGAGCATTTCTCTCAGCTATGTGAACTTTAGATTTGGCTGACCTCTTATGCCTTGTCTTTCGTGTATGTGTGTGTGTTTTGTTTAGATGCTGTTCCCTTGTTTTTGAGACTGCTCCATTCCCCTCATCAGAATGTGTGTGAGCAGGCCGTGTGGGCGCTGGGCAACATCATTGGCAAGTTATCACTTCTGAAATACTTTGCATTTTTAGGGGACATCTTCATCATCATCATTCCTGAGTCTTTTTGTTGAATGGACAGCACTGTTGCTATGAGACTAGCAAATATGGACGGCGAACACCAAAACTAGCTCATGACTGACAGTAAAGATTCAGCTAGCTAGCACACAGCTAATAATTCATATAAACACTGTAAAGGCAGATGGATAGCAAGACCGACCTCAGTATTTCATGATAGCTTGTGATCTTGAGGCATCAGGTCAGACAGCTTGACATCTGTAATAAACTTAGTAACAAGGTGTGCATCTTCAGAAGCGTGGTGAATAGAACTCTATTTGAACAAAGATTAAACAAATTTTATTGGCTGTTTTGAACTCTTGGGAAACTAATTAATCTGTTTACCTAAAGCCAGACTTTATGATCTGATCTGAACTGAACGAATAGTGTGCATGTGTGTGTGTCCCGTGCAGGTGATGGGCCACAGTGTCGAGACTACGTCATTTCACTTGGCGTGGTCAAACCTCTCTTGTCGTTCATCAATCCCTCCATCCCCATCACTTTCCTGAGGAACGTCACCTGGGTCATCGTGAACCTGTGCCGAAACAAAGACCCGCCCCCACCCATGGAAACAGTACAGGAGGTGAGCCGTGTGTTTGTGTGCGTGAGTGAGAGAGCGAGCAATTTTGTGTATTGTTTTATTTTTTTCCCCTGCTCTAAGAGGGGGGAAACCTCTCTAAAGCTCCTGTGTTTACACCCCAGTGAAATCCTTGTATGACCCTGCCTGCAGCTTCAAGATGATGCTTTACTGCAGAAATCCTGCTTCATGCTCTTCTCAATGGGCCTGAAGTTCTAATAAACAAATAACGTGTAAAGGCGACTGACTTTAACGTATAATTCAGATGCCGATGTTTTGACCTTTTAATATTTATTCCATCATGACTCCTGCTCTGTCTGCTTTATGACAAGGTGTTATCATCTTAGAGATGAGACGAACGTTATCAAAGCGTGTGTTTATAAGCCCTTCATATAGAGACTTTTTCTTTCTCTTGAACAGATCCTCCCTGCCCTATGTGTACTCATATACCACACAGATATAAATGTAAGTACACTGGACTCGTCATTCTGTGACAAGAATTCACATAGTCTATAAAATAACGTACATACTGAGTTTTCCATTTAACACCATCTCTTTTTTTTTTTTTCTTCCCCCCCTTTTCTAGATTCTTGTAGATACAGTGTGGGCTTTATCATACCTAACAGACGGAGGGAACGAGCAGATACAGATGGTCATAGACTCAGGTGTCGTCCCCTTCCTTGTCCCCCTGCTCAGCCACCAAGAAGTCAAAGTTCAGGTAAGTAAACGAAATAAAAACGACCCCTTCTGCACAGTCTAGTTGTCATATGGTTAGAGGAAGTGGATGCATTCACGTGTCCGTTTTTAGATCATTTTAAAGGTCCTCTTATCCAAGGGCAATTTGGAGAAGTGCGTCAAGTTGAAAAACAAATCCTCAAGTCAGTGCAGATACTCGTCTAGAAATGCCATGAGACCTTACAGTTAAGTTGCTGTGAGTGTTAGTACAGCAAAGACCAACAAAAAAAAAAGCAAAACTTAATATGCCCTGTTTGTATACGGCCCTTTTTTTCCTGGCTGATTTCTAATTTAAATGGCTGTTATGGATATTTAATTATGAAAATACTGGGCCAAGTTTTTCTCACATGCACTTATTGAATAAAATATCTTCTCAGGAATCTCTCCGATTTATGTGGTGCCCAAGGCTCTGCAAACTGGGGGGAAAAATTGAATCAAATGGTGTGACTCACAATGTTCAGTCAAGTTGCCTGTTATTTCAGAAAGCACCGTGTGTGTGTCACTCATATAGTCAACATC
Source organism: Chrysichthys thysi (assembly GCA_030068315.1). Lineage (NCBI taxonomy): Eukaryota > Metazoa > Chordata > Actinopteri > Siluriformes > Claroteidae > Chrysichthys > Chrysichthys thysi. The sequence goes on along the minus strand of JAQLOM010000010.1, from coordinate 5,922,983 downwards.
TGGGTAGCATATACGGTTAGTGTGTGTGTGTGTGTCACTCATCTGTTTAATGACGATGCAATGTCGAATTTTTGCGAAATCCTCAAAAGGAGGCAAAAGCAGCGATCATTGGATAGTTTCCTTGTTAAAGTCGTACGAAAAGAGAAAGATCCCAGTGAGCCGACAGACTGCAGTGATTCTGTGAGTCGTAGTGAAAGTAACACACACTAATCCTCCTGCTCTCTGTCATGGATCTGCCCGCGCGGAGCTGCGTGCAACACACCCGTTTCGGAGACTCCCAATAGCGGTGCATGCCGGAGGACTCGCGTCATGCTCGTGCATCACCTGGGTTACTACAGGTGTTCTGCATTAGGACTAATTATATAGACTATAAATAGACTGACTAATGAGCGCTAAGTTTGCGAAGCATTAGTTTGCATTTCCCCGCACTGTTGCCAAGCCATGTTCTAGTGTTTACCTTGCTCATGTTTTGACTCGTTTGTACTCCAGTTTGTTTTTGTTGTAGTCTTTGATATTCCTGTTTCTGACACTCTCTCGTCTCCCTCACACCAGCCACGATTCTTTTCAAAGCTAAAGTGCAGGTTATTTTGCTTTATATATTTTTACTTTATATTTTGTGTTAATCATATTTATATAAATATTTGTGGGTTGTTGAATGAATTGAGTTTCCATTATTTCTTATGGGGATACCCGCTTTGATATACGAGCGATTTGGATTACAAGCATGTCTCCGGAACGGATTATGCTCGCGATCCAAGGTTCCACTGTATTTGGCTTAAAGCATAGGTTCTCAACCTCAGTCATGAGAAATTTGAACCCCAAAAAATGGGGATACTGTCCAGAAAAAGAGTTGAGAATCCCTGCTATAGTCAAGTTTTGCCTGATGCAGGTTGAAACTAGCAATTTTCAGTAATTATTATTATTTTTTTTATTCATTTTTTTCTGCATGACAAATCAAATAAGAGTTATAATCTTTATTTTGCATAAACAGTTGTAGAAAATTGTAGTGGAAGTCCAAATATTACTTCAGAAGTCTTCAAGTCATAGCTTTTTGAAATATTTTAGGCTCCACACTAGAGGATCATTTAAATAGAGTGAATTTGGATCCAATTGCACTCTCACAATAATCATGGGGGCATCCTCAATATACAGATTTGGAAATGATTATCTGCCTAAATAATCCTGTGGTGTGAGGAGGGGGTTTGAAGACATAATCTTAAGCTTAGTGAGCCTCCACTATTTCACATCATAAATATCAAACGTTTGATAATACGTACTCTGCAAGAGCCAGAGAGGGCGAGCTGCCCAGGAAGCGTCACCACCCAGAATGTTGCGTACTTATGTCCATGGCAGAAAAAGGTCGGAGAATGTATAAAAATGTTTCTAATGATCACAGGTTTCTCTCTCCTCTCCACCTGTGCACAAACGTTAGCTTGTAGCAGTAGCTTGCACTAGCTCTCCTTCAGCTTGCGTTATATATGTAAAGCATATATAAGCCATGCTGATTCGGTCTTCTCAGCCATGACTTTGATTTTTCAGTGTGGAACATGTCACACACAAGCACAGGCAGCTGACGACGTCAGCCCGCCTCCGTGTCCGTCTTGCGCCGAAGTCACGTTTGATCACGCGAGTTTCTACGAGATCCCAAGTTCTCAGAAATTGTTTAGTACAATCGCCACGTGTGTGGTCCTGCAATCTTGACTGAATCGTCCAGTGTGTGCGTCGTTGTGATTAAAAAATAATAAATCAGTTAAATCTGTTGCGTCTGTGCGCTGTCAGGAAAATGAAAAAATCCAAGCATGTTAAAATGTAACTGCTCTAATGAAACTTTTTTTGACTGCTCCACATACCACATCTTATTGATCAGCACGCTAACGATGTGGTGTTTTGGTTTTTTTCCCTGTCCGGCCCCCCCATCTCTCATTCAGACGGCAGCACTGAGGGCAGTGGGTAACATCGTGACAGGGACGGACGAGCAGACTCAGGTGGTTCTCAACTGCGACGTGCTCTCCCACTTCCCCAATCTGCTCACACACCCCAAAGAGAAGATCAACAAGGTGTGTGTGCATGCAGCATGAACTGGAGCCAACATGGTGCATGTCTACTTGCAAAATAATGTCCAGTAGAAGATGCACTTTCTTTCATCATGGTGTTTTTTTTTTTTTTTTATTTACTTTATCAGATTATGAGTGCTGCATGTAACTCTCTAGAGACAAAAGTCCAGTAATTAAGCGGTAACAGCGATATGTTTTTATTTTTCTGAGGATTATTCTGATACTTTATAGAGCATGGAATATGATTAGGACTTGAAATGCTGCATGTATGCTGGGTCTTAATTTTGGTTTAATTTTTATTTCTTTTTTGGGGGGGGTTAACGATCTCCTGTAAGGATGCAAACGATCTGACCGCATCTCTTTGCACGGTGGTGTTCTCCCACAGGAGGCCGTGTGGTTCCTGTCCAACATCACTGCAGGGAACCAGCAGCAGGTGCAAGCTGTGATAGATGCAGGACTCATCCCCATGATCATACACCAGCTGGCCAAGGTAAGACACATAATTATCCTCCACTAATTCTACATCCATGTCTGCTTTGTAATCATACGGTGTCAGATGCTACAAAACGGAGTGCATTTTGAATCCCATAATACCAGTGAATAATAAAACGGGGGCGCCTATTTATTTATTTATTTATCTATCTCTCTATCCATCCATCCCCGCTCACGTTCTTATTTCCAGGGAGATTTCGGGACGCAGAAAGAAGCCGCATGGGCCATCAGCAACTTAACAATAAGTGGGAGGAAAGATCAGGTTTGTGCTGGCCAAATGCACACGCGTGGTGTAATAAAGCACAGTGTATACAAATGAACACGTCATCAGTTCCTCCTCCTGTGTGTTCTGATTCACAGGTGGAGTACTTGGTGCAGCAGAATGTGATCCCGCCTTTCTGCAGCCTGCTCTCTGTGAAAGACTCGCAGGTGGTACAGGTGGTCCTCGACGGCCTGAAGAACATCCTGATCATGGCCGGCGATGAGGCTAGCACCATCGCTGAGATCATCGAGGAGTGCGGAGGTAAACAGAACGCAGCACAAGGAACAGACGTGGAGTTCTTCAACCTGTAGGCTTTCATTCCAACCAAGCAGGAGTCACAGTTGTTTAATTAGTCCATCTTGAGCTCCAGTCTACTATCAAGGGTAGCTCCAGTTTGGCTGGAATGAAAGACAGCAGCTTTTGTGGACCAGGTTGAAGAACACTGGACTTGCAGAAAGTGGTCCCTCTCTTGAGGTTCAAGTGTTGTGATGTAGACAAGCAATAGGAGTTATGTTTTTTTTCTTTGTTTGGTTTTTTTTTTTAATACAGGAAGCTTCTTTTGAAGCAGAGGCATAAGAGCCCTTTTTAGGTCATGGTTCCAGGAGCCTTGGTATCCTCAGCATTTCAACACCATCCCAATAGTTTGACCTTTTTTCTTTTTCCTTTTGTTCGTTTTACCAAACATCACTGATTTGTCAAACACACACTTTGCCTGCCATTCAAAAATCTGTTTTCACGTGTCCACAAAATATTAAAGAGCAACACCTCTGTGTTCTCAGCCTTCATGACATATGATGTAGTGTGCATTGCACCTGCTGGAACCCTGAAGTTCTGTAAAAACGTTCCTGAACCCATGTGAACGTGTCCCTGCTGTGTGTCGGGCTCTTTAACAGCAAGGTCTAAACATTGTTTCTTCATCAGGGCTGGAAAAGATCGAAAACCTGCAACAGCATGAAAACGAGGACATCTACAAACTAGCGTTTGAAATCATTGATCAGTACTTTTCAGGAGATGACGTGAGTATCTTGGAGTGGCGTTTCTTTAAAACAAGATCTTAATTTTTCCTTTGATGACCAGTTGGATTCCAAGCTTGACCCAGCCGCCTGTTTCGTTCTTATAACCCTAAAATGTTTTTCTTTCCCTTTATATGGTTAGATTGATGAGGATCCAAGTCTGATCCCCGAAGCCACACAAGGAGGCACGTTCAACTTCGACCCGACATCCAACCTCCAAACCAAGGAGTTTAAGTTCTAACGGATCCAAGTCAGGGCTTGAATCGGGCGCGATGTCCTGCTGCTCTCCTTCCCTGCCACCCCTGTCACCACGATCCACCCATCACCTTTCAACCTGCAACTCACTAACCTGACAAAACCAATCAAGATGCATAAAAAAATTTTAAAAAACTACAGGTGTAACTTGCACTGAAGGATACGAATATGTCTCTGGAGCATCAGCGTGAAGCCTACATTTTTCGTAAGAAGAGGGAGGAGACGAGCTCTTCAGTCATCCTGCAATTGCCAAAAGGAAACAAAAAAGAAAAATTTCTGCTGTTTTGCTCACACGCACATACACAAACACACAGACTTGAGTCATATATGTGCATCAACATTTCTAAGGACTTCAAACTTTCTTCTACCAGCCGTCATATCAGCTGATTTGCAAGATGGGAAGAAACAAAAGATGAATTTTTTTTTTTGTGGTTTGGGTTTTTTGTTTTTCTTTTTTCCCCCCACCCCTCGTTGGCGTTTATTATTATTATTAATCCTTCCAGCAAAGTTGTCTCACCAGGATGTCACAGCCCAGTGTCCATGTTGATTCTAGAGCACTAGGGCAGACACCCTACATTTAAGACATCCACCCTCTGGTCTGCTAAGCCATGTGGAACATGCTTCCCCTTGGAGGTGTCTGTGGACTAGTCTGTGGAGCAGTTCATCCAGCAAGCAGGGGGCTTTTTTTGGGGGGGGGGGTCTTCTTTTAAATTGTGTGCGAAAAGCATGTACGCTAGCACTGATTCTTCTAATTTGTTGTTGTTGTTTTTTGTTTTTATGAAGTCATCATGGAACTGTGATGTATATGGAGAGTGGGGAAATAACACAGTCAAGAAATCACACAAAACGCAGCAAATGTACAGACTCTACCCCTTAACCCGCAAACGTCCCAAAAGCATGAGTATGCTTTTGTTTTTTGTTTTGTTTTGTATCTTAGCATGGTAATCGGTGCCATGTGAGAAGAGGGGACGGATGGAGTTGTCATTAAAACACAGCAAGGCGTAAATTCGACGAGACATTTCAAGGGACGTCGCTGTCCCCGTTTAAAGCATCAGTGGACTTCTACACAGGGACAAGATTTAGAATCATGCACTTGATGATTTGGGAGTAATTCATTTTACTGCTTCATAACCACAGAGGTTCCCACAAGGACAAATGCCAAAAAGTTGTCCGTGCCCATGTCCACGATCATTTCTCCCCCTCCACCACACATGGAGAGAATGTTTTCTCTACATTAAAAAAAAAAAAAGAAAAAAGGAATAAAAAAGGTAGGCTTAAATCATCAGCAGAGAGAAACTTTGCAGAAGTGATTGAACTGTGATTTATTATTATTTTTTTAATTATTTTATTTTTTGTTTTGTTTTCTGTGGTGGAGCTTCCACATTTACAGCTTGGATTCAGTCTTATATGCAGAGTTTTGTCGTATTATTATTATTATTATTATTATTATTATTATTTTGGCTAAATGTACTTGGGAAGCGACATTCGCTTAATGTATACACAAGCAATGAATAATGGAGCTCCATGGCTTTCTGTTAGATTTATTTGCTACAAAATGTAACTGTACAAACTAAAAAAAAAAGTATCTTTCTTGTGTAAAGTATAAACTGAAAAGCTGCCACACGTTAGACGTTTGACGGGACACTTAAGAACATTAAGAACATTTAATAACATTGTGTTACTGATTCACAGTTAATTGGGTATATAAATATATAATTTTTATTTTTCCGTTTGGAGATTCGCTTTGTTTGTGAGGGCAGATCGTTGTGTTGGAATGGGCTTTTTAACTGTCGCGACTGGGCAGTTCTATGTTTTTGGCCCATAGCGTTTAATTGTAAAGGGATGTATGGGGGAAAGACATTTGAACATTTGGACTGATATAGTTGTGGTTTGGCTGCAGACTACTGATGAGGATTTGAGGACAAATGGCAGCCCTGGTGGTTAAATTTTTTTTTTTTCCTTTTTCTTTTTGGAATTATCCATTTATTATTGATGAACAAAGGCCTGCATAGGTGTGAAATTCATGGACTTATGTAGACACTTATTTAATAATTAAAAAAAAAAAAAGAAATAAAAACGAGCCACTTTAAAGAATTAAATTTTTTCATCTTGTATCAGAAATGGATACAAGCTTATTGCTAGTCGCAAGATTTTTACTTGCTGAAGAAAAGAATAAAAAAAAATACAATGGAAAAAAAACTGCGACAGATCGCATTTTGGCCTCCGATTGTTTGTATCTTTTTATAAATTTTAGCATTGAAACACTCTTTAAGGTGGCTCATCTGTATTTTTTTTTCTTTTCAACTCCTGTGAATATTAAAGATGATCGAGTTGAAATTCATCGTGCCTTTTTTTTTTTCATTTTGACTAAATGAACTAAAAGCAGAGAAAATCTTTAATAGTGCTAAGCAGTGGAGGTGTTTTAAAAAAAAAAAAAAAGGGGGTCTGTCGGGTGTCATGTCTCTTCTTCTGGAGTGTGTTTTTTTTTTTCTTCTTCTTTTTTTTTCTTTTGTTTCCTTTGAGCCACTTACAGTGAGGCTTTTTGCTGTACTCTGGACTATACAATTCTATGCTAATTCTCCTGGCTTACTTGTAATTGTTCCCTTTCATTCTCCTTCATTCACATTTTCCCCTTTATGCACTACCACTAGCCACATTTCCACTGCTATCCACTTCAACTTTTACAGCTCTCCACGGCCACACGACATATTTCACTCCTCACTCCCTCAGGACGTGCTTTATGTATCGATTATTCTAACCAAAATAAACTTGCTGTTAGCCATCTGTTCTTTATTGCTCTCTCCTGTTTGATATTTTAGTAGTTGCACTGCACTCTGCTTCTCTTTTCTCTTTCCTGTGTGTGTGTGTGCGCGCATGTCGGGCTACGCTATCTGTATGGCGTAACAATCAGTTACCACCATACATGATGTGGAAGTTCTACAACAGCAGGCTACTCGTATGTACACTTCATGTTTTGTCTCTAGTCCTTCAGTGTTCGTTGCAGGTAATGATGTAATGTAATGGGGTGTCATGGCTGCTGTCCAAGGTCCTGACCTGTATTTGCTTCTCAAAAAATACAGCCTGAGAACATTTAGTGTGTTGCAAATGGTGCAGGAAAATATGTGGTGATGGTTATTTCTCAATCAGGGCTGGAGAACTGCTGAAATGCTGATTAAATGTTGGACAAAACCCTTAGGACTTTCCCCAAGGGTTCTTTTCATCCATTTGTGGAAGCTGTGGATGATCCCAAGGTGTGTACGAAGAACAGTGTCCATGATGGAAGTTACCAACATTTCAGAATCGCCCATCCACACTCATCTCCATTCTGTCATCTTCACTAAGCACTTTATGCTATTCAGTGGGTCCAGATATTATCCCAGGAGTACTTGGAGAGGTGGAAATGCCCTGTAGGATGAAACCAGGCCATCACAGCTCCCCATCTACACACGTTCATACACTCATTCACGCCTAGGGGCAATTTCGAGTACCTGGTCTACCGAATATCATGTTATTAGGAGGGGAGACTAAACCCACACGGAGACCCTAAAGGTGAGATCCTAGCACAACCACCACCATGCTTCTTTTTTTGGAAGGCTGAGAATGGGGACAGGTCCTCAGGAATAAAGGTAGTCCAGGGGCATGATTCGCTTCTCCGGTCACTGAGGGGGACGCGGGGGCAGAAACCCTAGTCCGGACACCCCTGGACTCCTGTTTTTATTCAGGTCTCTTGGAATCATCTCTGATTTGCGCAAATTCACAATAAGCGCTTGTTCGTGTTATAAACATTAGTCAAGCAGATATCACCTTCAGGGCAAAATGTTGGACTCTGGCCGTCGGAAGGGGAGGAGCTAAAAGTGGCAAGATAGTTGCACTGACCAAGAACTGAGATTAAAGTTCATGCGTTGATTCCTCCTGATGCTTTCCTGCAACTTTATGAGGAAGTGCTGTTTGCTCTAAATGCCGGGAGCCGCGATGGCGGAGGATCCTGCACTTTCCCCCCCGGTGACGGTGCTCTCTCTGCTCGCCTGCGCCGCCCAGTTGGCCGTCGGGTTTATTTTGGCGCAAATCTGGGGCAAAAAATGCTCATCAGCCGATAGGTGGGTGCTCGTCTGGTTGTTCTACGATGCCATTGTGCACATCACTCTGGTAAGTCGCCGTGTGTAGCGTTATAAACAGGAACCAGCCCCGAGAGCAGCTCAGACATAAGGCTCGTGCTCGTTTGGTTTTGCAGGAGGGGCCTTTTGTTTACATGTCTCTGGTTGGAACTGTTGCAACATCCGACGGTGTATTTGCAGAGCTGTGTAAGTGTCATATTGCATGCTTTTTCATTTCATCTTTGCATATTGTGTGTGCTTGAACTGTCTTTAAATAAACCAGGTCGGATTCAGTTATAGTGGTGTAGTGCACGTGGTAAAACGTGAAAAGTGCTTTGAGCGACATCTAGCGGTGAATATTGGTAGTGAGGGGAAGGGACACGTGCGAAGAAATGGTGTGAAGTAACAGATGACTTCAAAACTAATGAAATGATTTCCTTCTGTTCAAAAGGAAAATGTTAGAACGTGCAACAAAATGAACAGAGTTCATTTACATTACTTCAGATACATTTTTTCCCTTATAAATAGTAGTCCTAGGTTTCCTCTGAGTACTCCGGTTTCCTCCCACAGCCCAAAGGCATGCACATAAGGTGGATTGGCTACCCTAAATTGCCTGTAGGTGTGAGCATGTGTGTGTGTGTGTGTGTGTGTGCATGATCCCAAGCCCTGGGTTAGGGGCGGTTACACATGTGGCTGGTGACCTCACCCTTTAAAATGCACTAGGCTATGGAAATGTCACCCGAGGACCGTGGGGACCGCTTGACACACTTCATGCCGCTGATGGCACGGGAGGACTATAGATAGATAAAATATGCCATAAGAGTATGTGCACTAACAATTAACCTCACACAAAATTTTGGCCAAAAACTCGCTTACTGGCTGTGCAGGAAAAGGGCTTCTGAGGCCCTAGGACAGGGGTCGGCAACCTTTAACATTCAAAGAGCCATTTGGACCCGTTTTCTACAAAATAGAAAACACTGGGA
>JAQLOM010000010.1:5887711-5902333 GCA_030068315.1 Chrysichthys thysi | reverse complement strand
TTTTTTTTATTGTGTGTGTGTGTGTGTGTGTGTGTGTGTGTGTGTGTGTGTGTGTGTGTGTGTGTGTGTGTGTGTGTTTAGTGTTAGCAGTGCCGGTAGCCACAGTGCCTCTTCCAGTAGCTGTGCTGCCTCTGCTCCTGCCCCAACCAAATCTGTTTCCCCTTCCCCCTGGAGCTTCAACAGTATAACCATGGTGGATGTAAGCAAATGGCCCCTGTTCAGCCTCATAAGCACACAGGATGCCGCCTCAATACGTCAGGCATGCGTGTTTGGATCATCTGCCAACGAGGCGATCTACATCACCCATGATAACGAGGTGAGTGTGGTGTAATGTGCAGTTGGGATCCATAACCCTGTTAATCAAGGAGGCTAACTAGTACCAGATGCAGCAGTGACTTAAGAGAAATGTCTTTGGGCTTATAAGAGCCTTTTGTAGAGTGTGGTTTATAGTAATTGGACCAAAGAGGGGCCAGATTGTACTGAAAAATAGGAACAAATTAGTACTGGCCCATGTATGTGCATATGGGTTTCATTGTACTGACTCAGTTGTATCTAGTGCTTAATGTAATATAAGGTCTCCGACATTAACTCCGTTCAGTACTGTTGATATTGAGATTATATAGTGGAACCTTTAGTGTTGTTTTGTCCTTTAAGGTGTATGTCTTTGGGCTGAACTGCAGTAACTGCTTGGGCACAGGGGACAGCACGAGCACCATCGTCCCTAAAAAGCTTGAGTGTCTGAGTGGGAAGAAGGTGGTCAGTCTAAGCTACGGCAGTGGACCACATGTGCTGCTCACTACAGAGGGTAAGACATGCTATGTAGGGACAAGAACCTGTTTTTTGAGTAAGAACTGCCCTCTGATTTGGGCAGATTTGTACACATGTACAAATGATGATGATGATGATGATTATTACATAGTAAGAGACTGGAGCTGAAAAAAGAGCCCCTTATCGTACACCAAAGCTGTACAGGCAGGAGCTGAGAAAGCTTGGCTTCAAAAATGCACTGGAAACCACAACTTATCCACTGTTGCACTTAAAACTCAAAAAGAGGTTTAGGATGAAAACATAGACACCACTCGGACTGGGTAACAAATATGTTTTATTCTTTATTTTTATTCAAGTGTATATTGTGGGTCATCAGTTAGATTTGCCCTGGTGTGAGATTCTTGCTTAACAATCCCCAGTGAGGCTACACTAACAGATACGTTAGAGACGCAATAATTTATAATGTAAAGCCAGTGCAAGCTACTTGCGTTAGGCATCTGAGGAATACTACAAAGCATCCAAAAGTCTAGAGAGTATGAGCATAAAGCCATCCATCCATCCATCTAGCTGTCTTTTCATCATCTGTACTGCTTACCCATCAGGGATGTGAGGAGAGGTGGAGCCAATCCCAGGTGACTACGGGTGACTTTGGGCAGGTTGCCGATCAATTGCAGGGCTGACAAAGAAACGCACAGTCATTCGCACTCACATTCACACCTGTGGGCAGTGTACACCTCAACTGGGAACAGGATCTTAAACCAGTTAAGTTCAAGATTCTTTGAAGCTTGGTGCCAGCTAGCGACCCACCTCGCATTTCCACCAGTTTTAGGTGGAACCATTGTAATCAAGGATGCGTCATTAACGGAGGATGTTGCACAAACGAAAGCAACTGGTAGTACTGAGAAGGCGGATTACGCTGATTTATCCTTTTCCGTTGCACTCCTCATTGCTGTGCTCTGCTTCCTCTTTAAACTAATGACCCACCCACTGATACTGTCATGGTTTGCAAACAGCTTGGGGAGAGAAAAAAACGCTATTTTTGGTTCCAGCTGGGAGCCTATTTATTTTTGGTCGAAACTCTCAGAGCGGTTGAAAATTTGGGGCGTGAATAAGAACAGAACTTGTTCCCTGTTGGTGGAAAAGCCAGATGCCTTAATCTGAATGTCTTCGGGCTGTGGGAGGAAACGCTGGGAGAACGTGCAGAGTTTGCACAGAAAGGGCCCAGTGCTAACCACTGCGCCACCGTGCTGCCCGAGAGTAAAACTACATACACTTAATTGTGCATTTATCTGCAACATATGTTCTGTATGTTCAGGCTTATGCTCTATGCATTTCTCACCTGCTATAATTGTTTTTGTGGATTTTTGCTGAACATATTTGGATCAACATATTTGCATAAATTATTCCCACTGGTTCCTGATATTTCAGATACTGCATTCATACAATACGTAATATCAACTGTAAAGCAAACTGTTATGACACCTTATGCTTTACATTATTTTCAGGAAAATCAAAAGATTGCGTTTGAAGACACTCCTGTGCTTCCTACTTTATGTAGCAGGTTGAGGAAGGCCACGACCATTTCCTGTTTCAACATCATAATAGCCCAACCAACCAAATCAATCCCTGAAAGTACTTCCAAATAAATAAGCACTGTCGGAGAGCCGTGTGAGCATTAATACAGGTGCTCCCCGAGTTACGATGGGCCGACTTATGATTTTTCGAAGTTACAATGACAAACCCGAGACACTTAAAAAGTGTAAAATATTTCGAAAATATTTAAAATTCCCGGGCAGGCATCGCTAGCAGGCTAGCATAACATCGTATGACATACGTGGACATTCGGACAACACCCGGAAGTACACAGACGATGCCCGGATCACTCACCTTGCGTGATGCCTCACTCTCTCCCGCAACTCACGGAGTTACCTTGTGTATCGGTGTACTGTACAGTGCATTACCTCGGGTTTTTTGTGTGCTTCAAGAGCTGATTTTAATTCAAAAGCATGTCTTCTACAGGAAAAGACTCCTGGGTAGGGTAGGTTAAGACAGGCTAAGCTACGCTGAGATACCTAAGCTAGGCTTAAGTGGTTCAACACAGCGGTTCGACATACGAAATTTTCGACTTACGATGGGTGTGGGGGAACACATCTCCATCGTAACTTGAGGACTTCCTGCAGATCACACACACCCACATTTTCTACATGATTGCCTGTCTGTAGAGGAAATAATCTATAGTCATATAGATTCATAAAGGCTTGTGCTGCGTGTGAGTCCGTGTCTGTCCCACCTATGGATCATGCATGCTCCCTTATTGATCTTGAAATTGTGTAAATAAGGATTATATGGTAATAATCCGCATGCTGCTGCACGATATAGTATGATCAGGATATATAAGCATTGCGAAATATTCTAGTGCCAGTTTATTGTGTCTGCCTTTGCAGAGGGCCAGCTGTACGGGTGGGGACATAACGGATACAGTCAGCTGGGTAACGGGACCACCAATCAGGGAGTGTCTCCTGTGCTTGTGTCCACTAACTTGCAGAACAAGCGGATGATCGAGGTGGCTTGTGGATCACACCATTCGGTCGCCCTGACCCACGATGGAGAGGTGAGGGGGTTGTGGAGGGTAGCACAGGAAATTATGTCTGAGCTGCTTTCTTTTATATTATTAGTGTTATTTTAAGTTTTTCAGTTTTTAAATTCAGATTGTCAAATAGACGTCCATGTCCTTATTTTTGATTTCACCTTTTGTGTGTGACCACATAATTTCCTCAGGGATTAATAAAGGATTCTGATTCTGATCATATTCTGTTGCTGAAGAATGTGTTGCAGTACAATTTTTCCAAACAACAAGATTATTTCTATTCTGTATGATTTACAGTTGTGATATTTCAATGCCTAACCTACTCAAACCACTTCCAGTGCCCCCCCCTTTTCTTTCTTTTCTTTTCTTTTCTTCTTCTTATTTTTTAGTTGGACTGCTTCCGGTTCTGTATTAGAAGTAATCAGTTTCTGTTTCTAATAGATGTAGTATGTTATAGGTTACTTGGACATTAAAAGGCATCAGATAGGATTGAATTATGTAACACCTTCAGCCTGACGTCCTTTATCAGGGCACTTGGCTGTTTAGCGACATTGTGCTAAATGTAAGAAGAAACATGTGATCCATGACTCTGGGATTAAAGGGTCATTGTTCTCCATTAGGTTTAGCGTAACCACTCTGTGTGCTTGTTTGCTAATTAATCAGTGTTAGGTTATTTGAATAAGACGCACAATGCATTTAGAAAGTATTCAGACCCCTTTCAATTATTCACCGTTTGGAATGCTGCAGCCTTATGCTAAAATCATTGAAATTAATTTTTTTCATGAAAAACACTCCTGATGGCATTTCCACATGCTATTTCAGTTTTTCTTTTTTAATACATTTGCCAAAAATTCTACAATTCCATGTTTGTGCTGTCATTATGGGGTACTGAGTGTAGATTCATGAGGGGAAAAAAATTAATTTGATTGATTTTAATGGTGAAAAATTGAAAGGGGTCTGAATACTTTCTGAACGCACTGCATGTGTTGTAAAGTCTAGTTTGTAGCTCTAGTAACCCTGTTGTAGACAGAAGTGAAATGGATGGATACACAGATGGAGCATTTTAGTATTTCCAGAGGGATGTTCCACACCGAAGGTTTCAAAGGACAATATTGTAGCTGTCTGCAGCGTCCCTGTTGATATCCAGTTAATAAATTGTTTAATAAAATAGCAGTTTTTTTCCTTTGCAGCCTAAAAAACAGAGATGTCCTGAAACCATTTTTATTTTAATGACTGAAATGACAACTAGTCAGTTACTTTATTTGGAATTACAAGTGCTGGTGCCTAATGAAACATGACATTTGGTAGTTATTTGTTGCTTTGCACATCACTTATCATTTTTCACGTTTCGCTTGATTGTGTTATTCTTGGTCACTCAGGTGTTCGCTTGGGGCTATAATAACTGCGGTCAAGTGGGCTCAGGATCCACGGCCAATCAGCCATCACCACGCAGGGTCTCCAGCTGCCTCCTTAACAAAGTAGTGGTCAGCATAGCCTGTGGTCAAACGTCCTCCATGGCAGTGACAGACAACGGAGAGGTAATGGTGCACGTGTCCTGTCTTTACTCTTCTGCGTAGCCCAGAGAGCCTGTTTTTATTTGCCAGATTTCGACCACATGGTACAGTCGTGACTTCAGTGACATGTCGCAGCATCACAGAACTGAAATTGTTGACTTTTAAAGGTCTAATTTAGGTTTAAATGAAAAGGGTTATATTTTAAAGCAGAAGAAGCTCTTGCTCACAGTTTAATAGCTTCAGATACGTCTATTTGTGCGCTTATGTCCCTTCCTTTTTATGACCCTGTTATGTCTGTGCACTTTATGATGTTCATGCGTTGCATTCTGTGTATGTGTGTCTGTGTGTTTTAGGTGTATGGCTGGGGTTATAACGGTAACGGACAGCTCGGGTTGGGGAACAATGGGAATCAGCTGACACCGTGTCGTCTAGCAGCGCTTCAGGGTGTTTGTGTCCTACAGGTCATCTTTTGTTTGTGTTTTACTAGTCTTTAACCAGCAGGGCCAAATATGTAAAGATAAATATTTATTGCAGTGTTTAGTAGACCATTTATTGTAATGAAACATTGCCATATGTCGTTTCACAGCTGAATCTCAGTCGGCTTACTGTATTGGGATAAAGCTTGTGCCATGTGTTTCAGATTGCCTGTGGTTATGCCCACTCGCTGGCACTAACAGACGAGGGGCTGTTGTATGCGTGGGGAGCCAACACTTATGGCCAGCTGGGTACAGGCAACAAGAGCAATCAGCTCAGTCCTGTTCAGGTCATGGCGGAGAAAGAGAGGTGAGAGGGGGTGGATTTGAAATTTGTTGTTTTGATCTTTTTTTTTTTTTGGTATTTGCTTCCTGTTATTTGAGTTTTCTGTTGTTCTCACTTCACATGTCAGGCTGTTGGGTGACTGCATGCTGGGTGTGGCACTTTGAGTTAATAACAAAGAGTGTGTGTGCGTGCCTGTTGGTGTGTGTGTGTCCGTGTGGCATGCCAGTACTTCTTCACATTGTTCTTTGAGTCTTGGAGCCCTTTCCCGTCAGCTTGCTCTGTTGTTTCCTCTTCTTCCTGTTCTTCCTGTTTGAGTGTCCTGTGATGGAAGACCTCTTTGGGGCCTGTTCTGATGGTGTGTGCATTCACCCCGTGTTGTTAGTTTGTAATTGCAGGAAGATGGCATTTCCTGAAAGAAAATGAATTTTGTTCTGAAATGAATGATGATGATGAGTTTCCTTTTGGATTTTGTTCGTTCATCACCTGCATTCCCTCCCTTTCCGCCGATTATTTCCAAACTCGTCCAGGATTGTGGAGATAGCGGCGTGCCACTCCACACACACCTCAGCAGCGAAGACGCAGAGTGGCCGTGTCTATATGTGGGGCCAGTGCAGAGGCCAGTCCATCGTCTTACCCCATCCCACACACTTCAGTTGCACTGACGACGTCTTCGCCTGCTTCGCAACACCTCCTGTCATGTGGAGACTCCTGTCCATGGGTGAGTCTAAATAAGAAGTTTTTTTCCCCCCACAGGGCAATTTCAGCATTATGGACATGATGTCACATTGATCGCAGCTTAATATTAGTATTTTAGTGTTGAGGTTTTTTTCCCTATGGCCTTACAAGGAGAACAACATACACACACACACACGCATATATATATATATATATATATAGTAAGGTTTATATATATATTAGATGCATATCAGTTTATGGATGTGCTACTTTAGAGTGCGATGGTGACAGTGCATTTTCAGTGAAGGCTGTGGGGGGAAAAATGATCAAAAGGAAATTAATAGAATTCCGTGTGCTCATAAATATTTTTTTTCCCAGGGTGAGGTTGGCATTTGCATGGAACAGCTCAAAGCACTTCTCTAAGATCCAGCGCTGTTAAATTGAGTCATTGGCCAGTTAACTTTTTTCCTTTTCTTTTCTTTGCTTGTGCTTTCTTTCTTTCTTTGAGAATCCCTTCAAATCTACAGCTAACATTAATCTGTCTTCAGGAACTGACTTCATCAGAACACACTGTACTGTCACTACTTCGTCATGTCAAGCTGCATCATGGCGGCAAAACTGAAGTTCACTTTGATTTGGTTCAGGTTCGGCATGACTCCTGGTCAAAGCTGAATTAATTAACACAACAGTGTGTTACTCTGCTTTGTAGAGCACGATGATTTCCTGACTGTGGCCGAGTCTCTGAAAAAAGAGTTCGACAGTCCCGAGACGTCAGACCTCAAATTCAGCGTCGACGGCAAATTCATTCACGTCCACAAAGCTGTGCTTAAAATCAGGTGTGTGATCCAGTCCATCCACTCCAGAGTACAGTGTTTTGGTTTTGTCATGCAAGGGTTAAAATTAATTTTAAGAGAATTTGAAGTCTACTTTGATCTAGAGGTGTTTTGGGCCATTTGATTTTGGGTTTATAATGCTTCATGTTATCAAATGGGATAAAACTAGATTTTAAAAGTGGTATAGCGGACCCTCGGCTCACAAACTTAATTCGTTCCGAGACTCAGTTCGTGACCCGAATCAATTTTTCCCACTGAAATGAATGTAAATACAATGAATGTGTTTCAGCCCTCAAAAACATGTTTTTAAAATGTATTATGGGTTTATGTGTGGCAATAAAACATAGAATAATATAAAACTAAATGAAATAATCCGATGATTTTATTGCATGTTACCTTTGTGGTGGATATATAGTTGCTGGCGTAGGTGGACGGTGGCGGAGGGATATGGTGGATTGTTCTCATGTTTTGCGATTTATTGTTTTATTTCAATTGTTATACACTTAGGCTTCTTACTCTCACTACCATTTCCACTTTCTTGGGACCCATAATAAAGCATGTAGAGCAAAAATGCAGACAAACACAACGAAAAAATGCTGTGAAAATTTTTTTTAACGGGTTTTAAGCACAGAAAAAAAAATCAAAGTTTGAAAAATCCTTAATTATACAAAAACTTACTGTAACCAACCAAGAAAACGAACCTTGCATGAGTCGACTTCTGGCGTTAAGGAACTGAGGAGGAAAATGGGCGGGGAGGAGGTTACTGTACAGCCAATGAATGCACGTCTGACCGAGACAGATTTAAAGGGACATGTGCGTCTTTGTTATCTATGCAGTATGCAAACAGAAACTGGGAAAACATTGGCGCGTACGAAGCGGAAGGGGAAAATGGCCGGGGCTGTGTCTGTTTGGCACCCAATTATGTGGTCGTGACCAGATGCAAAATTTTGGCAAATTTTTTGCTTGGTAACCGATTTGTTTGTGTTCAGAGGCGTTCGTGACAAGAAGTTCCACTGTATTTGTAAGTGGCAAAAAAAAAAGACATGAAGAATAGGTACACAAAACAGGATTCCAGTTGCACTCAATGTTTTTCTAAATTATGTTTCTTTGATGTTTTTATGCAAGAGATCCAGAGAGGAGTTGATACAAGAGTTTAGCAAAACTTGCAAATGTTGATAAGATCATTATTTAAATGATTACAAGAAGACATTGTTCCGGTGCTTTTAAAGCTGACTCGCTGCCCCAGGTCGGCCTACGAGTCATACATGCTACAATTATGTACAGTCTAGCTAACACAACCCTGTTACCTTGGTAACACCAAGTTTTAACACTTAGCACTGTCTAAACCTGAAACACATCCAGATTTGATTCTATACTTTGGCCATGTCTTACATTTACATTTACCTTTATGGCATTACGCAGACACCCTTTGTCCTGAGTGACCTTACACAGATGTTTTGAAATCTCTGTCAGTAAATGCATCCTGATACATTCATTAGGACCCGGGCTAAGAATACTCTGTCTCATATCGTTTTACCTCCCAATCTGATAGCAAAGGATGCATACAAGTGATTTTTTTTTTTCTTCTATTTTTTTTATTTTAATAAATACTGAAAGTGTTCATCTAAATGCCTCTGGCTGAGGTAGGTCTTTAGTCAACATCTGAAGACAGCCTGTGACCCAGCTGTTTGGATATCTAGGGGAATTTATTCCACCATCTAGGTGCCAGAACAGAGAAAGGTCACTACGTGTCTTCATTTGTACCCTGAGAGATGGTGGGAGCAGTTGGGCAACGTGGTTAGTGTCCTGTATATTTGATTTGGTCCGTGTATGAGCTGCTGTGTGCACCTGCTCAACCTTCACATCTAAGAGACAAAACACACCGAGATTTAAAAATAACCAAAATAAAAGATGTAGGCGTGATACTCCGTTAGTTACCTGATCCTGTGCTTATGCAGTACAGAATTCTAACACACATAAGACTCGGAAGCAAATTGTTCAGTATTTGTAAAGTCTGGAAGTGTTTTAAAAGCTAAAACAACCAGTTCATCGGTTCACGACCAGTAATGACTCATCATTTATGTACCACGGTGTTTCTCCCACAGATGCGAGCACTTCAGATCCATGTTTCAGTCCCACTGGAATGAAGATATGAAAGAGGTGATTGAGATCGACCAGTTCTCGTACCCTGTTTACAGGTCCTTCCTCGAGTTCCTCTACACAGACACTGTAGATCTTCCTCCAGAGGATGCCATTGGTGAGTGAACCATGGCTGGACTATGAGAAGGTTCTAGCACATCTACACATAATTGAAATGTACATGAGAAAATACAGGGCAGCAAGTAAGCACGTCAGGGCAAAGCTATTAGATCAACATGTAAATAATGTTAATAAATATAACGCAAATCAAAACTTCTGTATTTTAATTACTTTTCTGTTTTCTTTCTTGGCTACAATCAAACCTTTCACTAAATGTTTAACATTGTCATCTTTTCTTTTCTTTTTTCCCCTTTTGTTTTATTCCCTGTGCAGGATTGCTGGATCTGGCAACTTCGTACTGCGAGAACAGGCTAAAGCGACTGTGTCAGCACATCATAAAGCGAGGCATCACTGTGGAAAATGCTTTCTCCCTGCTTTCTGCTGCAGTCAGATATGACGCTGAGGTACAACTAACCCGCTCTTACAGGACACAAAAAAAGCACAGGCTTGCACCAACATGAAACAATGCATCTTCTGATTAAAGGCCACAAGTAGCTGGAATACCTCTGGCCTGGTGCATGTCTGTATGTTTTCCCCTCTACTTGGAGTATGTGCAATTTCAATATTAATTTTACATACACTAAGTAAGTCCTAATACATCTGTCCTCTTTAGGATCTTGAAGAATTCTGCTTCAAGTTCTGCGTGAACCACCTGACCGAGGTGACTCAGACAGCAGCGTTCTGGCAGATCGACGGGAACATGCTGAAGGAGTTTATCTGTAGAGCCAGCCGCTGCGGAGCTTTTAAAAACTGACTAAATAACAGGGTTGAATTTTCCAGCGAATGCAGCTGTTACTGTAGACTCATCCGCACCACTAGAGGGCCCTGTCCTTAACGGTGGATAAATCTATATATTTTTGGTTATTTTTTGCTATTTGTGTTTTGCTTTCTTACAGATTTCTGTTACAGGCCAACTGGAGAGTGGTTGCTTTTGTTCATTCCCATGGCTTAAGTGAATTTTTATGAAGGTTGTTTGAATTCATCTTGATTGACACTCTGATTTTTCGTTATGTTTGAGTCTTTTATGTTACATAGGTACTGTATGAATACAGAGAAAGAGACATGGTTTTTCCACTAGACTAAGCTTTACAGCACTTGGCTTGTCTATGGCGGTTAGGTCAGTTTCAGCTCTGTTACAGTTACAGAGAAGAGCAATCTGTCAGTGTTACTCTGTTTAACGCTATAATCCCCTCTGGGATCCCAGTTTAATTTACAGCTGACTTGCAGTAATGTCCTAACACACCTGCTGGCCTTGGTGGGATTTGTTGAACTGTGGTGGGAATAACACATGGTGTTTGGATCATGTCGCTATGCTATGCATCATTGCACAAAACTTTTTGCCCCCTAACCCCTGGGAGATAAGTGGGTGTTTTCTTTACTGATTTGGTGCAGCTGTGTTATTATTTCCATATGTTATAATGGTGTGATTGGGGATCACCCCAATTGGTGCACTTCCTTATTTTTGCTGCTCCACAGTGTTAACCATGAAACTTTAGCAAAGTCGTTAATCCATGACATTCCGTATAGAGAGGCATGCAGCACTACTTGTGTAAAACCACTTTTGATTTTTTTTTTTTTTTTTTTTTTTTTTTTTTTTTTTCAATATGTTTTTTTGTTACTAGTTTGTACTTGTGATAAGTTTAAGGATGCAGAACTGAAATTTGTTTCATTTCTAAAACTGTGTTTGTATAACTGGCTTCTCCCCCTACGTTATCCTTTATAGTGTATACTAAGTTGCATATGAATTTCCTTTGACTTAGGCAATTTTAAGCAAACAACAGCTGGACACAAAGATGCACATTATTGATGTCCTGATTTGTTACTATTACATAGATTATTATTCAGAACTCTAACAGCCAAAGGGGACGCAGTGCTGACTTATTTGCTCATTAATAAGTGAAAAGACATGTTTTTGCTGTTATTTTTTTTTTCCTGTTAATGATTTGCTTAAGAGCTATTGATCCTACTTGATTTCACAGACTTTGCATAAAGCAAATACGACCAACCTGCTTTGATGTTGATAGAGCATTTCGGGCTAATTTCAGTCTGATAATAATACTCAGTACTGGATCAGTGCACCTCTGAGTTACTTGGTTCATTTTCATTTTGTATGCTTTGTGTTGGTTTATGCAAGATGCTTGTTAATGTGTAAAGAAGCAGAGAGGGGTTTTTTGTGAAATGTATATATTGTATAGGTTTTGCATTAAGCATAAAATTAAATGATTAAAAAAAATTATTAAGACTGCAGTGATGTAAGGTGTCATCAAAATGAAAGAAAAATAAAGGTATGGTAGAGTTTTGTTAAATGTTGTGGTTTTATTTTTCATTAATTTATCTCAGTAAAAAAATTTTAGTAAGAAATTAATTATAGGAAATGTATTTAAATTGGTTAGCCTGGTTATGTTGATCCGAACGTGGGTCTTGTGCAAGAAAAGTGTAGCGTTTAAAGTCACTAGATCTGAAAACTATAGATGTCCAAACAAACCTTTCTAGGAAAAATCTGAATATTCAGTTGTAATAAACTCGAAGTCCCACTGGATTGTAAATTTAGACTTTTAAATGTCATTCTGCAATAACATAGCTGATCTACAATATACAGCATCTTCATAAATGACATAGTTGATAACTTTAAAAAAGGAATTCATTCGTATTCCATGCCGTTTTATCCAGGTTCGGGTCGCGGGGGGAAGCTGGAGCCAATCCCAGCTGACTTTGGGCGAGAGCCGGGTTACACCCTGGGCAGGTCACCAATCCACCGCAGGGCGACAGACAGAGACAGACAACCATTCACACCTACGCACAATTTAGAGTAGCCAACTAACCTAATCCTCTCTGTGCATGTCTTTGGACTGTGGGAGGAAACCGGAGTACCCGGAGGAAACCCGCGCGGACACGGGGAGAACACGCAAACTCCACACAGAAAAGCACCAGTCAGCCACAGGGCTCGAACCTGGGCTGTCTTCCTTTGAGGCGACAGTACTAACCACCACACCACCGTGCCACCCCTTTATAATTACATTTTATTTAAAAAAAAAAATAACTTTTTTTAATTAAACTTCAAATTGCAACAAAACTTAAAAGCTATCTGAAAAATTGTGTTTAAAAGGGTGTAAACGTGTATCTTTGTATTTGATTGTAAACCACAGAATTAATCAAGCATATAATAAATAACTGGGGAAAAATATTGAAAATAATGGCACTAAATATACTGTTCCTTGCCACTGAGGTGGTCCTCACAAACATATACTGTACTGTACATCTTTTGGACCTTTAAAGAAAGGTACAGGTAGCAGCTTTACTCAAAAAAAAAACCCCAACAACCCATCCAAATATATACCTTAAACCGTTTTATCCCCCAGCGGCTTCGCTCTCTGAGTGCAAGGGAAAAAAAAGTAAAATCCAGTATTTATAAAATAATTTTGTTAATCACCAATTTTATTTTTCAACAAACAGCGGTCGTACGTCATTTCCGTTTCAAACGCGAAAAGAATTTTATACATTTAGATCAAAGTTTCCTTAAATAATTCCTTCCCAAATAGGTGTTCACTTCTTTTCAATATCAGTAAAATAACTCTCGCACAAATAACAACAATTCGTAAAGACGATATAAAAACGGCGTCCACAAACGAAGTGATGAGTTAAAATGTACGCTCTAGTGACGCTGTTCCCGTCATCCACACGTATAATATGTCCCGTGGTCGTACGTCATTTCCGTTTCAAACGCCAGAAGTATTTAATACATATAAATCGTACACTATATCCACATGTCCAGGAGAAAAAACACATATTAAAAGAAGAGAAAAATAACAGTACAGTTTAGCCCCCTTTCTGCTGAGAGTATACCGACAGACTGGACGGGCTCTGAGGCCCCATGTTTATTAAATGAACAGCAGAGGGTGATTTATCTGTGTCATACCTGGCAACCCAGATTTAACGGCCGTCCATCAGCTCCTCCTGCTGCCTGACGTCAAACTTAACAAGGAAGTGCATTCTGGGAAGGTGCTGTGAGCTCCCACCGGTGCTCTGGGTCTCTGACAGGTGTCTTGTGAATGATCAGGGATAAATGGCAACCACGCACGGCGAAGTCCGGAGACATCCGGGTACCGGAGGAGCCTCAAACGGAGAGAATGACGTCAGGAACGTCAAGGAGTGCGGCACCCAGACGGAGGGCAAGGTGCAAGGTTAGGACCAGGCCAGGCCGACAGTCCACACGTCCCACACCTCGGGCTGTGTCCCAAATAGCCAGCTGACGCATTAGATCATGGCTTAGCTCATGTAGCAGATCTGCACTTTACACTAAGGCTGTCGGGGGACTGGGCAGTCACTGGGTCTCTGGTCATTTAACTCCTTCATCATAAAGGTCCACATTTGCCCTTTGGTACTTAATCTAACATAATGAATGATGTGTGCTCCTGGTCAGGCATAATCTATGTCTTAAATGACTCTCTACTGAATATAAAGAAGATTCGTACAATGGTGTGAAGTTCATAAAGGAGTTTTCAGACATGTGTTTGGTACTTAAAGGTGTGAACATCAGTACTGGTTTCGGTTTCTCAGAACTCGACTTGGAGGAAAACCAACAGCTGAAATAAAACAACACCCTATTATATAAGTCAAGTGCCGGGATCAGACTACGTGACATTTTTAGCTTTCAGGATGGTCACCGTGGGGGATTCAGTACAGGAAATGCGTGCTGTGTCTCGGTCAGGAGAGAGGCAGCACTACAAGTTTGACCCCAACCAATAATCAATAACCAGTCAGGTTCTTGTGTGTTGTCGGGGAAGAGGGTCGAGAAATCGTCACATCGTGGCTACAGAAGGACCGTCAAGGAACGTGTTGTGGAAGTTGTCAAACTAGGCGAGAAAATACTAAAAATTCAGACGTTAGATTTTCGTCTTAGGTGCCGGGCGGCGTCCCAGATGCCACATCGCTGTTCTTTGATTATGTCACACTACAAGACCTGTTTGTTGTTCCTGACGTTCGTATCCAGGCCTGATGCTGGAAATTTGTCATCCATGACAAAATCATGTCAACATCTGACTGAATTTCTGTAGTCTGATCCTGGCATGCATACTACAGTCGTCGTCGTCTTCTTCCGCTTAATCCTGTTCAGGGTCGCGGGGGAAGCTGGCGCCAACCCCAGCCGACACCGGGTGAGAGGCGGGACACACCCTGGGCAGGTCACCAATCCACCGCAGGGCAACACACAGAGACAGACAACCATTCA